>WBNH01010091.1:55847-78697 GCA_013401255.1 Urocolius indicus
ACAAGCAGGTTATTAATGCCATTAAAACAATCTGGTGCTATCAGCTGCTAGTGATTCACCTTGGAGTCACTGCTGGGCATGGCATGCGGGAGGGTGGTTAAAGCATCTCTTCACAAGCAAAGCCAGGCCTTTTCATTTTTAAAATGCCTCCTTGGTTCCTGACCCTAAATCCTGACTCTAGACAAGGGAGTAGTGGTAGAGAATTGATGCCAGGATGGTTTGCTGATGTATAGTGTGCACCAGCTGCTTTCACAAACCATGGAAGTAAATGGAATTGAACTAGAGAGAGCCGGGGATGTTCAGCCTTGGAGAAGAGAAGGCTCCAGAGAGACCTTAGAGCAGCCTCCAGTTCCTAAAGGAGCTGATGAGAAAGCTGGAGAAGGACTTTGTACAAGGGCCTGGGGTGACAGGACAAGGAGTGATGGCTGCAAACTGACAGAGATTTATTTAGATTAGAGATTAGGAAGAAGTTGTTCCCTGTGAGGGTGCTGAGGCCCTGGCACAGGCTGCCCAGAGAGGCTGTGGCTGCCCCATCCCTGACAGTGTCCAAGGACAGGTTGGATGGGGCTGGGAGCAAACTGGGCTGGTGGAAGGTGTCCCTGCCCATGGCAGGGGGTTGGAACCAGATGATCTTTAAGGTCCCTTCCAACCCAAACCGTGCTGGGATTCTCTGACTATTCTATGTATAAAACCAAACTAATTAGAAGCAAGACAGTTTTAATGATGTGATCTGGGTTGATAGTACTTTTTTCCTTGAAAATTGCAAGGGAAAACCCCATTCCTGCCAGTCTGGAGCTTTGTACAGGTCAGTTTTAGGACCCCTGCCACTCTTGATCTTGATTTTGTGGGTTCAAATATGTGGTTTCATGCTGTGAATTACTGCAGCAGTTGAAGATGTTCCTCTCTCCTTGTCACCCCATTTGTCTCTACAGAAGCTGTGCAGGGATGGAGTGTGTGAGGGCTTAGGCAAAGGAAAAGATGGCTTAGATGGGTCTGTGGTGGCAACCAGATGAACCAAGGTGGAGGTTAATCCCAAATTAGATCTCTTGGATAGGAGCAAAGGGCAGTGCTCTTGCTGTGGCAGTGGCACATGTGTTGCAGTAGCTTCTGGCACGCTGTATGGAATCCTCTTCAGATCTTTGGGGTGCCCCTGGGAGGTTAGGCTTGGCTCTCAGCTCTGTTGCAAGGTTGGGAAACAGAGACAGAAGCTACATGATTTGATGTCAAGACCAACGTAGGAAGCTCTTCAGAGCAGAAGCTCAAAGCTTGATGGTCCAGGACCCAAATTCCTGCTGCCACAGTGAGAAATCACTCCTTGCTGCTACAGGTGTCTTAGTAAGTCACCCTGGGACAACTTGCTTCTGTACAGAAGCCATAGTGATGTTGTTTCCAAGAAAATACAGCCTGGGGGGGATGGACTCTTGTAGGGTTTCAGCAAAGCTTCTGAATTCTTGAAACACTCTTATTTGTCTTTGAGACTTTTAATCTCAAATCTCAGTCTTACAGGGTTCATAGATAGTAATTGGGGCAGGAATCTCAGCTGCAGTTGGACTGGTCAAGCACAGAGCACAAAAAAATGATACCTCCTACAGTTTATATTTAACTATAGCAGGAAAGGAAAATGTTGTGTAGGAGTCTGATCAGCAAAGCCCAGTGTGGGTCTGAGGTTAAACAGAGGCTGCTTCTGGACAAATGGACGTTGCAATAATGCAATGGATGTTTTTGAGACAAACTGGGTTTCCTTCTGAAGAGAAGTCAGCCTTTTGCAAAGTCCAAATGTGCTTTGTCTTGAAAACACCCCTTAGAGCCCAGGACTCTCACACAATCACATAGGGTTTCAGCAGGAAGATCTTATTGTCTCCTGAGGAACCTGAGAAGTGGAGACTGTTCAAGCCTAAGGTTATCTCTGTCAGCTCATATTAACATGGTGATGGTTGTGTCACAGCCTGCTCTGGCACTACCTGCTCTCTCAGTCCTGACTTCCACAGCTCAGCAAACTGGCCCATACCCTGTACCAGGAATATATTTGCTTTGATATGCAGGTTTTAACATCTTTGAAGCCATGGAATTGTTTTGGTTGGCTTAAGATCAGTGAGTCCAAGCCCTCTCCTCACCCTGCCCGCCTCAGCACTAACCCACAGCCCTCAGCACCTCAGCTCCATGGCTCTGGGATTCCTACAGGGCTGGGCACTGCCCCAGCTCCCTGGGCAGCCTGGCACAGGGGCTGACACCCCTCTCAGGGAAACAGTTCTGCCTCAGTTGCAATCTCAGCCGCCCCTGGGGCAGCTTGAGGCAGTTACCGCTTGTCCTATCAGTCATTACTTGAGAGAAGAGACTGACTCCCACCTCCCTGCAGCCTCCTGTGAGGGAGTTGTTCTGATGCAGAGGAGTGAGAATAATAAAATGCTCCATTGACAGCTCTGTCCTTTAAAATAAAGACAGGTGACATCTGAGTGTGTCTAACCAGAGACAGAAGGACACTCTAAGAATTTGCTGCCCAGGGAGGGTGTGGAGGCTTCTTGGGAGGTTTCCAACCCCACGTGGACATGTTCCTGTGCCCCCTGAGCCAGGGGAACCTGCTTTAGCAGGGGCTGGGGCTGGAGCAGCTCTGCAGGACCCTTCCAACCCCCCAACACTCTGGTGTTCAGTGAAATTAGAGCTGGCACTTAAAAAATTCATAAGGAATAAAAAAATCCCCAGGATCTTGACTTTCCCCTTGGCCCTCATGTTCAAGAAGGACAGGAGCTTGTTGGACTTAGTTTTCAGTCACCTTCCCATGCCAGTGCCACTGCCCATGGCTTGTTCTTCCTTCTCCACTCCCATTGAGCACTTAACTCACACACACACTCACACACAAACAGAGAGATGCAATTTTTCACTCTGCTCTCTAGGTGGAGGTGCCCCTGTGGATTTTTCTAATCCCAGCTCCTTCTTCCTGATAATTGTTTGTGAGGCATGTGGAGAGGCTGCATTGACAGCCTGTGAATTTGGTGTGATGCCCCTAATCAGGTTGTGAGACTGGCTAGGGAGGCCACCCACTGCCCTCAGGACTATCTGCCACTTAGGGCCGTCAAGAAACACTTAGAAACCCGAGGAAGTTGGTGCAAAGTAGGGTGAGGGATGGGAGGGGATGGAGCTGAGGGAGGGGAGGGGATGGAGCATGGCTGGGACTCTTCCTCAGAGCTGGGAGCAGGAGGAGAATCAGGAGAGGCTGGTGTTAAACTTCTGTTTGCTGCTTAAAGTTGATAAATGAAACAGTGCCCAGCTCGAAAATCTGTGCTCAAAACCTCCCATTCCTGCACCTCCTCTTCTTTCATGATTCACAGATACCAAGTCTCTGGATAACCAGGAGACACCAGAAGAGAGTGATATGATCATTCTGACTGGAAACAGCCCAGCAATCCCTCCATCAAGCTTCATTGAAGCTATAACAGTCATTACCCAAAGGCTCAGCCTGGAGTTTTTGACATAGTGGAGGCAAAGACATGGAATGCTTTGGGGAAGCACCCAGTGCCCCTCACCCTGTCTCTGGGCTCAAGTACATGGCAACCACTGGGTCCTCACTGACTGGTTTTAGCTTCTCTGCAGCATTTTCTCTGTTGTTTCACTGGTGTGTTTGTCTGTGGATGAAATTTGCTCTTATCCATGCCCTTTCCTCCTGCCCCCACCCAGCCCCACAGCACCCAGCTGTGGTGTTGCCTCTGTACAGGATCAGATGTACAGAAAACTTGATGTTGAGACAACAGCCTCCTGTCTTGGGCATGGCCCTCCACCATCCTCCTATCTCCATCACCTGCCAAATCAAGTTTGGCTCATTCTCAGCGTTAATCTCCTCTTTTCCTGCTCGTACCTCTCCTGCAGTCCTGCTTCTTTCTCAAGACTACACCATTTCCTTCCCTTCAGACATCCAACCATGGGGCTACTGTGGTCATCATCCCTTCTGCCCTCGTCTCGGGTGCGACTCAAGTTTCCTGCGTTCCTCACTCCTGCTCCTCTCTCATTTCTTTCTCCACTTGGATTGTTATTGCTTTCCCTTCCCTTCGACTCCTCCATTCTGTTCTCCTTGACTTGGTAAAGCTCCAGTTGGTAAACAGCCCAGTTTTCCATCTCTCTGCCTCCATCTTCACCTCTCAGTCCTAATGAATGATTTTTTTTCCCTTCCTTTTCTTAATGCTCTTTTCTTTACTTTGGCTGTATGGGACTCATCAGATCCAATTAGTGTTTTAATTCAGCAATCTGGTGATTTGAGGGATGGAGGATAAGCTGCTTTGGAGCCAGTTCCTCCTTCCAAATTGACTTTCTAGGGTCACTTGGAGCAGCCAGCTCCAACTGCAGTGATCAGGGTCATCCCAGTGCTACTGGAATCTGTGAAAGCTGAATCCCTTGAAGCAGTAGAGATCTCACCAATGCAGCTGGTGAAGTCTAGAGAGCTGCTCGTCAACGTTTAAGATGGTGTCATGTGCCAGCTGATGTCCACCTTGCTCACTGCCCTTCTGATACAGCCTGGTTTTGCACTCATTTAAAATGAAGTAACTTCTTAAACTGCTGATGTATTGTTACTACTGGCTTAAGAGGTGTAGGGTTAGACCTTTATCAAACGATTTGGTTGTTGTCAACATGAGGCATTCGAAAGGTCCTTAGGCCTCAAAGATCTTAATAGTAAGAAAGGAGGAAAAGTTACTTTTTCATCCTAAAGCAGGGATTAAAAGAAAAAAAAAAAGAAGAGATTCATGTGCTTTTAAAATTCATGTTTAGTTGGACACGTGGCCAGAACTTTTAAAGACAAGAGAGAAAGAAAAAGGAGACGGAAGGCTTAGGTTAAGGCGGCTCTGACAGAGTCTGGTGGTACAGCACAAAATCTGCCCCTCTGCTGAGATAACGTTGATGCTGAATGCAAAACCCGTAGTGAAATAAAGAGCTAAGAGGGAGGGAGGGAGGGAGGGCGGGAGGGCAGAGTGCTTAATACTGCAGAGGAGGGCCCTGAGGAGTGTTGCTCTCCGCTGGGTCTGGTTTCCTGTTAGCGGTTGTGGTGTAATGGATCCCCTCCATGCCCAGCTCATCTGGCTGCTCTGTCAACCAGATCAAGGAAGTGCTCTAGGAGAAAGAATCCTCGTGAAATAACACCATTTGAAAGAGCTGGGTTTGTCCCCTTACAGGAATATCCCAAACCAGTACAGCATAACCACTCTGGGAGCTCCCAGCTGCAAGGAGGAGCACTCGTCTCACCCGAGTTGAGACATCACCATCTTCATCTGAGCTGTGTCTTTGGGCTCCTTTGATAGTCAGCAGGCATGAATGAGCACTGTTGGCGACCACCCATCCATTTTTGTCCTGAGGGGAGAATAAAACCCCTTAAAAAGGCTCATTTCTCTGCTCTGAGCTGCAAAGGCCCATCTGGAGGTACCACGTTGAGTGTGATGAATCCCACCTGACTCTCTGCCACGTGTTTGTACAGTGCCAGCGTTGTTAATCCCAGATCTGTGACTCAGGCTGTAGGCAGGGTGATGATAATAATAATAATAATAATACTCCCGCAGTTGTTTCCTTAGGGATGAATTTGCCTCCATAATCAGTGTTCTTTGGCCAGCCCCTGGGAACCAAACCCATTAAACCGTCCTTGCTGATGGCCCTTTTGCTTACAGTGATCTGAGCTTGAGGCATACCTGCTCCTTGTTGGATGCTCCCCTTGACATGTTTACCCTCATCCCCACTTTGTGTCCTGCGGGAAAGAGTTCACAGATTGGCTAAAGCAATTTCCAAACTGTAGAAAACAAACCCTCATTAGTTTCCTAAACCTCGTCCTGGTGATGGGAATTTGGGAGATTGGATTTAAATCTATAGCAACATTTAATTTCATATTCACAGTGGGGTGGTTGCTGTAAGTGAGGGAGCCAGTTCATCTGCAACACCAAATTGAATCTGAAAGTAAAATTGCTTTTATTACCACTAGCCTCACAGCGGTGTCTCTCCCAGGCTCGGCTGCAGCTTTTCTCTTTCAGAAGCTGCTGTTCTTCCACTTCACGGTCAAATCCTTCCACCAAACCTACAAAGCAGAGGCTGGAATCCCCACAAAATTCGTCATCTCCACTGATGAGCTGTCTCAGAGTTATAAATTACCTGAATCCATGGGGCAGCACCAGCAAAGCCACGCTTAGCACTGTCTTAGCTTTACTCCTGAAGCCACTTGCTTTACACTTTCTGGAAGCATTCAGATTTTTTCCAGTACACATCCCAGAGCTTGGAAAAAAAGCAATCATTCAATAATTTATGAGGAGGAAGAAGATTAAGAGAAAAACCCTTCATTCTTAGCCTAAAGACTTGAGAAGAACCACAGTGTCTTCACTCGGGCTCAGTCACGGTGACTGAGGAGAAGAGCAAAGGTTCCTGCTTGGGGGTGCTGATGAAAGTCTCGTGAGGCTCTGCAAACACTCCCTGGGTTTTGTAAACCAGCACTCTCTGCTTGTGCAGGCCTTACCCCAGCAGTTGTGCTTCTCCACATCTTCCTCTCAGCCTCCAAAAAGACGAGCTGCACTGTGGATGGTGCATGTATAATGTAGCAGCTTGCAAAATATGTTCTCCTGTGCTTCGCTTTGCTTTTTCTTTTCTTTTCTTTCCTTTCTTTCTTTTGAAAGCCCCCCAAATCACTATTTGCTGGCAGGTTTTTGGCTTTGGCTGATTTTTTTTTTTTCATTCTAAGTTTTTTTGCTGCATTTTTGGCTGGAAACTTTTTGGCCAGGCTCTGCTAGCCTTTCATTTTCAGTGAGAGTCCCAGTTTGGGGCTGTTGAATTTCGTTTGCTTTTGATTTTGGGGGGAAGGGGGGGATGAAAAAGAAGTCCTCTTGAGGGAGAGTAATCTGAAGACCAGAAGTTCATTCCCTACCAAGAGGTTTGTTTGCTGAATAACCTCATTTCTGCTTGAACCCCATTCTGGTGGCAAGTCTCTGACTATCACTACTCCCCAACCACGCTGAGGCTGATGAGGCAGTGGCTCTCCTCCGTGCTGTTTAGATTAGCATATGCAATGACTTAGAAGCCTGCAAAACTGTGGAGAGCTCTGCATTATTCAAGTGTTGGAGGAGGCAATGGGAAAAAAATGATCCAGTTATTATAAACTGCCTGCTATCTGATTCCCCCCCCCCCCCCCCCCCCNCCCCCCCCCCCCCCATTAATAGCTCCTTTATAGCCCAAATGTTTGCACTGGAGTGGGGTGGTGGAGTTTGCACAGACCCGAGGAGGAGGAAGGAATAGTGCTGGGCCGGGCTCACCACTGGTGTGTGGCATTTTCCTAGCCAGGTGGAGACTCCCAGCCCAAACGATTTTGTGGTGGATGGGGAAATTACCAGTGAACTGGGTAAAAATGCAGCTAGGGGCATTTCCAGAAGGACTGGACGATGTTGCAGTGGTTTCTAGCTTGTCTTTTAGTTGGAAAGGCTTTAAACCCAATGGTGATGGTCAACCCAACAGATGGGTTCAGCCTTTAATTTAAACCCATCAGCTGTGTTCTACTCAACAGCTGAGTTCAACCCTTCCTTTCATCCCAACATTCGAGTTCAACCCAACAGTTGGATTCAACCCTTTATTTAAATCCTATGAGTTTTGTTCATCTTACAAGTTGGGTTCAACCCTTCATTCACAACCTTTAACATCCTGTGATTCAGTGATTTAAACCCAACAGTTGGGTTCAACTCAAGGATTGAGTTTAACCTTTCGACTAAACCCAACAGTTGGGTTCAACCCTTCGTTTAAATCCAACACTTGGGTTCAACCCTTCATTTAAACCCAACAGTTGAGTTCATTCCTTTGTTGAATCAACCCTTTATTCCACAAAGGGTTGAACCCAACACAGCTGAACCCTGCAATGTATGAGGGGATTTACATCTCAAATGCTTCTGCATGGGGAGAGACCCCAATCTATCCCCCTGAAGAGCTCTGCTGCTGTTTACAAGCTGTGGCATCTGCCCTGCTCCTTGTAGCTAAATGTTTCTGCTTCTCTGTTTTATTTTCTATCCAAAGGTGGGCCTTAATGTTCTGATTCAGAGAGCAAACAAGTTTACCCCTGCCACTCGTCTCTTGATCCAGAGATTTGTGCCATTCCCTGCTGTCGGTAAGAAATCACACCTTATCTCTCTATTCAAAGTGTTGGCTATAAACCTTAACCAAAAAGCCAGTGGGATGGCTCCTGCCTTCCTCCTTTACACTGTCACTGCCATGTTCTGTTGCTGATGGGTCCCTGAGTCAGTGAAAGCAGCGACAGGGTGGTGCAAAGCAGCATTTCGTCAGGACAGTGATGCAAAGCCTCTGGCAGAGGCAGCTCATGAGGCTTCATTGGGCTGCACTCAGCACTCTCAAGCACTTGAAAAAACAAATGGGGTCCAAATTGAAGTGCATTTGATTTGCAAGGTCTGCTTTGAATCGTGTCAAATCAAATCCTTGAACAAGCAGTGACATCCGGGTGGGGTTTTATTACAATATCAGTGCAATTAAATGCCCTTGTTCCGAATATACAGATTTCTAAGAGCCACTGATCGATGAAAGACCAAAACACGAGAAGAATTAAAGCTGCTGCTTGCTTGTTGGGGCACAAAATAAACCTTTCTGCAGTTTATCAGCCAGGAGCTGGGTGTGTGATGGAAGGGATGCGCTGGGCTCAGCCTTTCCTGAAGCTCATGGTTACAACATTCAACAAACACTCAGTTTAAGCTGTGGAGGAATCACCAGTGGCTTTAGGCTGTTTTGTTTTTTTTAATATAAGCTCATTTATTTATAAAGATGATGCAAAAAATGTCCAAGCAGGCAGGAAAACAGTAAACAGAAGGGGTTTGCTTGCTGCTGCAGGTCCCTTTTCCACTGTGCTAATGCAAACCTTTGCTCTGGAAGGGCCATATCCTCAGAGCTTCACTGCTGCTCTTAGTTCCTCTGGTCTTTCTGCTCCTTTTTTTTAGAGAGCTGGTTGATCTGACTCTCCAGCCTCCAGTCCATGAGTTCCTGAGGGGTTTTTTTCCTCCTTTTCTGCCAGAAAAACACTTACTTGCCCTGTCTGCAGAGCAGGGGATGGTGGGGACTGTGATCTGTAAGTTGCACTCTGTCGTGTTCCTGAGCACTCTGCTTGTACGTGAGGGATCTGTGGACAGCATTATTGCTTTCCTGGAATAGATTTTGAGAGAATTTCATTTTTCTTTTGATATTTATAACTGGGTGAGTACAAGAGCCTGGGAGGCAGCCCTGAGGACGTGTTTCAGTCAGAGATGCACGCAGGAAGCCTTTGCCACCGGGTCGATCTATTTCCATAGCCAGGTGTAAGGAGAAAGAGGTTATGCTTGTGTTGGCATTGATCGAGGACCCATAATTAATTTGTTTAGCCTGTAATTAATTCTCTAGTTCTTGTTTTATTTGTGTACTGTCATGCCTCATTGTGTGCCAGGACATCAGGAATCCTCCCACTAATTGCTGCTTTGTGGTTTCGAAAGGCTGCGAGTTAATGGTTTGCAGACCTGGACAAACTGTTTAATTAAGATGCATCTTCCCATCTCTTTTGAATCATCAGCCTCCAGCAAAAGGGCAGAGTTTCACTTGTTTTTTTTCTACATGAAAAGCCAGACTCTAGTGCAAAGCTCTTGCTCCAGTACCACTGAGCAGTTTTGCCTTGTCCCTCCTTCGCCTGCCTCTCCCACCCATCTCATCCAAGGTGCTGGAAATCTCGAGATATGCATCAAAGCTGATGGTCTTTCATCCCCAGAGGTTGTGAGGAATGAAATTCAGGTATTGCTTGGGTGGAAGGCAACCAGCCTCCTGGCAGAAATGTTCTTGTAAAGCCTTGGGAAGCTGGTGTAGGCAGGGGGAAAGCCATTCTGTGTGTCTCACTGCCCTCAAGGACACGCCACGTGTTTTATGTCTCTGCTCTGGGCCATGTAACAGTTGTCTTTGCCTGATAGACCAAATCTTACCTGCAGGAATGCTGCCTATAGGGCATATTTAACAAATGTGGTCCCTCCTTGAAATCCTACTTTCACCATGGAACTCCAAGATGAGTGCAGGGCATGGGGATGCATCTGCAGGGGCCTCCAGACCCTGTGTGATAACACAGACTGTGGGCAGTTAGGAAAGCACTCAGGCAACATAGTGCAGGCTCTAATTGCTCCAATCCCCACATCATGGCTGGTGACACTGGAACAGGTGCCAGGAGGTCAGGCTGCACCCTCACCTTCTGCCCAAAGATATATTTGTAGCAGCTGAAAGTCACAAATTGTCCAAGAAATCCCCCCCCCAGCCGCAGAGGATGGATCCAACAAACCATCAGCTCATGGAAATGTTTGAGGCTCTGCATGGCTCGCAGCTGGCTTGATGTAAAAAGGGGTTTGTGCTTGATGTTGTCCACCCTGGAGCATCATTTGAGTGCTGAAGCTGTTCTCCGTGAAGGTTTTTGGTGCAGAAGGGAAGGAGTGTGTCTGTGCTGTGTTCTGAAGAGCTGTGGTTCCCCAACTTGAGCAAGAAAGGGGTTGACCCATTCTCAAAGCTGTAAGTGGTGAAGGATATCAATGCTCAGGGTTATTGCAAGGAACTCAGTTTACCTGCTTCTTCCCAAGCACTGGGTGTGGGTAGCTGTTACAGAGATAAGAAATGTTGCTGCTTTATACTGGAGATGTGTGTGGCTACAAAAACCCACAGAAAGACCCCAAAGTTGCATCTCAAACATGATCCAGAAGAATCTAAAGCTGGTATAAAGACACCCTTTGGAAGGAAAGGAGGTGAGGAGGACAAAGAATGTCTTCTCCTTGGGCTTTTTGGGAGGGTTTTTTTTTTGTGGTTGAGATTAAAATTGTTCAATGTGTCTATTAAGTGGTGCAGAGGGACGTGTTTGGTGTGTAGAAAGCACCCTGGTGTAGAAAGGAGCTATATAGAAGCAGAGTAGCAGGTTGCTTTTGTATCTGAACCCAGTTTGCAATATGTCACTGAGTGTTTTCACAAAACTAGTTTCCAGGCCAGATTATCACCATTTCTTTCCAAATTCTGAAAAGCAAATTGTCTACACTTTGACTTATTTATTTGTCATCCCCTCTCCCTGTATCTGAGATGTCCATCAACCCCAAGTTTACCCACAATGAGCAGCATTTTCTGCTGTCTCAGAAAGCAGAACAGGAGCAGCTGGGGGAGGTGCTTGTCTCAGACTAACAGGCTGGAATCAGGTGTTGAACCTGAGACCTGATTTCAATGAAACTCTTAACAGGATGCATAGAGTTGGAGAAACAGATAGCTGTGGTGGAAACCTCAGGTCTGGAAACCCCATTATGAGCCTTGCAAGAGCTTTGTGCTGGTACATCCCAGAGCATCTCTGTTGGTGTGTTTTGATAGGTTCAGCCTTGACTGATAGCTAGAGAGATGTGGCGTTGTGAAGTGCTAAAATAGAGGAAGGAATCAAAAAGAAGGAGGCTAAACCTGCTTGAAATGAAAGTGCCTGCTTGCTTTTCTATCTTGGATGAAGGAGCTGAAGGATTTGGTAACACCAAAGAGATTTTGATAGATGGGGAGAGTGGTCCAGTAGTTTGAATATTAGAGAGACAGAGTGTGTGTGTGTGTATGTGTGTTCCTCTCCTCCTCGAGCGTAAAGGAGCGTTTGTCACCACAAATCAGCCTTGATTGCAGAGAAGCTGCATTTGTATAGGGCTCACCCACCCACCACCCTCAAAAAAAAAATTAAGACATTTGTTATATGACATGAGTTGAGATTAATTAGTGAATATTAACCCATCAAGCAGCACAGAGGCACATTTTTGGAAGCAGTGGCACTTGCGGCGACAGTGGGTTTGGATGAGTTCTGATTGGAAAGTTTGCAACAAAATGGGGTTGGGGGGGGGAGGAAGGGGGGGTGTGTGTGTGTGTGTGCTGCAAAATGCCACTTTATCAAGAATGAAACTTCAAGAGGGATTCACAGCTTTTCTTTGGGGGAGAAAAAAGAAAAACTAACCTGAGAAATGCCTGAGCTGTGCCTGGGAAGGATCTTCCTCAGCCCTGACTCTAACACATCCCTTGGGGTCACCTTGGGGAGGCTACAAAAGCCACAGGCTGGGAAAAGTGTGTGGGATTGTCAAAAAAAACCCCAGACCTGCCCCCACCTCTGCCGTGAATGCAAGGCTGAGAGCTGGGAGGTGTCATTTGGGAACCAGAGCTGTCCAAAGCGCTGCTGGTTCATGTTGTAGTTCAGAAAAATATAGTTAAAGCAAAGAAACAGGGCTCTAGCTGTAGAAAAGGAGCCCACAGAGCATTTTCCTCTTAAAACATGTGCAAGAGGGGCAGGAGGACCGTCACCAGTGGGATATGTGCCCATGAAAGCAACCCAACCTCGTCTTATTTGGTTTAAAAACATTCATTCAGTCCTCTTAAGAGCAGAGATCTAAGCTGTCCTTTATAGCTCAGTGAAATCCTTCGCAGTGTGTTTCCATCTCACCTGCTGAAAGCCCTTCTTCCAGAAGGCTTGGTCTGCTGGTTTAGTAAAAAGGAGGTTAAAATCAGCTCTGGGATGTACCATCAGAAGAGGCAGCAATGCCTGGATGGCCAAGACCAACTGGCAGCCCAGTGCAAGGACCTGCTGTGATCTGGTTTAGTAAAGGGGGTTTAAAATCAGCTCTGGGATGTACCATCAGAAGAGACAGCTGGATCTTAATGTCAGGTGAAGGATCACTGTGGAGGGTGGGAGCGTGTGGGAACAGCAACATCTGGTAGTTCTTTGCCTCAATATGTTCCTGATTGCAGCAGCAGATCCCTTTGTCAGTAAAAAGGCAACGTTCTTGGTCATGAATCTCCCCTTCAGCATCACATCTTTGTCTCGGTATCAGAGTGGCTCCTTGACTTGCAGCAAAACTTTTTGGCAGCTTGATGCAAGCGAAGCTGAAGGGCTGTCAGAGCAAACAGAAGCGTGCCATTTGGTATTTGACCAGGGTTTTTCTCATCCTCAGCTAGTGCCAATATCTGCAACGTTGTCCTGATGAGGCACACGGAGCTGGAGGAAGGAATCGATGTCTTGGACAGTAACGGCGCCATTGTCGGCTCTTCCAGGATTGCTGCAAAACACGTATGTAAAGGACCTGAGGGGTTCCTGGGCTGGGCTCATACACAGCTGACCTGACCCTCAGCCTCGACAGATCTCACAGCCATCACCATCAGTGGCTTGCAGGAGGTAGAAGTAGATGAGCTTTGCCCATCTGAGCTCTGTGTCTGTGCCATACCCACTTGGGCAGCTGCGTGGCCTCGGGCTCGTGTCACACAGGTGATTTTGGTGGCTCACCACAAAGCCCTGGCCCAGGCTGCCCAGGGAGGATGTGGAGGCTCCTCAGAAGGTCTTCAAAACCCACCTGAACACGTTCTTGTGTGACCTGATCTAGGTGGATCTGCTTTGGCAGGGGGATTGGACTGAATGATCTCTTCCCAACTCCACCATTCTGTGATTCTATGATTCACCTGGATGGTTTGGAAGGGCAGAGGTTGGCAGCAGGAGTATCCTGTATTGCTCTGGTACGTTCACAGCCTTAGGATTTCTTTGTGGAAGCATGTAAGCAGTTCCTGATGAATAAGAAGCAAAGGTTGCTTACTCCTTTTTCTAAATGAGGAAGACTTTGTTTTCGAGCCGAGTGGCTTTTTAACCCTTGCCAATGCCAAAGCTGCATTAACAATTGCCAACCAAAGCTTTGTGAGGGTAGCCAGGTGTTTTTACCCTTGTCCTAAAACCTATCTTGACCCTGAAATCCATCCTCTCCCTCAGCTGGACAAGGGAGAGGAAATATTTCTTCCCTGTTGAAGTGAAGGAGCCCTGGCAGGGGCTGCCCAGATGGGCTGTGGAGGCTCCTTCTCTGGAGACATCCCAACCCAGCTGGATGAGTTCCTGTGTGCCCTGCTCTAGGTGCTGTTGCTCTGGCAGGGGGGTTGCACTGGATGAGCTTTCCAAGTCTCTTCCAACTGCATGGGAACCTCTGCACCAGACCTGAGCACCTTCTCCCCTCCTGCACTCACTTTGGGGTCTGCAGAGAGGTTTCTCTCACATATTCTCTCTTCAGCCCAGTAGGGTAGTTTTCTTTTTCCCTTTAAATACATCATCCCAGAGGTGCTGCCACAGTTGCTGATGGCCTTGGCCTTGATCCATCTTGGAGCCATCTGGCTTTGGCTCGATTGGACACAGGGAAAGTTTCTAGCACTTTCTCTCACTACCAAAACCTTGCCACTCAAACCCAGTACAACCTGGTCTGCATTCCCCTGTAAACCTTCTACTCTCTGCCATCTGCCTGCAATTATTCCCTTTTCTTCCCTTCTTACAGAGTTTTGTCTTCTGAGCATCATCTGATTGTCTGAGGCATGTTGTTTCCAAGTGGGCTTTCATCTGAAATGTAAAGCATGTACCAAAGCACACGCCCAGGCAGAGAAGTTAATAATATAATGCTTGGCATTTCTCTCCCTCCTTCTGTCCAAGGCTCTTAAGGCACTTCATAGACAGCAATTAATGTACAGATTTACAGTCCTAGGCAAGAAATGGGAGATCTCTAATATCTCTCCATATTGTTGTTTAACAGGGAGATTCAAACAATCTGTTTGAAGGGCTCAGAGATACGTATTTGAGCCAGTTTTCCTCACTTGCATTAACTGGCTTCAGGACCCAGCTTCCCCTCTCTCTCCTAATGGTTGAGGGGAGGAAAGGCAACATAGAAAATAAATATGAAGAGTGATGGTACTGTAGCTCTGATTTAGGTGGAGTTTAAACATCAAATCTGGGACTTCTGAGGACTTCTGCTCAGCTGCCACCTGGTCTCAAAGCTTCTTAGTAGCTTACCACTGGGCTTTGTCATGTAAAGTTTGGCAGGTCCTTAGTGTGATACATCAGTGAGACCTTCTCCTGTTTGGAGGGATCAAGTGCTCCCAAGCCTGGCCATTAGGCAGAAGTTTCAGCATTTCCATCCAGAATCTCTAATATCCTCTGCCTAGGGCTGCTGAAGCCCCACACGTGGTCACAACGCTTGGGGCATCCCAGGTGGGTGCTGGCAAAGGTGGGAGAAGGTGGAAGAGGTACCTGAAGACACAGTGGTGGTTAGTGGGTGCTTGTTAGAGCACCCATGATCTCCAGATCTCGACTGGGAGGATTTCTATGTGTCATGCTGTTGTGTTTGCTGCTTCCTGGTGAATCTTGCCAAGGTGAAAGCAGCAGTGGGGGGACAACCATAGTTCTGCAGCTGGGCATCTCCTGGGAGAGGATGTGTGTGAAACAGCCCTGTTAGGATGTTTTGCAATAAACCACCAGAGATTAAAACCCAGCAAGAAGTCTTGGAGCAGACACTAAGGTACTACAATCCCTCAGCACATAACTGAAACTGAAACCCAGTTGAGGCAGGAAGGGCTGAAGCTGCTGCTCAGCCCCTACAGAGATTATTTCACCTTACACCACCTTCCAGGCAGATGTTTCGCTTCTCTTTCTTCCTCCAGGCAGCACTAACGTGTTTGCATGGGGATATGACAGGATGTTGGAGCCTTTTTTGGTGACAGAAAGTGAAATCAGGGAAGCTGTCAGGTATCTCTGTTTCCTCCACTGGATTTGGGACCAAACATGGGCTCCAGCTCATCGATTTGTAGCCACAGAGCGAAGATAAGTTGTGCACAAAGAGCTGATTGCAAAGCTGAGAGGGTGTGTTGATACATTCATCCACATGTTCAACAGAAGAAAAGGCCAACCAAGCCATTTCTGTGCCCAGGTACATCCTGAGAGTTGTTTTAAATGTCATGAGTTGATTTGTTTGTTTTCTTCCCTTTCTAGGCACTGCTAGAAACAGCCCTGACTAGAGTGGTCCTGCCAATGCCTATACTGGTTCTACCTCCAATTATTATGTCCATACTGGAAAAGTAAGTGTTGGGTGATATAAACAGGTGGTGGGGGGGAGAGTTTGCAAGTGGAAGGGAGAGAAGATCCTCAGTAGGTGTTATTCACTGATATATCTTAGCACTGGTCCATCAAAGGCTTCATTTTTGCTTGTTCAGATTCCTACATCACAGGCTGCTAAGGCCTTACATTGATTGTGGTCACTGTAAAGGATCCTTCTGAGACCCCAGCAGTTTGAACAACCCTCTTGGGGTTGCACTGGATGATCTTTCGAGGTCCCTTCCAACCCATAAGAGTCTGTGATCCTGTAAGGTCAGTGTAAGCCAAAACACTGAATTCAGTGGAAGAAAGTGTCCATAAGTTTTCAATCCTCCACTTAGTAAACATTAGAAGCTGCCATATGAGGTCAGACCAAAGCTTTGGCTCCTGTTCAACCAGCCATCAGGACTGTAGGGACTTGCTGACCTGCATCCAGACCACCTTGGCCACTGTTGGATTTGCTTATACCCTGTTTCAATTCACTTGTACTTTCCTTTCAATGACATCCTGTGGCTTGGGCTTCCCCAAAAGAATAGATCCTTCATATATTCTGCAGACATTTGCTTTCCATCGCTGTTTGAAGCCAGAATCTCTCCTGGCAGAGGTCTCTGTGGAGCATCAGTGCTGGATTTCATGTCCCCTTGTCTCTTAACAGCAAAAATACCAAAACCAAACCAAACTGCCCTGTCCATTGGCCATTCTCCCACCTTGTTTTCCAACCCAGATGTGCTGTGAGCCTGTTTGGAGCTGTTGGGTGCCTCTTTAGGGCCCCCATCAGCTGCTTATTCGGTGTGAATGATCCCTGGGGTTGGGGGTTCATTTTGCCAACCTCTGGAGACTGAATAGTGCATTGAAAGATGAGGGTGCTAAAGGGTTTTGCTACCTTTGTCCAGACAGCCAAGCTGGAAGCACTCTTTAAACAAATCTGTTGATAATGGCTGCTTTAAAGCACTCTGCTGACAAAGCAAATAGCAATTAGTACAATTAGGGATTGACCCATAGCTTTGGTTGGCCTTGTTTACCCTTGTAGAAACACCCCTGGGCAATTTGCTCTCTTTGAGAGAAGAGGGTCCAGGCTGCTTCTGTAAATTTGGAGACTGATCTTTAACATCTGCATTTAAAACCAGAGATCTAGGCTGATAACCCTCTAGCACCTAGAGGCTCTCACCATGTTTGATTCCTCCCATGGACTGAGTGTGAGGAGAAACAGAGCAATAAAATCTGTCTTGTAAACTGGAAAGTAAGGGGTTTTTTTTCCAGCCCTTTTTTTGGGGGGCCAAAATACATTCTTTTCTGTCTTTTTCAAAGGAGCTGGGGTGATTCCCTGAAACAGGGCACAGTCTTGGTAACACTTTGTGCAAACCACTCTTTGGCTGCAGAGACACACAAGGACAAGGGGCAGATTCCAGTCCCTCTGATTGTGTCAAATCACTTGATTTTCAGTCCAAGGGTTTGATTTTCAGTCCAAGGGTTTGATTTTCTCTTCATGCTCCTCCCTAACAAAAGCTCTGCAGCCTCTTTCCTGCCTCAAGAGCCTGTGACACCCCTTCAAGTCCACGATCTACCTGCAGGAGAGGTGCTCAAGCAGTGACCATTGTCTTACTCTGAAGTACCTTTACTCAAGGCTTGCTCCAAGCTGTGTGTGTGTGAGATTGTCACTCTTCTTTGTAGCCCAGCATCTTGGCAGCTTCCCTGCTTCAAATTCAGCCTTTATCATCCCATCAAAGCTGCTTTGCTGCTGTCAGCTGAGAGGACTTCTGTTTTCATCTGTCCACACGCCAGACGCTTCGGAAATGCCACCCATTTGGGATGTTCTTCCTCCAGAGCTGTTGCTTATCTCCTTCCTTATCGTGTTGAGGCTTTGCACCCAAGCATCTGAGTGTCTCACCTCTGCCGTAACACGGCCAACTGCTTCCAGAGGAGCCATACACTGGTGATTAGCTCATCAAGGAACGATCACCCCAGAGGACAAACTGTTTTCTTGCTGTAACTCAGAGCATCTTTTGCTGTTACTCAGAGCATCTTTTGCTGTTCTGGTTATCAACCTGAACAGGCAAAGAAACCCCAAAGGGTTTCCTGTGTAAACATTCAAAGTGTGTTGAAAACTGGCCTCTGAATTAGTCTCCAACAGATAACACTGAGGAGCATCATAGGTTTTGCTATAGAAGCTTAAATGAAACTAGCAGCAAAATTGGGTCCCTGCTTGGGTGCCTCATGTGAGAGTTTTACTGGATGCAGCTGTGCATTTAATAAAGACCTAGCAAAACAAGTTGGTTTTGCGTGGTTGCATTTAGTAAGGTGTTGCAATGTAGTAAAGACCTGGCAAAACTGATTTTCTCTCCCAAGTAAATGTGGACACGCAGGAGATTGACTTCAAAAAGTCATTGTTTTATCTAATGAAAGAACTTCATCCAGGTTGATGAGGGATTACCGTCCTTCCCACCACCTCCAAATGAAGCTCTGAGGAGACAGAAATATCTGGGCACTGCTTTTGCCTCAACCGTGCTTAGAGCTTTGTGCCTGTGGTTTCATTTTCCATCAAATATCTTTGGATTCCTGGAAGCCTGTGAGTGAGAAACAGCAGGGATGGAGAGCAGGGAGCAGGGACTCCATGGGACTGGAAGTAGTGGTATCGCTGTGGGACATGGGAGCATCCCCTTGATGTGGAGAACATCCCTTTCCATAGCTGAGGGATTCAGGTGTGGACTCACTGAAGGACACAGCTCAGAGGTGAAACCTCATTTTGGAGAACAACAAAAAAACCACCCCCCCAACCAACGTGGATGAAAAGTTGAACTTCCTTAGTGTGGCAGGATTTAAGTGAGACTGGGGCGTTTCTAATGGGAGTCATATCCATTTATTTCTGGAAACCCTTTACAGCCTCTCACCACGAGAAGGATGAGAGTGTGATGGCTCATTATTTGGAGGCTGAAGATGTGGAATTGGGAGTGGCAATCTGGATCCTCTCCGAAGCCGTTTGCACTGGGGGCTGGAGGCGAAGGAGGGGGAAGCGATTCTCCCTCCCTCGCCTCACAGGCCTGGTGCTGTGGTGGGCTGGGAGTTACACCACCCTGGGAGTACACCAGCAGCTCTTTTCCCCTCCATGGAAAACTCCCTCCTTCCTTTTTTTTTTTTTTTTTCCCTCTCTGGGATTGGAGAAGTCCATTTTAAGTGGCCAGTTCCTGGTCGCTGTCTTTCCACTTGGATGCAGGTCTTTCCTGTCTCTCTCAGCCATCTCTCCATCTGCATGTTTTAACTCCCCCAGCTGCCTCTCTCGGCTCTTGTGCCATTTCTTTCCTTTTTTTTTTTCCTTTTCAGCTCTCTTGGCTCCTCTCTTTCTCTTTGCCTGCTGTGTATTTTAACTCCCAGGGCCGCCTTCTCTGCTCTCCAAGCAATTCAATGTTACCTCCCACTGCTGAGCTCCCATTCTTTCCCCATGTTTCATGCATTCCCTGCTGCTTGGACGCTCTCTCTCGAAGCAGATAACATATAGAATGGATGTTTATTTGGAGGCTGCATATGCCACGTGGGGAACGTGGTGTCAGTTCTTTTGTGCAGATGTATTCTCATGGAAGATTTATAAATAATATCAGTGTTGGCAACGTTAATAGTGGGGGGAAATATTAGTTTCACGTCGCCTGTGAGACGAAGGCAACTCGTCTCGGGGAGTGTAGCTGACTCTAGAGCTTCATTAGTACCTCCAGGTCATGTGGGGACAAGGAGAAGCACTGCATGAATCATAGAATCATAGAATGGTAGAGGTTGGAAGAGACCTCTAGAGATCATCCAGTCCACCCCCCCTGCAGAAGCAGGTTCACCTAGATCAGATCACACAGGAACATGTCCAGGAGGGTCATGAAGAGCTCCAAGGAAGCAGGACTTGTCATCCTGCAGACAGTTCCCTTTAATCAGGTGCTTCTGTGAATCCTTTTGGCTGGTGGTTAGGATGAAATCTGGGAAATGGGGCAGGTTACACCCAGCCATCATTCAAGACTTCTCCAGTACTCTCTGTCCAGCTCCTGACTCCTTGCAGAGCTGAAGCCCATCATGCAGAAGGACTGTGTGTGAACTGTCCAGGTCTGTGTTTAAATGCAGCTTCAGGCTCCTCTGTAGGCTGAGCTCTGCAGTGGGAGAGCCTAAATCCAATGGTACTTGGTTCATGTGGTGTAGACAAGCTCAGTCCACCAGCAATGTCTGCTGTGGACACCTTGAGTTCATAGCTGGCAGTGAAGACTGAAAAATTGAAGCTCTTCTTATCTCCTTACCTCAGAATCACAGAATCTTAAGCGTCAGAAGGGACCTCATCCAGCGCAACCCCCCCACTGCCAGAGCAGGACCACCTATCTTAAAGCTTCTTCTCTGCCTCACAGTACAAACAACCTCAGAGGGTCTGAAGCATAGCAGAAGGTCTGAGGATGGGCTCCAAGAGCTCGTGTATGTCAGGCTGGAGAAGAGAAGGCCCTAGAGATGACTGTGCAGTGTTTGTGGAGCAGAGAAAAAGCTGAAACTGTTGGCAGTGGGCAAAAGCTGAGAGATAAGCTGGGTGCAAAGTGGTCATGGCCATAAGAGGAGCATTTCTACTCTTTCTTCATCTCCACACCAGTGCCACAGAATGTCAGCATCCTCATGCAGCAGTTCTCTGGGCTGTTTTCCTGTAAAGCTCCTAAAATTAGGACACTCCCCAGGTGGATCAACATTGCAGAGGTGCTTTGGCTGAGCTAGGTCACTTTAACCATGAGAAAGGGGTTCTCTTGATGGACAGCCAGTGCTTAGCATGTGCTGGTGTGATACTGGAAGGGAGTTTTCTTCAGCTCAAAGCAGGTTTTTCACTGCAGAAATGTGTGTGAGGTAGGAGACCCTCCTGGACCTCGTGTTCATGGTCATTTGCTGCAGTTACCCTCCTTCTGGCAGCGTGTGCAGAACGTTTCCCGAGGTGCAAAGTCTCTCTGTCCAGCTGAAACCCTCGCTGAAGTTTGTTTAAACTAAACAGCTGACAGCAGTGACACCTTAAACTGCTGTGGCTGTTTCCAGAGTAAACATTGAGACTGCTCCTTTAATGATGTCAATCAAGCACAAAAATCCCCCAACCTCATTCTGTTTGCATCTGCTGTGTCCTCTGGAGGGGGCAGTGGGGCTACAGCCAACATGCTCCGTGGTGAGGACAGCTGTGGCTTGGCTGGAATGGACAGCAAACAGAGCTACTGGTTGCTAAAAGAGCTCAGCATTGTCAAAATGGCCCAAAAATCCTAGAATCATAGAATGGTAGGGTTAGAAGGGACCTTTAGAGATCATCAAGTCCAACCCCCCCAGCAGAAGCAGCTCCCATCTAGATCAGGTCACACAGGAACGTGTCCAGACAGGTCTTGAAGACCTCCAAGGAAGGAGCCTCCACACCCTCCCTGGGCAGCCTGGGCCAGGGCTCCCTCACTGAAACACTGAAATAGCTTTTTCTTATATTTAAATGGAACTTTTTGTGTTCCAGCTTCATCCCATCACCCCTCGTCCTGCTGCTAGCTACCATAGAAGCTATGGGTGAGAAAAGCTCAGAAGCACCCTCTGTAGATAGCAGAGAGACCTGCTGGGCCCTGTGAAGCAGAGATGTGGCTCTGGAAGGCTCTCAGCACTACAGGGGGGACTGGGGTAGGAAGACCACCCCAAGTTTGTTTGCACATCAGAAGGGTGTTTGAACTCCAGGCTCCCTGGGCTCAGAGGAGCCTGAGATGCCTCAGGATAGCCAGAACTTCAGCCTCAGGCGTTTTCCTTACCCAGCCTCAGTGTATGTATTAGCTTTGAACCTGTTTACACCAAACACACCCGAAACCCCACAGAATCTGTCAGCTGGGAGACTTTGGTTAACTCCTGTCATGTTTAGATTTAGCATCTGACACCTCCTTCCTAGACAAATACAGCTCTGGTTCACTGAACCCGATAACTCCTTTTCAGTGCAGCGCCTGACTCCCATATGGAGTGAATTACAGCCCCCTCTCGAGCAACGCCAGAGGCAGCTGCCAAATTATGCAAAAACTCAAACCACTAATGAACAATGTGATGAAAGTTGAATGAAGGTGTATTTCCAAGAGCCACAACACGCTGTCTCTGAGGAGCAGATGCACTGTCTGTGTCTGTCTGCGTGTGTTACCTCCGTCCATACACACTCTTGCCCGTTGGAATGTGATCCCCCCTGAGCTCTGAGCTGGGGTAGGTGTGTCAGTTCTCAGGAGGTGTTAGGGACAGTCAGCCAGAGTGTCACTGCCTTTTGAATATCTGCTAGGTGAACCTGGTGAAGGCAAATTGCAGGGAAAGAAGAGAGAGGAGGAGGGGAGTACTGCAGACAGGCATGTTCTTTGCCATCCAAAGGTCAGTGTATAAACATGGATCACTTCTACTGGCAAGGCAGCCCCTTGCTGCCAAAAAAACTTAGCTTCTAAAATTGGGAACAATGAAACATACAGGCTGGGTGGAGAATGGGTTGAGAATGCAACGCTGAGGAGAAGGACTTGGGGGTGTTGGTTGACAAGAAGCTCAACTTGAGGCAGCACTGTGTGTCTGCAGCCCAGAATGACAACTGTGTCCTGGGCTGCATCACCAGCAGCATGGGCAGTGGGGCAAGGAAAGGAATTGTCCCCCTCTGCTCCTCTCTGGTGAGACCCCCCTGCAGTGCTGCAACCAGCTCTGGGCACCAACATCAGACGGACGTGGAGCTGTTGGAGTGAGTCCAGAGGAGGCCACAGAGATGATCAGAGGATCATCTCCCCTCTGCTGTGGAGACAGGCTCAGAGAGCTGGGGGTGTTCAGCCGGGAGAAGGCTCTGGGGAGACCTTAGAGCGGCCTCCAGTCCCTAAAGGGGCCAACAAGAAAGCTGGAGAGGGACTTTGTGCAAGGGCCTGGAGTGACAGGACAAGGGGTGATGGCTCCAGACTGACAGAGGGGTGATTAAGGTGAGATGTCAGGAAGAAGTTGT
>WBNH01010095.1:1050-17931 GCA_013401255.1 Urocolius indicus
GCGCCCTGTAAGCAGCCCGCATCCTGCAGCCCGCAGCCTGCACTGCAGCCCACAGTGGGCATCCCGCATCCCACAGTGGGCATCCCGCACTGCATCCCCCTGTGAGCATCCCGCACCGCATCCCCCTGTGAGCATCCCGCACCACATCCCCCTGTGAGCATCCCACACTGCATCCCCCTGTGAGCATCCTCCTGTGCACAGATCTGGCCAGATCTCCTTTTCTTACATCCATTCCTTTGAGAACCACTCACAGTTTTCTCCCTCTACAAGCCCCAAGACTCCAGCCCTGGCACCTGCCACGGCATTTCTTGGGTCTCCGTGGGAGCCCATCAGAGATACAGAGCAGACTTTCACCAATGGAGAACGAGCTCAAGGAAGCAAATTTATTGGGCTGCTTTGCCAGGCATTGCAGAGAGGGGCCCAGAGCACATGGAAACTGGTGGCATTGGAGCAGTTTTGCTGGTTGTGAGTGTTGGAGGCAGCTGAGAAACCGATGAAGAGCCACCCCAGGGCTGTGTCCTCCTGCCCTAGGGGAGGCACACGTGGAACCCACAAACCTCACAGAGCGATTTGGGTTTTATATTCTTGATTATGAGAACAAGGAATCATTGGCAAGCAGAGCAGGGAAAGAGCTGAGCAGAGAGGCCGCCTGCACTCAGAGAGGGGAACTGGGAAGCGGCGTTTCGCTAACGCCCTGCTGCCCTTGGGCTCCTCTCTCTGCTTCAGCAAGGCTCAGGCTCTTTGCCCACGCAGAGCCCGCGCAGAGTGTCCAGCGTGGACGGCAAAGGGGAGAAGAGGCACTAACAGTAGTGAGCTGGTCTGATGAGGATGAGGGAAGACTGGCAGTTCCCTTTGCACAGGCTGCCCCATGACAGACCCCCCTTGAAGTTGAGCCGTACCGAGTAACAGGCGGAGTACCACCAGCCGCCCTCGTAGCTGTAGGCACAGTTCTTGCTGTAGGTGTCTTGGTCCCGATCCTTGGTGGAGAACTTCATGTTGTCGTGCATGGTGTTGGGGTTGTCAGAGGTCATGGCATCGCCGGCCGTGCCCGCGTAGGCGCCCAGCCGCAGCCGGTAGCCGTGCTCCTCATCCTCCACGCTGAACAGGTTGTAGTCGGCGTAGCTGGTGGCTCCGGCGGAGTCCTGGATGACGAACCTGACCTGGTAGACCTTCTGCTTGGCGATCTGGTGGATGTACTCGGTGCCCAGCCAGTACTCGCCGCGCACGCTGCCGAAGCCGTACTTGTAGGTGCTCCAGGCCTCGGCCCAGGTGACTGGGGTGTCCTTCTGGTTCCTCTGGATGACGGTCCAGCCGCCGTGGGTCACGTTCATCTCGCAATACACCACCAGCTGGTGCAGCCCCTTGGGCTGGATGATGTAGACGCCGCTGCGGCTGCCAGCCGGCATCTCGCTGCAGTCCTTGGGCCAGCCTGGGGCACGAGACAGACCGTGTTCTTCAACCACAGAACCACGGAATGGTTTTGATTGGAAAAGAGCTTTGAGCTGATGGAATCCCAGCCCTCCCCTCACCCTGCCAAGCCCACCACTAACCCACAGCCTCCCCCCGCTAAGTGATGAGCTGTGGCACCTCTACAGCCTGTCAGAGAAGGAACGTTTCTCCTGGGAGGAGCCAGTGGTGCTGCAGCAGCTGGGCTGAGGCACCCCAGAGCTCTTGGCGAGCCCAGCAGTGAGGGGACCTCGTGAGCAGATGAACCCTGGGGAGGAGACTCACCATGAGCTGCCGGCGGGTGGGGGCCGACGTCTCTGACCTGCCTCACGGGTGTGCCATCGTCATCTGGGTGAAGAACAGACACAGGAGCACTGAGAGCTGTCTCTTGGGACAGCATCATCTTCTCCAAGTGACAGTCCTGGGTTTCTCTTGCTGCTCCTAATTCCAAAGGGACTTTTCCCCTTTCAGGTCTCAGTCAGCTGGTAGCTCAGGGCAAGGGATGGGGAGTGGGGCAGATGCTTCCTTGGTGAGGAGGATCAGGAAGGATCTGGGCACGCAGTGTGTGGGGAAAGGTCCCCAGTGGTGGTGGCAACTCTGCAAAGATGCTTGTTAAAGTGCAGCAGCAGTAGTTAGGAAGGGGCTCAGGCAGGAGAGGGATTGGGTGTGGGGGGGATGAAGGGTGAGAAAGCTGGTGCAGGCATCAGGAGTTGGGAGAAAGGCTCTGCTCAGCTGGGTCAGAAGGGAGGCTGAAGGGAATTGCTGGAAGAAAGGATGGTTGAGAGTGAAGTTCATGCAATTCTTTTGGAAGGACAGCTTCTGCATATCTGTAAAACAGGGGGATGAATCACAGGCTCATGGAACCACAAAAGCCCTTCCTGTCCCTCCTCTGAAACCGATGCCTGGTCCTGGAGCCAGTGCTCCCTGACACCCTTCAAAAGCTGCTCCCTGCTTTCATTCTCAGATGGTGCTTTCCTGTCCCAGCCTTGCACTCCCCTGTGACACCCAGAGCACACATCTTCCTGCAGACAGTCTGCAGCACTGCTGTCACCTCCTCCCCCGTGGCTCCTGATTCTGGGGCCAAGCCATTCAGTTCCTCACCTTCCCTCACACAGTCTGTCGCACAGACTTTTGATCCCTTTCCTTTCGACTCTCTCAACGTGTCTCAAAGCTCCGTGGTTACATGTCCCACCCACAGCCCCCACTTTTATTCTGGGAGGGTTTCTTAGAGGCCCCCTGCTCCATCATACCTTGTTTGAGGGTTACTGTGCCATCACCTGGCTGATTGCTCTGTGTCAGTGCCACTGCTCAGCCTCTTGCTATCAACTGATTCAGTATTCAGTATTCACTCCTGATTCAGTATTCACTCCTCTCTTGAGTTCAGTTCTCTGCTGAACTTGTGATTTCTCTGTGTTCTGAAAACACACTGTGAGTGCCTCAACATCTATCATACTGATTCTCCAAGGAAGAGCCCATGGCTTGGTCACACAGCCAGTGAGACTGAACCTGTTCCTTCTCCTGGGGTCCTCTTATCTCTGAGCTTCACTCCATTCGACTCACTTATGGACAGAAGAACTTTATGCCAGGCTGAAGAGACAGGCAGCAAGCAGAGGAGGACTGGGATGATGTTTGTTCTGCTAAGACAGCCTACATTTCCCTGGCATAGAGCAGTATTTAGTCCTCCCTCCACGTTACAGGGTTGTGATGAGGCTGCTGAGGAGGTCTGTGTTGGATCTGACTCAAGGGGACCTTGTTTGCCTCCCCCTGACGTGCTGAGGGTACTTACCAGGCTGCGAGAACTCTGGGGGTGCATTTATAACATCATCCAGGGTGCCATTGAGGAGATACAGGTTTCTTATGTCCAAGGCAGGCAGTGATGCTGCCAGGGTCAGCAGGCAAGTGAAGAGCAGGAGACAATGGTGTTGGGTAGCTGAAATGGGAAGAGATTGGATAAAGAAGAAAGAGACCATAACCTTTCTGTTAGAGAGCCCTGAATCCCATTTGGCTCCTTGACTTTGCAGATCCTCAGTGTCCTTCTTGGAGCTCTAAGCCCCAAATTCACTCGTTTAGATGAGCTGCCACACACGTGTTGGCAGGAGCCATTAGCGCTGGCACCTGCTGGTGGTGGAGAGGTGTGAAAGCCTTGCAGGGAACCCTGCAGAAGGCAAAGTGCTGGGATGCCCTGAGACTCCCAGTTCCCTCCCATCCCATCCCACACTCACCCATGCTGTCTCTGCAGGGACCCTGCTGAGTGGGAAGCCCAACAGTTTTGGCCTGTCAGGATGTCCAGCCTGAAGGTTATAAAGCTCAGCAGGTGAGGGGGTGGAGGCACAAGACTCCAACCACAAGCACTTGTCCTCTGGTTGGCAACAGGACCAGTGGCTTATGGCTTATTTGCTTTCCATCGTGAAGTGATGTGTCCTCAGAGCAGGCAGCCTGTGTCCCACAGCCCTGAAGAGCTTTCTTCAGAGGAAAAGCAAATAATTTAGTGCCAAGAAGTGAATGCCTTAAAACCATCACCATTTCCAGTGCCTGCTTGGCCTCCTGCCCTGGCAGGATTTCCCCAGGGAACAGCATCCTCTGGGCACCTCTACTCATTTCAGCTCCAGGGTAAATACCCAGGTGACATTCCCCCTCCTGGGTGCAAATCAAACATCCCACGTCAGTCAATCTCTCTCCCCAGCAGCCACTGGGGACCCCATGAGACCCTTCAGGGAAGAGGTGCTCCAGTGTTCCTGGCAAACTGTGCACCCAGCTTCAGCAAGTGCCACTCCAGGTGCCCCCTGAGGTGCTGCCCTGCCAGCACCACGCTGCTTCTTGTGCAACACGACCCGTGTTGCTCTCCCTGGGCACCAACGGCCCTCGCAGCGGTCACAAGGCAGCTTTGGGCACCCTGACGTGATGCTGATGTCAAATGGTCTCACTTCAAGCCCCTCTCAGCTCCCAGGAGTGCTTATACCTTGGGCTTCTTACACAAAAAAAAAGCCAGACTGGCCTTTTCCCAGGGGCTGGTACCCTCAGTGCTCTGAGTTAGGAGCATCCAGATGGGCAGAGCCTGCGGAGGAGCAGGTTGGGCTTCTGTCAGGGGTTGTTCACTTGCATTTCTCTGAAGCCTCAGCTGGGGCTTGGGACCCAGCTCCTGCTCAGTAAATGTTTGACACTGAAAGACCCACAGTTGGGGCACATATCTGGTTATTGCTGCATCCCAGCCAGGCAGGTGAAGGGAGAGCAGAAAGCAGAAGGGCTGCATCTGTACCCCCTTCAAATTGGCTTGACAGAGCAATGGAGCCTCCTGCACCTTCTGGCATGAAGAACAAACAACCACCCTCCCAAACAACCCTCCTCCCAAGCAGCCTGTCCTGGGAGCATTTTGCTCCTGTAGACTCAAACCCCTGGTTGACATTTCTGGGGCAAGGGGCAGTTAAAGGTGTCACCAGTCCCAAGAGAGGAATTGGGACGGAGAGTGGCAAAGGGACCCACAGGCACGTGTTTGTTGCCTGGAGCCTTTGCCCTCTACTCAGAGCAGGCAGATTGGGGTGCAGGGGAGGCTGCTGGGCACTGCTGGGACCTAACTCACCCTGAAACCTGCCAGTGGAGAGGTAGCAGGCAGGCATGTGTCTTGAAGACCTGTCCTCACCTTTCCAAGGTCACCTTTGGGACTGGGCACACAGGAGACCTAACCTCTCCTCCTTCCCTAGTTTCTGTGTGTAAGTTCTTAAGGAGCTGGGTCTCTCCACATCAGCTGGGTCAGGGCTCTCCAGAACTTGCTCCAAGGGGGCAATTCACATGGAGTGTTTGTGCAGTCAGGAGAGTCAAGCATTGAAAGCCCTCCTCATGCAGGGGGTTATTTTGTGCTGGCCATGCCTCCCTCCCCTCAGGGGCTTGGGTTGTGTTGTCATGGGATCTGAAAACTGCTCAAGTTGCAACCTGCAAGTGCCTTCTTGTGCCTCTACAAATAAGCAGAGTGAGCTCGAGTGGGAGTGTGCAGGGCCTATAAAGTCCCAGTGGGAAGCTGGGCACGGGAGGGTCACCAGGGGATCCCTGCCTCCTGCTCAGCCGTGCCGTGGTGATGGGTGAGTTCTCTTCCCAGGGGCACACGGTTCATGTGTGGTGCTGGGCTCAGATGGGGCCTGACTGGGGTGAGTATGCAAGGGCACAAGGTGAGGATTTAGCAGGACAGCAGCTGTGATCTTGCCTGGATGCTCTCTGGAGACCTGGATTTCACTTGGTCCTTCCTGACTGATAGACATGGCCCGTGGTCAGCACAGGGGCCCTTCCCTGGGCATGACGGCATCTGCCCCAGTACCTGAGCTAGTGCAGGATACAGGGCTGTGCTGGGGCCAGTGCAGAGGGTCTGGGCTTGTGTCACCGTGTCCTCCTGTGTGCTTGGGAGCTGGTATCTGTGCTCAGGATCTGGTTTCCCTTGAGCTGTTGTTGGGCTGGAGTGGTTTATATAAAAGGCTTAAAGCATGATCGCTCCAAAAAAGGACTGTTTCTGTGATCCTCTCCCACAGCAAACTGCTGTCCCCAGATCCAGCTGTGGCATTGTCCTCCATTCCTGGGCTGTAGGTGCCAAGAACAGATCTGCAGGTTGCTGTCTAGTGCAGGGAAGGGGCTGACCAGGAGGGTGACAAAGCCATTTCTCACCTTGCTTCACCCCTGGGGACAGAGTCTGCTCTGAAGCTGCAGCTTCCATCACCACAGGACCCTCCTGCACCCCACCAGACGTGTGCAGGGGCAGAGGGCTCTGCCTAAAGGGGGATCCTAATTGGTGTGGGACCTTTTCCTTCCCAGGGCTCCAGGCTGGGAGAAGTTTGCTGCGTGGGGACCTCGTCCTGCTGCCCACAGTGCTGGCCATGGCCACGCTCCTCGCCTGCAGCAGCGCTGGCCCAGCAGCACCCACCGCCAGCCCCCGGAGTGGTGAGTGTGCAGGAGCTGGGGGGCACTGCCTGGGCACCAAGCTGCAGAGCAGCAAACTCTCCTTCTTTTCCCCTTAGCTGACTCTCTCAGGTCTAAAGTGCAGGAAAGGCTAAATGCAGCCAGGCTGATGCACAGCACGAGAGCTCCTCACACACTCCCTCCCCCAAAGCCCCTGGGACATGGCTTGGAGGGCAGGCAGCCTGAGAGCTGGCACCCCATCCTCACCCCCTGGGCTGGCTCCAGGATGAAACCATGGGGTTCCTGTCCAAATACCTCATCTTGGCAGGATTACTCTGTGGTGCTCGTGTCTTTTTACAATCCAGTTCTACGAGGGTTCCAGCAATCTCTGTTTTTCCTTGGCTCTTGTTGGATGGGGGATGTTCCCTTTCCTCCTGCAAGGGAGGGTCACAGTCCCTGGGAGACCCGAGAGCCAGAGAAAAGCAGCTTCACGGGCTGAATCAGAACCACTCACAGCAAATTGTCCCTCACCAGACACACAACAAGGAAAACAAATTAGACTGCAAATTAGTTCAGCAACTAAGCCCTGACAGATCAAGTCCTTCTGACAGGGAAACTGCCACAAGCTGGGGGCAGAGATCCCTGTGAGATCAAGCCAGGGCTTCACCTTCTCTTGCGATGCCGTGATGCAGGGGAACATTTTGGGCATTTCTGAGCTTTGCCAGACCCTCAGCTTGTTGTGGTTGGGTGGGAGGTTCCCAAATCCCTGGACACGTTCCTGTGCCCCCTGAGCGAGGGGAAGCTGCTTTAGCAGGGGGTTTGTGCTGGGGCAGCTCTGCAGGGCCCTTCCAGCCCCCATCATGCTGGGATGCTGAAACTCTGTGAGGCTTTCGGTGAAAGCTTATCAAGGGCCCTGTGTGGGGGCCACAGACACCTGCAGGACATCACTGGCATCTGGAAGGTTTTGTTTTCACCCACTTTTCTCAACCAGATGCATGAGAAGGCTCCAAACGTCCCTAGGAGCTCCATGCCTGTGGCTTTTACCAGAGCCACTGCCTTAGAACCCTGTGGCTCAGCCCTTGGCAAAGCCATTCCAGACCCCAGGGCATCACCATCCCCTTTCACCCCGAGTCCCCACCGTGCTGCAGGAGCTCCCCCCATGGCACCGGCAGCCTGGGCTGAACCTGCTCTGTTTGCACAGCGTTCCCCCCAGACTGCAGCCGGCTGCGCAGGGGCAGCAGCAGCGGGGTGTACGTCATCCAGCCCGCGCACTCCCCGCCGCGCGTCGTCTGGTGCGACATGGACACGGAGGGTAAAGGCTGGACCGTGGTGCAGAGGAACTCCCGAGACACCGAGCTGTCGTGGAAGCAATCCTGGACCACCTACAAGTACGGCTTTGGGAACGTGCAGAGCGACTACTGGCTGGGCACCGAGTACCTGCATCTGCTGACTCAGCAGGGCACGTACAAGGTTCGCTTCGTGGTGCGGGACAAAGCCAACGCCACGCACTACGCCGAGTACGACATCTTCAGGGTGGAGAGCGAGGCCAGCGGGTACCCGCTGAGGTTAGGTCGCTTCTCCGGTGATGGAGAGGATTACCTGACCCTGTACCACCCCAAGAAGGGAGGCATCCACGACAACATGAAGTTCAGCACCAACGACAAGGACCAGGATCAGTACAGCGGGAACTGCGCCAACAGCTACGGGGGCTGGTGGTACGACAGGTGCCACAACGTGCTGCTCAACGTCAGGAAGAACATCCTGTGGCCGGGCTTCTGCGACAACGGCGACTGCTCGTCCTCCCTCATCCTGGTCAAACCCACAGACGTGTGCTGAGGGGGCCGCAGCGCTCGCTGGTCCGGGGATCTGGGGTGGTTCCACCAGCCCCAGCCCGCTGCCCCCCATCCCGTGCCAGCCCACAGCCCTGTACCAGCCCTGCTCTGCCCTCAGCTCCTGCACCGTCCCTGGCTGAAATGCGGCGGCTCTGGGGCCCAGGAGCCACGGCCCAGAGCCCCCAGCACACGAGTGGCTCTGCCCAGTGCCCCGGCGCTGGCTGGCACTGGGATGCAGGCGCTGGCTGGAGGTGGCTGCACCAGGGGAGGGGAAGCGGTGCAAGTTCCCTTCCCTGGGCCACCAGTGTACCCCTGCTTTGCTCAGGCTCTGCTCCCTCCCCGTGCCCCAAACGCCCCCCAGCTCTGCTCCCCGTGCTGAGGAATCAGCTGCAATAAACCCTGGAGCCAGAGCCTCCTGCCCTGTGTCTGCCTGGTGTCACAGGGGTGGGGATCACACTGTCCAGGCTGGGCTGGGCTTGGGGGAAGAGAGGTCTTCTCCTGGGCAAGGAGACACATCTGCCCAAGGGATGAGAGATGTCTCTGGGACATGCAGAACTCACCTCCCCGGGGCTGGCACCGTGGCTGCTGGGGTCAAGATGGTTTTTCCAGGCATTGCTGGGCCAGGTCAGCTGTGGAGCTGGTTCTGCTGCCAGGCTGAGCTGCTGCACAGTTGGTTTGTGCTGATTTGGGGCTGGTTTTTGGTCAAGTATTTCATTGTTCCCCAGCAAAAGGCCTGACAGCAATTCTCCCTCCCCAGCAGCAGCCTGCAACGCCAGCTCTCGTCCCTTTGCTTTGGTTGGACACAGCTGAGCAGAGCTGTCACACCTACTCCTGTCTGTGGTTTGGTTCCCAGGGCTCTGAACACAATCTTGCTTCCAACGGCTGGTTGCAGCCACTGTGCACTGAACTGGGGCTGTAGGGCTGAGCCAGCAGGAGCAGCAAAGCCCAGCACCTTGCAAAGCTCTGGCTCATGGTTTATCCCTGTCCAGGGCTGGGTGGTTGCTCTGTGCTGGGAGAAGGGAGAACCCACCACAGACTGGAGAGTGGAGGAAGCAGTGGGGCATCACGAGAGATGTGGGTGGGTGAATCCCACCCTGCTCTGCTGCAGAGGGGGAGTGTTGGCTGCGGCTCTCCTGCATGATGGATCTGGTACAGACAGGGGAAAGAAAAGAGTCATTTGCACTCCAGCTGGGATCTCCAGCTCACCTGGAGGGGAGAGGCTTGGCAGAAACAGAGCCTCAGAGCTCCTGGCAAGCAGCAGCTTTCCCCGCAGTCAGCGATGCATCCCTGGCAGGGATGAGGGGGAACTGCAGCCTGGGCTGGACCGTGGCAAGAGCAGCCGGTGACACATCACAGCCCTGTGCCCAGCACCCAGACACCACCCGGGGCTCATCCACAGCCTGGGCTCCCAACCCCTGCTGCCAAACCTTCCTCCGTGGGAGCAGGGTGATGCTGGGGAGGATCCTGAGCGAAAGCCTCAGTCACAGCAGCGGCTTTCAGCAGCTATTTAATGCAGCGCCGGGGGCACAGGGATGCTCCAGCCAGGCAGGACACAAGCACACTCATTTTTCAGCATCAAAACAGGCTTATCCAGAGCCTCCCGTGGGGTCAGTGGCCATCAACACGCCTGTGCCAGCCCTATACAGTCACTCTTGCACGGTCTTCCATTGCCATCTGGTGTCTGTCGGTGTTTGTGCATCCCTTGTGCCAGTCCTGCCCTTCATCTGCAGGGTTCCTGACTCTTCCTCACTCGGCAGCGGGATGAGCTCCTGCATGTTGCTCCAGCACACACACTCCTGCTGCTGTTGTGGTGTCCCAGCAGCTTCACCATCCGTTTATCTGTCTCTCCCTGTGCTGCTGCTTCGCTCCCTGTGACCTCTCAGGTTAGGGCAGAGTTAGTTTGGAGAAGCAGCTAAAGGCAATTAGTTACTGCTTTGGTTTCTTCTACAGACAGAGCACTTGGTTATCATCAAAGCCTTTTAAACTCTTGTTGGCAGCTTCCCCTACTCCAATGGCACCTGCTGAGCTGCCCAGTGCCAGAGCCATCCCCCCCATGAACGAGTCCACACAGTCCCAGGGTGACCCAGGCCCCTCTGGGCTCTGGGGTCCCTGCCACATCAGGCTGCCTGAGCTCTTAAACCTGCCCCAGCCACACAGTGCTCTGTGACCTCGCAGTGCTATTGTCCCTTTATTCCCTGCCCACTCCTGTATCTCCCTCCCAAGGCCTGGCCCAGCACTCACAGGTTAACAAGGCAGGATGATGCTGTCTCAGGTTAGCTCCAGGCAGGGCTGGACTGACCTCATGCCTCCCTCCTGCCTCTGGGCCACGTGGTACTGCATTCCCTTTCTGAAAGATCCCCTAGAGCTTGCAATCCAGCCCTCTTCTTTCATTTAAAGTCTTGCCTTTAATTCCTCATGAGTCTGATGAGACATTTTCCTTTGGAAAGTCTTTTGTTCCTGCACCAGGAGCCTCAGCTCTGCTCTTGGCAAGAAGCTGGCAGCAGCTGCTGAAGGAATGAAGGATATTTGTACATACCTGTGCAGGCTCTAAAAGCTGATTTTTATTCTGCAGGATGGGCACAGGCTCCAGCAGGGATGTGGTGGGCACACGGGCCCTGCCTGGGCTCACAGCACCTCGCATCAGCTTAGACAGAAAGGGCTGATGTTTCCCTGTACTCACAAAGGGACTTTGCTGGAGATGAAAGGGGCTGGCACAGTTGGCTTTTTCCCAGAAGGAACATGCTTGAAAGCTGCAGCATTTCTAAAGACTTGTCATGATCCCTAAATGATCCCAAATGATCCCTAGAAACCCAGCACAGGTGAAAGGCCAGAGACACAGCAGGGAGCTTTGCTGCTCTCTGACAGAAGGAAACAGCTCTTGCTACACTGGGACAACCCAATTCACTCCCAGCTGGCCCAGTGCAGCCAGCAGAGGGAAGAGGCACTAGTGGTACAGAGCTGGTTTGATGAGGATGGCTGAGGCTCTGCAGGTGCCCCTGCACAGGCTGCCCCAGCTCAGGCCTCCCCTGACGTTGAGCTGTGCTGAGTAACAGGCCGAGTACCACCAGCCGCCGCCGGCACGCGCCGCGCAGTTCCCACGGGCAGCATCCTGATCCCGGTCTTTGGTAGAGAACTTCATGTTGTTGTGGATGTTCTTGGGGTTGTCTGAGTCCATGGCATCCCCTGCTGAGCCTGAGTACACCCCCAGCCTCAGCCTGTAGCCCTGGGACTCATCATCCACGCTGAACAGGTTGTAGTCTGCAAACCTCATGGTGTTTGAGGCGTCCCAGATGACAAACCTGACCTGGTAGACCTTCTGCCTGGTGATCTGATGGATGTACTCATTGCCCAGCCAGTACTCACTGTGCACATCCCCAAAGCCGTGCTTGTAGGTGCTCCAGGACTCAGCCCAGGTGATGGCTGTGTTGTGTTTGTTCCTCTGGATGACGGTCCAGCCGCCCCCTGCCATCTTCATCTCACAGGACACCGTGATGGGGTAAAGTCCCAGGGGCTGGATGATGTACACGCCACTGGGGCTGCCACTGGGAACCTCGCTGCAGTCCCTGGGCCAGCCTGGAGCAGGAGAGAGGGTGGTTTAACAAAAGCCTGTGCACCAGGACCAGACCCTATTTCACTCTGTGGCAGGACACAGAGACACCTGAGCTCAGTACCCAGGGCATGATTTGTTGTCCCAAGCCCAGAGAGGTCAATGCATTTGGCTGGAGAGGAGAGTGAGCTGGCCTCAGCCCTCTGTTCCTCTTCTAGATGGGACACCTAACAGCAGACAGCCCCAGTGAAAGGCCCCAGAGCCACTGGGCTATGCTGGTATCAGACCAGGAGACTCACATGGGACACCACTAAGCTCCCTTGGCTCTCCTGAAAAGGGGTTTGTGTCACTAAAACAGGCTCATACTGGGGAGGAAGGTGAAGAGGACTTTGCCCGTGCCTGTGACTGAGGGAAAAGGAGAAGAACAAGTACACAGACACCTTCACCAGCCTGCAGACCCCCCCCAGCACTGCTGCCTGCCTTGGGTACCCCTCCTTACACCCACTTTCCTGGTGAAGGTCACACTGCCAACAGGCTGAGCTCCTTCCCCTCTGGGAGCCAAGCCCAGGGCTGGTGCCACATCTGCCCAGCCTGTGCATGCTGTGGAGGTGGGGTTTGGATCTAAGGACTTCACAGCACACCTTTTCTCAAGTGCCTTTGTTCTAAGCCTCCACTGGCCCAGAGCACTGGGCTCGGGCTATTCCCAGACTCAGGGCTGGAGGTGACAGCACTGTCATGCCCACATGGTGCTACTTACTGGTTTCCATCAGAGCACTGGCAGCAGGGTCAGAGGGAGACTTCTTGAAGGTGTTTCGGGTTTCTCTGTGTGTGGAGTGGCCTGGGGCAGCAGCCAAGACCAGCACAGACACAAGCAGAAGGCACCAGGCTGCTGGAAAGGGAAAAAAAAATGGAGATAAGATGAAATGTGACCCTCCCTCCAGAGAAGTGGGAGATGCCCCAGCTCCAGCACTGCCCCATGGAGATGGAGCAGTGCCCCAGACACACTGGGCAGCACCAGCCTCCTCTGGGCAGGCTGGAAAGCTTCCCAAAATGCCAAGGGGGAGAGAAAACTGACCCTTCCCCAGGACAAGCTCTGGAAAAATCATGCATGAGGGAGTTTTGGGTGGAGAAGAAGCACCAACGAGCTGAGTTTCATTGCTGAGCCCTGAAGCAGAAGCTGGCTGGGGTGAGCCAGAAGGCAGGGCACGAAGCTGCTGTGGTCACAAGGGGGACAGGGGAATTTGTGACCTCAGAGGGCACCAACACTGCTCCCCATCCATCAGCATGCAAGGAGCAGCACCCAGAGCCTCTCCCTGAAGCTGGGCTGCCCTGCCTGTGCTGCTCTGTGCTAGCAAAGGGTGCCCAAGGGGTGCCCAGGGGGTGCCCAAGGAAAGCCCAAGCAGTGCCCTCTTCCCTCACTGTACTCACCCATGGTGTTGGGGTGGGAAGGTCCCTCTGGCCTGCAGAGCTGTGGGGCTGCAGCTCTGAGAAGCATTTGTAGTCCCCTCTGCAGTGGGTGGCGTGAGCAGGTCCTACCCCCTTCTCCTGGAGGAGGGACTCAGGCTGGGTGTCCTTTGTGCCCTCAGAAAACACGAGCCCAGATGAAGTTGCCAGTGGTTCTTGTGCATATCTTCCTGAGCTGCCAGGAAAATAACTCCCCCCACCCAGCTCCAGCAACAGCCCTTGGAACGGGCTCTGTGAGTGTTTATCTCCTGGGATGGAATTTCCCCTGGGAACAGCATATTTGGGAGCTCTGGAGAGTGCAGCTCAGTGAATAAACACTTGAGTGCCAGCCACCGGCCAGCTGAGAGCAAACACTGAGGCTGTGCCCACCTCCACCCCTGCAGCTGGCTGGGACCAGCACAACTGCTGCTTGTTGAAGGTGTCTGTGGCAAACCCAGCCTGGCTCTTGGTGGGGAGTCAGAGCAGCCCCAGGGACTGGCTGGTGTGGGACTGTATCTCAAGGCCCAGGTAGGGGAGAGGAGAGGCTCCACAAGCACCCCAAAAGGGGGTAATCGAGGGTCCCCAGAGGGTAACAGAAGGAGCCTGAGCACATTTGCCTTTGCAACCCTGGAGGCAGGGTCCTGGGCAGCAGGGACCTCTTCTCTCGTCTGGGCACGCTGCTGGCTCATTTCAGCTGCTGTTAACACCTGACATCAGTCCCAGACCGTTTAAAGGCCACCCAGAGTGCTGGAGATACCCTGATCACAGCCTGAGGGGGTTTGCTGTTGCTCCCAGGAGCCACCTGACATTGCTCCTGGCATTGCATAGCTCCTGGCATTGCTCTGGCACCTGCCATTGCTCCTGCCATTGCACTGGCTCCTGCCATTGCTCCTGGCATTGCCCTGACACCTGGCATTGCTCTGGCACCTGCCATTGCTCCTGCCATTGCACTGGCTCCTGCCATTGCTCCTGGCATTGCCCTGACACCTGGCATTGCTCTGGCACCTGCCATTGCTCCTGCCATTGCACTGGCTCCTGCCATTGCTCCTGGCATTGCCCTGACACCTGGCATTGCTCTGGCACCTGCCATTGCTCCTGCCATTGCACTGGCTCCTGCCATTGCTCCTGGCATTGCCCTGACACCTGGCATTGCTCTGGCACCTGCCATTGCTCCTGCCATTGCACTGGCTCCTGCCATTGCTCCTGGCATTGCCCTGACACCTGGCATTGCTCTGGCACCTGCCATTGCTCCTGCCATTGCACTGGCTCCTGCCATTGCTCCTGGCATTGCCCTGACACCTGGCATTGCTCTGGCACCTGCCATTGCTCCTGCCATTGCACTGGCTCCTGCCATTGCTCCTGGCATTGCACTGGCACCTGGCATTGTTCCTGGCATTGCACTGGTACCTAGCATTGCTCCTGCCATTCCATTGGCACCTGGCATTGCTCTGGCACCTGGCATTGCGCCTGCCATTGCACTGGCACCTGCCTTTGCTCCTGGCATTGCACTGGCACCTGCCATTGCTCTGCCATTGCACTGGCACCTGCCTTTGCTCCTGGCATTGCACTGGCACCTGGCATTGTTCCTGGCATTGCTCCTCCACTCTTTGGCTGTTCTGTTGCAGAAATAATATCTTAAAATCTGCAGCAGCAACTTCTCCAAATCACCAAATAGAGTCAGCTGGGTTATACAGTGGTAGGAAAGGAGACAGGAGATAAAGTGCCTTTGGGCAAACAGTCAGAGAAGGAAGGGCCTTGGCATCTGCAGTGGCTGTGGCATGCAAAGGTTTATTACACAGGAGCACTTTGGGTGCATCAGTATGAACTCAAAGCTCTCCTCCAGGTAGCAATCTGACTGTCTTCTAGTGCTGAAATGCAGAGGCAGGAGTGACCAAGCATTATGTTGGACTGCTCCTGTGTTTCTGCATTTGAGCCCAGAGATCTGTGTGTGCCAGCCCAGCACCAGCAGATCTCTGCCTTCAGCACCAGCCACCTCTGGAGAACTCTGCTGCTCTGGATTAAGACTGTTCTCATTTGCACGTGCCACCCCAATGCAAACAAGGCAACTGCAGAGATATTGGTCCTTAGGGATGGATCCACATGCCAAGCTCTCCTAGGGCACAGTCAGGCTGCTGCAGTTCTCTGGGGGACCCTGTTGCCCAGGGTTGGGGGGTGTCTGGGGGTCGCTGGGGTCTCGGTGTCTCTGGCATTGGCAGGTGGCCCTGGGTGGCAGAAGGAGGAAGAGAGAAAGTGGAGCCCCTGTACCTCCAGCCAGGGTGGGGAGAGGTCATGGGGTATCTCAGGGGCCCAAAGAGCAATTAGGAGGTCCTAGGAGCAACTGATGGGTCTAAGGGTGAGCAGGATCCTGGGGGCAACTGGGTCAATTGACTGTAAGTTGGGCATAGGGGGGTTCTGGGGCAAATAGGGGAAAGTGTCGGGGTCTCAGGGGCAATGAAGGAATCTGAGGGAAGCCAGACAAGCTGGCATGGTCCTGGCAGCAAAGGAGAGGATCTGGAATGGGCCAAAGGACACTGGGGTTCCCAGGGGGAACCAGGAGCCTTGGAGTTCAGGAGTCCTGGCAGTCTCTGGCCTCGGGCACCCAGAGCCCTTCCCGTCAGGAATCCCGAGCATCTGGGGGTCCAGGAGGATTGAGGAGTGTGTAGGAAGCCCCAAAAGCACAAGGGTTTGGAGGGTCAGGTTTGGCAGCTCCTGGACTCACGTGAGCAGCAGCACAAGCGCCATGGAGCCGAGAGCCAGCCCCAGCCCCAGCCACGGCCGGCGGTGCCCCGAGCTCCTGCTCTGGGGCCAGCGCAGCACAGCCCTGAGCTGAGCCTGCAGAGCTTGCTCAGCCTCCACACTCCTGGCTGTCACTGTGGGCACCAGAAACACCTCAGCTGAGGCTCAGGGGCCACTGCACCCCAGGCACCAGCCACAGAACAGGTCTCAGGCTCCTGGGGCTCCCTGCTCGCCCCCCACATCCCCCCACCGTCCCCAGAGCGGTCAGGCAGCAGGACAGACCTGCTCCAAGGCAGCTGTGGCACGGTGGCATGGTCCCAGCTGTCCTGGCACCTCGCTCACAGCCCCACAGCCCCCGTCCCATGCAGCCCCAGAGCCAGGGTCCCACTGCCCCAGGGCACTCAGGGGCTCTGGGCTCACCGTTGAGGTAGAAGTACTTGTGGGCCAAGGGCTCAGCCAGGGCTCCCAGGCGACAGGCGACGGTCCCTGGCGTGGGGTCCTGCAGGGTCAGGCTCAGAGGTCCCTCTGCACTCCCCTGCAGCTCCTCAAACACCGACAGGTCCTGCGTGCGCAGCTGCGGCGGGAGGAAGGCAGCAACGCAGCCTGGGCCCAAAGGCACCCAAACAGCAGGCAGGGGCACCCCTCAAACAGCAGGCAGGGGCACCCAGGGGCACCCCTCAAACAGCAGGCAAGGGCACCCAGGGGCACCCAAACAGCAGGCAGGGGCACCCAGAGACACCCAAACAGCAGGCAAGGGCACCCAGGGGCACCCAAACCGCAGGCAGGGGCACCCAGAGACACCCAAACAGCAGGCAAGGGCACCCAGGGGCACCCAAACAGCAGGCAGGAGCACCCAGAGGCACCCCGAAACAGCAGGCAGCGGCACCCAAAGGCATCCCCCCAAACAGTGTGCAGGGGCACCCAAAGGCACCTCCCCAGACAGCAGGCAGGGGCACCCAAAGGCATCCCAGTGTGCAGGGGCACCCAGAGGCTCTCCAG
>WBNH01010095.1:17972-36018 GCA_013401255.1 Urocolius indicus
CCCAGAGGCACCCAAACAGCAGGTAGGAGCACCCAGAGGCACCCCCCAAACAGCAGGCAGCGGCACCCAAAGGCATCCCCCCAAACAGTGTGCAGGGGCACCCAAAGGCACCTCCCCAGACAGCAGGCAGGGGCACCCAAAGGCATCCCAGTGTGCAGGGGCACCCAGAGGCTCTCCAGTGTGCAGGGGCACCCAGAGGCTCTCCAGAGTGCACGGGCACCCAGAGGCACCTCAAAACACATGCAGGGGCACTCAAAGGCCCCCACTGATGCCCCTGCATCACCTCCCCTCTGTGCCTCTTGTCCCCTTTGCTCGTGCACTCACCCCCCTCACGTCCCAGCTGTGTTCACAGGGATGCACAAGCAGGGCAGCCCCAGAAGCCCCTTCCCTCACCCACGTGCACAGGAGGAACCTTGTGTCCCCCTTCACACAGGCCAGAGCTCCCCTGTACCCTGCAGAGCACAGCACAGGGACCTGCTGCCTAAGCCACCCCCCGCTACAGCCCTCACGCTGAGCAGTGTGCCCATGGGCATTGCTACCCACAGCCAGACCCCTGCTCAGCCCCTGCACCCCCCCTGGCACCCCCCCTGTGCAACTCACGTCCTTGGCAAACATCCATGCGACGGGCAGGTCGTGGGGGGTGGCGAAGGGCACGTGGCACTGCAGGGTGATGGCCTCAGCTGCTGGTGCCCACACGTCCTGCACTGTGGGCACAGCCCCAGCAGCTCACAGGCTGCTCCAGGAGGGGATGGGGAGCAGAGGGGGGGATGTGTGTGGTGGTTCAGGGACTGCAGCAGCTCTCTGAGGAGGAAAAGGCTGCAAGACCTGGGGCTGTTCAGCCTGGAGAAGGCTGAGAGGGACCTTATCGATCCCTAAGGGGCAGGTGCTGAGGGGATGGGGCCAGGCTTTGTTCTGCAGTGCCCAGTGCCAGGACAAGGGGTGTTGGGCACAGGCTGGAACACAAACAGCTCCACTGGAACACCAGGAGAAACTCCTTTGGTGCTGAGGTGAGGGAGCCCTGGCCCAGGCTGCCCAGGGAGGGTGTGGAGGCTCCTTCTCAGGAGGTTTCCAACCCCACCTGGACACGTTCCTGTGCCCCCTGAGCCAGGGGAAGCTGCTGGAGCAGGGGCTGGGGCTGGAGCAGCTCTGCAGGGCCCTTTCCATCCCCTCCATCTGGGATTCTCTGGGCTCAGCAGGCTTGTCCACACATGAGAAAGGTTTCCCCTCCCTGCCCCAGAGCCCTGGAAGGTTCCCAGCTACCGTGGCTGCACACCTGGGCAGTCCAGGGGAAACTGGCAGTCCACGAGGCGACAGGTAGCACACTGGTAGACACGGGCAGCTGGCTGGTACCCTGAGAGACAAAGATCTGTTGGTCCCAGGGGGCTGGAAGATGTCCCAGGGGACAGGGAATGGGAGGACAGAGGGATGGGCGCTCACCACAGGGTGGGATGCAGGCTGGAGCTGGCAGGGAGGAAACAGCATTAGACTGGGGCTCAGTGGGTGTCCACGTCCTTGTGGTGAGCTGTCAGGGCTCAGCCCCTGTTCAGCCCAGAGGTCCCAGGGGGTTTTGATGCCCAGTGTGGGGAGTCCCAGGAGCTTCCCAAGGTGGGAACCCTGCGAGGTGTCCCCACTGGCACATACCTTCCTCCAGCTTGCTCAGCTTTGCCCAGATTGTGTCAACAGCTTCCTTCAGAGACGTGTTAAAGGGCTCTGGGGTGTCCAAGACGTTCAGGTAAGACATCGGTCCCCGTCTCCCCTGATCCCCAGAAACCCTTCCCAGACCCCACAGATCCCCTGTACAACTCACCTCAACCTCACCCATCCATCCTGGGGTCCCATATCCCCAGGTATCCCCTCCAAAGCTCCCAGCAGCTGCCTACCTTGAAGCCCACATACCTCAGGACTCTCCAAGTACCCCCTTACAGCCCCCAGGCCTCCGTATGGCCTTTCACCACACTCCCCATTCGAGGCCTCCACGTGCCATCCACCCCTGCCCCCCATCCTGACCCCAGTGCCCTGTGCCACGGCCCCACTCACTGGTGTCCTTCTCCAGGTGCAGGAACTGCAGCGTGTCCCTGACGATGGCCCGAAGCTCATCGCGCTGCTCCGAGCCTGGCAGCGGGATGGGATTGGGTTTGGAGGCTCAGAGAGGGGGGAATCCAGTAAGGGCTGGGGGTTTCAGGGGGTTCCTGGAGCCCTGCTAAGGGTTTAGGGATCCTGGGAAGGGTGAGGTGTCCCTGGGGATCCCTGAGGTGCCAGGCAGGGCCAGGGGATCCCCAGAGGGGTCCCCAGCGGGTACCTGGTCAGGGTTGGGTGATGCTCGGGGTTGGGGTTTCCAGGGATGGAGGTCCCTGCTGGGATGAGCTGTCAGTCAGGAATGGGGGACCCCGCTGGGTTGGGTATCCCTGAGGTCCCATCACTTACCCACAGTGACAGAGCTGAAGGGCACAGCAGCCTGGGCGAGGGCATCGAGGCAGCGCCGGTGCAGGGGGTGAGCGACCGCGGCCGCGGTGACATCGCGGCACAGCCGGGACCTGTCCAGGGGAGGCATGAAGCACAGCAGGCAGGGCTGTACCCCTGGCAGCCAGGATGCCAGCAGCAGGGGCACCCACCACCACCACCCCATGGTCCCACAGCAGGGTCCCAGAGGCTCAAGTCCTGAGGGAACAGAAGGGCACCAGCAGAGCCCGGTGTCCAGGCAACAGAAGGGTTCCCAGGTGGAGCCCGAGTGCCCAGGACACACAGAGGCTCCTACACAGCTCCCACACCCCTGGGTCTCCTGTTGAGATACCCAGACACCCTGAGGAGTGTGGGCTGGAGAAGGGGCTCCCAATCCCTCCTTTTGGTCTTTCCAAATCCTCTGTCACATGACTTGGTGTCCCCAAATCCCCTCTCTTCAGATGTCTGAATTCAGACAGATCTCTGGGCACAGAGGGTTTGCAGAGGCAGAGAAGTGCCAGGGCAGTGGTGCTTTGCTCTGTCCTGGAAAGCCGTTGGGTGCCTGCAGCACCAGTGCGTCCCACAGGGAAGCCTGGGGCTCCACAGAGGTTCATGGATCTAGGGATGGACTCACAGGGGGAGGAGCTGGGGTGGGAATTTCAAAGCCAGGGATGTCAATGTGCCTTCCCGACATTCTCCTTCCATAAATTTCCACCAAACCCACACTCGGGGGCTTGTTTTGTTTTGCTCTTTTTGTCACCGTTTTACTCTGTGATCTCGTGTATTTATAACTTCTTAATACATATTTAAAGCTCCTCGTTGCTTCTCGTGCTCTGTTCCCAAAGCAGTGCTGAGAGGTGCATGCTGACAGCAGCCCCCACTGCTGAGGCCCTGGGAGCAGACTGACACTGCTGCAGGGATCTATAAAGCAGCAAACCCAGCTGAGAGCTGAGTAAAGGCATCTTGGGTTCAGGGAACAGCTTCACTGGAGCCAGTGATGTTACACCACGACACGTTAGTGGTGCCTGGTGAAGCCTTCACTCTACTCACCCCTCAGAAGCCCCAAAGGACAGCAACATCCAAGTATCCAGCAGTGGCCAGGAGGGGAAAATAGCACAAGTCCTGGGCTGTTAAACGTGCTCTGCCACTGTCATGCAAATACATCTGGTTCAGCAGCTCAGAGGCAGACTTCAAAGGACACAGAAGCCATCAGAATCACAGCTCAAAGCAAGAAGTGAGCAGCTGGCTGAGGCCATCTGGCAGGGGACATAAAACGGTCTCTTTTTTCTTCCCCAGTCAGTCTATGAAAGTTTCATTCATGGTAGGAACATCCTCCAACATTAACCAGCATCAGATTGTTAAAGATGTAAATCTTAATAAGCCATCAGGGCTGATGTGTGAGGAAAGTCAGGCAGCAGCAGCATCCTGCTGGGGTCTGCCCTGGAGCAAACCAGGTCAGGTGGGTGTCTGCAGAGCACATCAGTGGGAGCTACATCCCTCCATTTCCTTTGAGGACCCAGGGAGGAGCATGGACAGGGCAGTTCCTCGGGCTGCAGAGGAATCTGTTTCATTTCAGGAGCCAAAAACACTTGCAAGAAGTGTCCTCCCTGGGCTGCATCACCTGGGCTGGGTCCCACCAGCCGTGATGCTGCTTTGCCCCAGGACAGCTCAGCACTGAGCTGTGGCCCTGGCCAAGGCATCACTGAGCAGAGCAACCCAGGGAGTGGGGCTGAGGCCAGGCCAACACAACCCTGTTTGGTTACAGCTCAGCTACAACCCCAGCTCCCTGCAGCCCCCCAGCAGACATCCCAGCCAGGGGAAACGCTCACAGTGCTGTGAGCACAGCTCAGCACAAACCCTGGCTTTTAGCTGCTCTGATCTCAGGGCCCCCAAGAGACCTCAGCAACTGATATTCTTGTTGAATCCATGGATAAGACCCTAGAAATTCAGGCAAGTGGTTGGAGAACAGAGAGGGTGGCAGCTGCCAAACTGCCCAGGAGCCACGACACAGAGCTCAAGGGCACGGCAGGTACCTGCTGATTACACAAAGTGATGAGCTGGCAGCTGCTGCTGGTTCTCTCCCTGCCTCCTCCTCCTCACCCCTCAGATCTGTCAGCTGCGTCTCTTCCTGTGAAAGGCAAAAAGGAGAGAGTTCACCTTAACTTCATGGCTCTGGGAGCCTGGATCTCAGCAGTTTCAGTGCTGGGTTGTCCCAGAGGCTGCTGGTTCTGCCCTTCCAGGTTTACTGACTTGTCACTTGCCATCAGCAGCACTTCAAAGCAGAGGAGGAACAGCTGAACCCAGGGAACCCCCTCACTCCTGTGATGTGCTCCCACACCCAGGGAAGCCTCTGTGGCTGCACAAGGTGCCTGTGCTTTGCCTGCACCCAACTGCCACGTGCTGCACAGCTGTGTCACGAGCTGGGCTGTGCTCAGCCATGGGGCTGCTCAGGCCACTTCCCATGGCCAGAGAGCAGGAGAGGAGCTGTGCTGAGGACATGGCACCAGGAAAACTACTTACCCCAAACCCAAGGTGGCTGAAGGAGCAGGGGCTGTCCCAGGGAGCCCTTACTCACAGAGGAGAGCCTGCCAACATGCCCACACAGGCAGGAGGGGGATTTAGCAAGTGCCCCTGCCTGCACCATGCCACACACCTCCCCTTGCCCAGAGGCACGTGCAGATTCAGCCACCTGATGCTCCACAGCCTCTCACTGCCTGCCTGGCTGCTTCCCCAGCCCTGGGGCTGCTGCTGGGACAAACACCAACTGCCTCTCAGCTTGTTTCCCACTCAGCTACACACACTAATACTTGCAGTACTTTCCTAATCTCCTTTTCCCATGTAAAACCACTGCAGGGTTGTCAGGGATGTCACTCCCAGGCAGCAGCAGAGATAAAAGAGGGGGATGGGACAGGACGGCAAGGGAAGGGCCTCAGGAAGGGTGCCCATGCCCACAGCTCCCTGAGCTTCCCTGCTGTGCTTGCCCTGCTCCTCGCCCTGGGTGCAGGCACCCTGGTCATCTGGCTCATCAGGGTAATTTCTCCCCTGCAGTGGGGGCCAGCTCACATGGAAACACCGTGGCTGGGGGTCAGCAGCCCCCCTGGAGCCAGGCTCAGTATCATCGAGCTGTTTCTCCTGGAAGGCCTGCTGGCTTGAGCTGTGTGCTGGGACTGCAGCTGAGGCTGCTGCTGCTGCCTTCCCTTGGGCTTTGTCTCCCCAGAGCTGGGGGCCTGGGGGACACACGAGGCCTGGCTGGTGGCAGCAGAGCCTGCAAACACCTCCCCTTCTGTACCAAATCCTGCAGGCTTGGCTCTCTCAGTTTTACACCTCAACCTGTTTCCATCCATTGTGTGTTTGTCAGAAAAACTAGTTGCTCAGAGCTGAGAGGGGGGAAGGAGCAGGGGCTGCCATCCTCACCCTCACCCTCACCCTGGGGCTTCATGCCCCAGCAGCTCTGCAAGGGACGAGCTGGGAGCTGGAGTGCTCTGCTCAGTGCCAGGGATGCACACCAAACATGAGCTAATCCCAACAAAAATAGGAGTGAAATCATAACTCATATGCATAATTCATGGGCATCATTTTCTCTCTGCTGTAGATTCTCCAGGGATGGATTCTAGAAGATGCTTCTCCTTCCCCTCCCCAGCCGGGCCGGAGATGCCAGCTTGAGGCAGCTCTGCTGGGTCACCCCATACATGCTAAATTGGTCTGAGCCTCCAGCCTACATCTTGGCAAGTTGTGCAGACTGAAGCTGTTTGTACAGAGCAGCAGGCTTGTCAGCATCACGGGACCTTAATTGCCTTCACTGGGAGCTGCTGGTTGCATCTGCCTGGAGATCTGTAACCCCTGGCAAAGGCTAAACCTGAATCAATCCTGGCAATCAGGACACTGTGACAGCTCCTCTGGAGCAAGGACTGGGAGCTGACATTCCCACAGGAGCAGGAAGCCTTGCCCTGTGTACTGCCCAGCCTCCTGCCTTTCCTGGTGCCACATCTCATTGATTAATGACCTTCCAGAAAGCATTTCAGCCAGGCAGGGTGCTCAGCCAGCCCAGGCTCTGCCTGCACTGCACAGCACTCTTGCTGAAGGACAGTGACAAAGCCTTGGCCTGGCACCCTTGCTGAGTCACCCAACAGTTCAGTATCACAGAGGACAGGTCCAGAGAGTCCCTGCAGCCCTGGATGAGGACCCTGCTGGGAGGGGGCTGCACGGTGCCACCCCTCAGGGCTCCCCCCCAGCTGTGCTTTCAGAGGGAGCCTTTGCAAAGTGGCTCCAGGTTTACCCCATCCAAGCTGACCACAGAGGAGCAAATGCTTTTGGCTGGGTCATTTCAAACCCTTAAAGGAAAGACTTTCAGAGCTGGGTTTATGAGGAGGTTTTTGTCCTTGTGGAAGCATTCTGGGCTCTCCTCAACAAACCAACAGGCATGTGTGTCTTTTGCAGAGCCGTGCTCCAGGCTGGGTGCCAGCTGCCCCTGTGCAGGCTGCAGCCCTGGGGTCAGCCCTCCAGCCCTTCCTGCTGCCAGAGCCAGCAGGATGGGTGTCAGATTAAAGCCCAAACCTGTCAGCAAACTCTCAGTGGAAAAAGATCTGTGTAAGAAGGGATTTCCGTCCCTCTGACTCAGCTTAAGCAGCACAGGGCTAAAGCCTGGGTCACAGGCAACTGCCCTGGCCTAAGCCCTGGGAAAAGCCTTTCACTGCTGCTTCCCTGGCCAGGGTAAGGCAGGACAGAGCCCTCCTGCCAGCACTCAGGGTGGGGAGCACAGAGGCAGCTCTGGAGACTCCAGCCCTGTCCCTGTGAGGCTCAGGCTGTGGGAACAAACATCTCTCAGGACTCACCTGGGTCCTGCTGGATTCCTGGGATGCTTTCCTGAAAGCAGCCACTGCTCCCTGCAGCCCCCTCCCCCTGCATGCCCTTCACTCACAGCCAGGCTGGGAGGTGGTGGAAGAAAAGGCCTCCCAGGCTTTTCAATGCATGGGGGGTCTGGGATGTCCCCCCAAAACCTTCCCAGGCTGGCAGGATGGGGCTGAGGGCACAGCCTGGCTGGGGCTGGACACCCAGCTGAGCTGCAGTCAGGTTGCTCTGCAACAGCCATAAATCAACAGAGGCACAAGCAAGGGAGGGAATAAAGGACATGGAGAGGTGCCACAGCATCTGGCAGGGACAGCAGCACCAGAGGACTGAGCCCAAGAGGCCTCCAGCCCCACAGCCTGTGAGGGGAGAGCTGGCCCCGCTCCCTGCTGCTTCCCCTCCAGGGGCCTGTGGGCAAGGGGCATCACACCTCACCCACAGCCCTGGCAGTGCTCCCAGGGCACCTCTGCAGCACTCTGAGCTGGCCTATCATTGATTTTTCCACCAAGCCACAGCAAGCTCTGGTGCATTTGCTCTGAGCCCTCAGCACCAGGACAAAGATGCAGCCTGGGAGGCCACTGCAGCAGCCCCACTTCCACAGGCAGGGGCAAAGGAGCTGCACCAGGGCCAGATAAAACTGTTCCTCGAGTTTAAAGCCATGGCCAAACCCTGCTGAGCCACAGACCAGAGCTTGGAGTTGTCTCCAGGGGTTGCTCCTGCCCAGGCTGCTGGCAGGGGAAGGTGACAGGGACAGGGCAGCTCCCCTCTTACTCCACTGTGCTGGGTGTGAGAGCAGCATGGTGCCTGCCATCAGTAGCAGCAGGGCTGGTGAAGGCACTGACCTGGTGATAAGCAGTTGTCTCGTTGGTAGTGAGTTATTCCTCAGCCTCAGTCAGACGCTGCCTTGAGGGAGGAAACATCTGATCATCTTTTAATAAACACAGTTGGCTCCTGCAGGGCTCCTGCAGCTCCTGTATCTATAAAGCCACAGGGCTTATGCACAGACAGTGCTGCTATGAGTCACAGGCTGGGAAAGGGTGGGACAAGTGTTGCTCAATAAATAGAACAAAGCAGGGAAAGCTGGGGTGGGCAGGGGTGGCACAGCTCTGCTGCCCTCAGCACATGGCACCGGCCTCCCAGAGACTCACAGCCTGCACACCAGAGAAAAACCAGCCCCACAGCTTCTCTCCTCACCTCACATCTCCTGTCAAAGCACTGTGAGCAGGAACATGGCTGGTGGCAACTGCATTTGCCAGCAACAGGCTCTGCTTCCACGTGCTGGGCACATCAGCACTGGTATGGCAGTGCCACGGGCTGGCTCTGCTGGCTGGGAGGGCAGGAGAGCACTGACAGGCAGCCTGCAAGGCCCAGGCCCTGAGAGGGATGCCCAGCATGGGGAAGATCTCACCTTGTCCCTTTCTTAGAGTCCCAGGAAGTCACAGAGAAAAGGGAAGAGCGTTGTGGCAGGCAGGGAGCAAGGGCAGCTCTCCCTAAGAGCCACACACCTGCTCCTGCAGCTTTCCCCACACAGGAGTGAATCCCACACAATGCCTGGTAGATACACACAGAGCACAGCTTCCAAAGCCCAGCCTGTCTGCCCTTCAGTGCTGCAAAGCTCTGCTCTGGGCTAAGGGCACATCTGGAAGAAATACTTGACATGAGGAATGAAATAACTGGGCTTGTACAAGAGAAAACAACGTGACACTCACCCCAGCCACGAGCCACAGCACTGCCCCAAACCCAGGGGGCAAACAAACAGCACCTTTGCCCAAGCACATCTGGAAGCAGTTTCTTTCTCCAGATGTTCCCCTGCCCAGATCCTTACCTTCCCCTCAGTGCCCCACATCCAGATGGCTCCAAGTAATCTGGTGCCTCTCCAGCACAGCAGCAGCTCATGCTCTGAGGCAGCAGCACTGGGTGCTCTGAGGTGAGGCAGCAGCTCATGCTCTGAGGCAGCAGCCTGCAGGACACCTACAACAAGGGGAAACTGGAGACAAAGTGGAGCTCAGCTGTGGAAAAAAAGTCAGAGCCCAAAGCTGTATCAGGCAGCTGCTGGGGAGGAGGAGGGGAAGGCAGCAGGGAGAGAAAGCTCCGTGTTACAAGCTCCCCCTGCTCCCAGGCACAGGGACAGGCTGCTCAACCACAGCCAGTATCCTGCAGAGGCCCAGAGCCACACAAGAGCTGAGTGAGGGGCAAGGCTGAGGATGTGCAGTACCTGTGTCCATGGCAGGGGGTCAGGGGAGGGCAGCAGGGCTGTTTCACTGCCTTATTGCCCAGGCTAGAGCTGCTTTTGCTTGGCCTGAACCAGGACTCCTGCTGCACTGATACACGCAAGCAACACCAAACCCACTTTTTACCTGTGTCAGCTCCAGGGCAGGGTCCCCCTGCAGATCCCAGCAGGTTGAGGGGCTGGCAGGAATGCTTCCCCACAACTGGAACCCAGGCTACAAGTCGTGCACCTGAGGCTTGGGCTGGCAGCCTGCTGGGCTGCAACTGGCACTCAGGAGCTGGTTTCTCTGCCACTTGTTTTAACCCAGAGCCCTGTAGACTGAGAGGGATGAGCCACCCCCACCCCACAGGGCTCCCTGAGAGCTGCAAGAGCACAGAGCCCCAGTCCAGCCACTACACTCCCAGCTAAAAGGCTGGTTGGGAAGCACAGAGGGAGGAGCATCCCTCCAAGCTCCCCCTAAAGTAGAAGCCACCTCTGCTTGTCAGCAGTGCCAGGTGCAGGTTACAGCAGATGGCCTGTGTGTAACAGCCCTTCTGCTGCTCGCTTGGGAGCTGCAGGTTCAGCTCCTTTTAGAGCTGCCTGGCATGAGTCATGCTTTGTCTGCAGCTCAGCTTCTCCTCCTTCCCCCCCTGCTTGTGTTGCTGTCCCACAAACAGAGCTGTTACACTACCAGGGCTGGGAAGTGCCCACAGCTTTTCCACAACACACCACAAGCCCAAGTGGAGGTTGCACAGGAGGCAAGCTGAGGGGGGTTGTTTAAGGGCAAGTCCACAGCATGAGAAGCATTAGACACACATCAGCTTCAGGCAGCCAGCAGGAGTTTCGGGTCTCACCTTTCCACTGAGCACCAGGGAGGAAGCCTGAAGGGGAAATCTACTTTCCTGCAAAGCAGGGACACACCTCACAGCTCCCAGGAGCCAGGAATCCAGGTTCATGCCAGACCTGTTTGTCTGAAGTCATTAAGGTGCCCTCTGTCTGGGCTGGCTGGCACAGGAGCATCCCAGCAGGGCTGCAGCAGCACACACTCCCCCCTCCAGCCCTGCTCTGAGCACAGCACTCACACCAGGCTGGAGCTCAGCACCAGCACACAAACTACAGATGCTCCTCAGGTCAAGTCTCTGCAGACCTGCAGAGGGGGGTCCCATCAGCATCTTCCAAGGGCTGAGAACTCACTGCTCACCCTCTCTGGGAAAGGGCAGTTTGTGGCAATGAAGAAGAAACCAGAGGCTGTGGAAATGTGTCAATTCACCTTTAATGTCTGAAAAAAAAAAATAACTGGTATTTGAGCCATTGCAGTTATGAAGGGAACAGACCTTGCTCCACAAGAGACCATCAACAGGTTCACATCAGACTCATGCTTGGAAAAATAAACAACCCCAGAACATTCTCCTTTCAGCTCCAGAGTGAAGCTCTGAACAAAGACCACAGGAGAGCCCCAGACAGCCCCAGGCACAGTGCCCAGAGCAGACATTTCCATCAACATGAAGGTATGACAGCTACATTCTTTCTAGTTACAACATTGTTCTATCAATATTACAAAAAAAAAAAATCAGGCATACTTTGGGTTTTGCACAGAGACAAGAAGGACTTTTACTTCAGGAAGCCTGGGTCACCCAGCCATTTCTCCTCCAGCAATGACTTATCAGCCCCACCTCCAGCTCAGACACCAGCGAGGCTCACCAGCCTGCTGGCACCCATTCCAGAGCCGTGCCAAGCACCAGGCAAGGCTTTGCCATCATCACACAGCGTTGCTCCACACCCAGATAAGAAGAACTTCCTGCAGTGTAATCCTAGAGTCAGTACATACTAAAGACAACATCGTTGCTTGAACCTATTGGAGACCAAAGACATTTGTCTGCCTTTGAAGCAGATGTCACACGAGTTTCCTTCACACAAACATCACACGTAAATTGAACTTCTTGGTACTGTGCTTTAAGAACAAAAGCAGATATCAGAACGAGGAGGAGAGTCCTCCAGAAATAGCTCATCGTCAGCTACAGAAAACAAAACAAAGGAGACAGTGGCCACTTACAAGTCTTCCACATGACTAGCTTGCTTTAAGGAGAGCATCAAGTTAAGGCAGTGTTGAGACAACTGGCTAAGAACATGCCAAATGGAGCTTGTTGTCAGGAGTCACCAATTTGATATCCTACTCCATTTCAGGGATGGGCCACGTGGCTTTAGATCTCAGTATCGAGGTCTAAAGACTTCAGCCACGGGATGCTGCTCTCAGCAGCGAGCAGCAGCTGAGGGGGGGGATGTTTGTTGAAGTCTTCTAGACCAGGTTGAGTTGCTTACAAGTCTAGGTCAATGTTTTCAGCAGAGCCAAAGATAACAGTGATGGGCACTGAAAGAGAACAGCGAAGGGTGCCAGCTGGAGGCTGTTTGTCACAGTCCAAGGTGGAGTTCGACTCGTGTGTGGAAGCCACAGAAGCAAGAGCCACCCCACCAGCTTTCAGGGAAGGTCTAAATACCTGCACTGAGGCTACTGGGAGAGCCAGCTCTCTACAGTCTGCAGGGTGGGTACAGAGGCTCACACTGGCTTTTGCTCCTCATCACAAGATTAACAGTCTAATAAAGCTCAGTAAGGAAGTCAAGGGGCTTTTTGGCCTGCCCAAGGCAAGATTTCCCAGCCTCAAAGAAGGAGTTAAACCACTGAGGGAGCTGTTGTGGAATAGTTTTATTTCTTCCCACGTAAAGGCCATTGTTTAAGCATTTACAGGTTTCCTAGTGCAATACAACCAAAAAAAAAAAAAGCAGGAACAGAAACTTGCTGCCTTCTCCTCAGGCAACTAAACAGAAGTAGATTTTTACTGCAACATAGACACATGAAATACAGTAGACACAGTCCATGCAGCGGCACAGCCATGGTAAAGGGAGTCGTGGCTTCAGCCATCAGTGCATTACAGTCCAAACTTCACTTGCTCTTACTTCCTACCCAGACTTGAAGAGAAGAATTGCAACCTGACCCAAGTAAAAATAGATGAAGTGCTTTGTCTCGTGTGTTACATAGCTGCCAAAGTTTCTGCCAACAATGCAGTGCCAAGTTGGGTTGTATTTCTTGTCAAATTCCTGAAGAAAGAGAAGAGAGGCATTAAGGCCAAGAAAGCCCACATGCAAATAGTTCTGAGCACAAGTTCTTAGCTGGTTCTCTGTTCACAAACTATTGCCTCTCCTCCCACCTGCAGCATCTGCAGATTCCCCACTGCAAGACACTGTTAAGTGACTGACCACCAGATCTCTTCATCACATCATGTGGAGGATCCTACACAAGCAAATCAGCTCCTGAGACCTGGAGCACCCATCAGCCCTGGGCAGGAGGCAGACCAAGAGCTCTCTTTGCCACAGTGCTACACACCCTGTGTGTGGGCACACTCAGGGAAATATTCCTCCTCTCCCATTCCAAACCCACTCACACAAGAGACAGACTCTGGCACGTCTGCTCCAGGAAGGNCCTCCCACCTGCAGCATCTGCAGATTCCCCACTGCAAGACACTGTTAAGTGACTGACCACCAGATCTCTTCATCACATCATGTGGAGGATCCTACACAAGCAAATCAGCTCCTGAGATCTGGAGCACCCATCAGCCCTGGGCAGGAGGCAGACCAAGAGCTCTCTTTGCCACAGTGCTACACACCCTGTGTGTGGGCACACTCAGGGAAATATTCCTCCTCTCCCATTCCAAACCCACTCACACAAGAGACAGACTCTGGCACGTCTGCTCCAGGAAGGCATTTGATCTTAAAGGTCACCTAGAAAAAGGAAAGGGGAAGTGTGGCCTCTGCTGTTTCTCCACATAAAGGAGAAACAATCTGCATAGGAAATGAGCAGCAAATTCACAGGCCAGAGAGCATGTGGAGACCTGAGAAGTCAGAGGGGAACAAGCTGAATGTTGGCTTGTTAGTCTTTTCCTACTTAGCAGGTAAGACAGGGTTAAAGACCATTTCCCTCCAATTAATACACAACTCCCAAGAACACTCTTCCTTCCCCTGAGACAGAGGCAGCAGAACAGACCCAGCATTCAAGATTAAAGCACTGTTAGTCCTCAGAGAGCAGCGAGACAGTTTGAGCCCTTTGCAGGTAACGTTTGAAGTACAGAAAAGCCTTTCTTGCCAGGGCAGGAAGGTGCATCAGATTGCTTCCCTCCTCCCAGCACACTCAGGAAACAAAGCCCAACTCCTGCCTTCTGTTGCACTCACTCACTTTACAGGCTGCACTGGCCCAAGCACTTTGGGGTGTCTTGCCTCAAAGTGATCTGAGAGGTTAGGAGACACCTTTGAATACTTTACATTTGATCTTGGATTACAAGCAAGGCCCAAGAGCTTGTCTGGTGCCAGGACTGCATTGCCTATGAAATCACCTTCCTCCTTCAAAAACTCTTTGACCATTCAGAGAAGCAGCTACAGAGAGAATTGAACCAGCTCCCCAGGTGTCATCAAGCAAGAGCCTGAAGTGAATGGGCTCCTGCAAGTGGGGAAAACATCTCTTCACGAGCCAGGGCAGCTGCTGGCTCGATTCTTAAAGCAGTACCTTCACCATCAGCCAGCACAAGGCCCCATCTTCTTCACCACCACCCAGCCCCCAGCCAGGACACAGTGGGCACACCTGCCCACTCTGAAACATCAGCACAATCCCACCCTGCACTGGCACCCCAAGTCCAGCTGCAGCATCCATGGAGCCAGTCCCAGGCAGAGACTGTAGCCAGCAATTTCTAGACTGGCAAATCCAGTGGGACAGAACTTGTGCTGCTTGCTCAGAGCTTGCCAGAGCAACAGACCAGGCCCTGCTCTGCCAGAGCTCTCCTCTGACCTTGGAGAAGACACTCCATCCTTTTGGGAACAGCAGTAAAGCCAAGAAGAAAGCACCTTCTCCCTCCAAACACACCAGGATGAAGTCTCAGACACTCAGGCTCACGACAGGCACACATACTTCAGAGCTTCAGGAAGTCTGAGCCAGAGCAGCCCCCTCATCCCATGGTTACCTTCTTGATATATGCTGCAATGTCCTTTTCTATGTTGTACTTCTCCATTGCCTGTGTAGCACAGTCTACAGCATCCTGCTGCATGTCCTCGGACATGTCCGCATTCTTGATCACAGCCTTTCTGTCAGACATCGTGAACCTAAGGCAGAACATAGATCTCTTTAAATCCTTCCCCACAGAGGAACAAGCTCCCTGTGCACCACAGCTTGTCCTTTATGGTAGGCTGCGTCACAGCTCATTCTACAACCTCCTCTTCTGGCCAGGGTGACTATCAGGGCAGCCTACAGTAGCCTCAGGCTAAGGTGCCCCTTAGAGCTGGAGCACTCTAGTACTGGCACTGCTTAGAGGTTTTGATCAGAGACAGGGCAGCATCAGCACCAGCATTATACACACACACACACTGTGCAGCAGGAGACAGGCTCTGCAGAGCCACAGCCCTCCTGTACATCAATAGGCTACAGTCAGTTTGTCCTCCAGGTGCACCCGTGGTTTAGGGGTCTCACAGGCCCCACATCCCAGCCTGCCCAGCTCTAGCAAGGAGGCTCAGGAAGCACAACAGCAGCAGCAGGGCTTGTATTCCATCCCATGCCAGGAGTTGCTGCTGCTTTAGCCCCAGCACCACTCCCTCAGCTCACTGCTGATGCCTCCACTCCAGCTGCCCCTTGGGACAAAGCTGGTGTGACACAGCCACACACTGATCAACACACACTGCAGCCTGAAGACAGGGGCAGTTAATCCCACCACACCTCAGGCCTGCAAAGCAGCCTCCTTTCCCTCCCCCTCCTTCTGAACAACACAGCAGCAGGAATTTAGCAAGCTAAGGGACTTTTAAGCCTGTTGCACCTCTAAGTTACATCAGGTGCTTCCCACCACCGAAGACATTTACACACAGATCTGCCACAGCCCTTCCAGGGAGGATCTCAGCATTGAGAGGTCTCCAGGGTAGTTCATATTAGCCTAGAACAGGGATTTGGCAATCCCAGTCCTGCAGCCTTTCAAGCAAAGGAGTCCCAGGCCCCTGCAACCCAAGGCACACATCATGCCTGGTCAGGAGGGGACACATTAGCTGGGAGAGCAGGCAAAGCTCTGTGCTGAGGACAGCCCCAGCTGCTCACCTGGGCAGCAGCTCTTACCAGGCTATGTTCAAACTTGGTGGGAATAAGCTTCTTAATGGCATAGCCTGCATCCAATTAACCCTGCAGAGCACCACGAAGCTTCCCCAAGTGCTTTGAGAGTGCTCTAAGCCTGGAGTGATGCTACCAAGCATGGTTTGAAACAGCAAAGCTGCACATATTCAGCTCTAGTGAGGAAAATCTGCTGCAAGGATCCCTTCCTGGAACAGGCCCAGGAGACTGAAGGAGAAGCTTTGTTACAGCAATTAAAGGAGCCTGCTATCCAGAGAGAAAGAGAATCCAGTTACATAATTGCAGCCCCATGATTACAATACTTCAATTCTTCACCCTGCCTGCTGTTGAAGGTTTCTGCTGCAGCCTTTGGGTGCCGTGTTTGACAGGGCACTGCTGGTAACACACACCCAGAGCACCAGGAGCACTGACAGAAACTGAGCTCAAACGCCAACAGAGAGCACATGCTCCCACCACAGCTCTGCAAGAGCCACTGCCAGGCTGTTTGCTCCCCTCCCTGCTGTGCTTTAAAGCCAGTGGGTCTGAGTCTGTGCCACAGAAACCCTGCCAGGATGAGACAGCTCAGAACAGCCCAAACAGCTGCCTGTAGATGAGGCTTCACCATCCAGCAGTCTGACAGTTCCTTGGGAGAGTCTTCAGGGGATCCAGCCCACAGGGAAAAGGGAAGAAGAAGAAATTCCCTTGTGGGTCATTCTTCCAGTACAACCTCTTTAGGTGCCTTCACACACTGAGTTCAGAGGACATCTGCCATTGCATAACCAGCCACGGAGTGACCTGCAAAAAGCATCTTCCCTCCTCATTGTTGAGGCAAGGAGCATCTCAGTGCAGGCCCATGCTGCCCAGGGCCAGCCAGCAGCGTTAGGGAAGAGAGATGATTATCCTTCATCAGAGCTGCAAGTGCTTGGCCAGCCTGCCCTTGCCAGCACTGCACTGCTCCAGGGCACAGCATCCCTCCCCCAGCCAACTGCAACAGGGGCTGGCAGGTGACTGTGCAGCTTGGAGGGAGAGGCCCCTGCAGCTGCCGTGGGGCAGGGAGCAGCTCCCAGCCTCACCCCATCCACCTTCCTCCATGACATGGAGCAGGGCTCTCTGGGCTTGGCTCATCCACACACAGGGTTACAGAAGCAGCCTCCTCGAAACGCAGCCCAGCAGCACCACGCACACACACACACACCTTACCCTTGATCCTCAAGATCACAGCTGGCCCTCAGGGTCCTGCCACTCCAGTCTGCTCCTCGCTAAGGAAAACCACAAAGCACCAGCACCGAGGGCTGGGGAAGGGGCCACAGCACAGCTTTGGCTGCCATCCTGCTCAGGGCAGGAGGGGCTGGGGTCTTGAGGAAGAGACCACAGCCCTAGCAGCCCCTCCAGTGCACGATAAAGCCTTCAGAGGAGCAAGAAGCCCAACCCAGAATCCAACCCTTTCCTCGCCAGGACAGGAGAAGGTTTAGGAAGGAATATGAGGCCCAAGCTCAGCACCCAACCACTCCCCCAACAGGCCAGGATGAGGCTTTGTGAAGAGGATGCTGCTCAAGCTCACTACTCACTCCTTCCATCCCCGGGGACGAGATACAGCTTCGGGGGTGGGGGATGAGACAAACCCCCGCACCCACTCCTTCCCTCCCCACGCACGATGGGACCCTGAGAGTAAGCCGAGGCCCAAGCCCCGCACCACGGCTGGAACAGGCCTGTGAAAGGGGGTGGGGGGGGGGGTGCGGTGCAGGGCAGGAGGGGGCCCCCGGAGCCGCCCCCAGGAGCCGGGCGCATGTGCAAGGCGAAGCCCTGCGTGACCTTCAAGGGGGGACGGGGGGGAAAGCCCCGGGGGCAGCCGAGGCCGCAGTGACCTTGCCCGGAGCGGGGCCGGTAGCGCAGGGCCGAGGCGGGCTGGGGGCTCCGAGCTCCGCCGGGAGCCGCCCCCCCCCCACCCCGGCCCGGAGCCGCCGGGAGCCGCGATCCCTCCCCCCCGGAGCGTCCCGCAGACCAAGCGGCCGGTACCGGGGTGAGGCACCGCAGGTTCCCCCCCACCCCCCCCGGCGCTGTGGCTCTAAGGAAGGCTCCACTCACCTTCACAGTGACGGGGCCGCCCCGGGAGGGCGAGGCACGGCAGCCGAGGAGGGTGGGATGGGGATGAGGATGAGGCTGAGGCTGAGGCTCAAGCTCGGACCCGGCTCCGCTCCGCTCCGCTCCGCTCCCTGCGCCGCGCCGCGCGCTCTGAGCCCCGCCGCCGCGCCGCGCTCAAATACCGCCCCGCCCGCTGCGGCGCGCGGCCCCGCGCTCTCCCCATTGGCTGAACCTCCCGCCACGCCGCGCTCCCATTGGCTGCTCCCACGCGTTGCCCGCAGCGCCTGGCCCGTCCGCCAGCGTTATTCTGCCTACATCCTGTTTCATCCCATAATGCGTCGGGG
>WBNH01010096.1:0-20846 GCA_013401255.1 Urocolius indicus
TTCCTACTTTCCTCTTTAAGTCAGGTACTAGAGTCTCTTTTGCCCAGAACCATAACTGGCAGTGAGCCCTCCCTGCCCTTCTCTCAATCCACAACAACTTTCTTTATCATTTTTCCTCCCGTTTTGCTGGGGCCTCCACCATTCTAGTGAGAGTGAGGGTGGATGGGGACAGTGAGCAAGAGATTGTCCTAGTGCTTCATTGCTGGCTGGGCAAAACCTCAACAGGTTTGCACATAAAATGTGCAATGGCTGACATACTTTCAAATTGCCTTAAATTTAAGTGATGGCAATTTAAATAAAGAAATATGAACTGGCTGGATCTTTTAGGTGAAAAAAAAACCCTCAAAAGCCCCTCTTAAAGTTTTTTTTTTTTTTTTTGCTTAGGTTTGGGTTTTTTTGGTTTATTTTACTCAGAGATTTTTTGCAGAGAGAGATGGTGTTAGGTTTGTTTTGGTCTTGGTTTTGTTTTGTGGGTGTTTTTTTTTTCCTTTTTTTTTCTAGCCTTATGGGTTTTTTTAATAGCAGTTTTGGGTCAAAAAGAGGGAAACAATACCCTATTGCCTCTAAAGATCATTCTGGAAGAATGGTTAGTTGTATGCAAAGGAAAATTTAGAAATGAAAAGCTGAAAATGCATATGCAGAAAAGAATGCTTGAAACAGCTGGAAAAGGGCTAAATGGAAATCCCTGTCCAAAAGTGCCAGCAAAATAAATCAGAGGGTGAATAGAAGCTTAGCATTATAACAAAAAAAGAATGGAGACTAATCTCCACATGTCTAAATGTCTACAGAAACCTTTGTGGTTAAATATATTGTCACCAGCAAAAGATTTTATCTATAAGCTACATGCTGAAAGGATTAAAAGAATAAAGGAGTTTAAACTTTTTTTTTCCTTATTCTTTATATTCAGATTTCCCAACATGGTTCATTTTTTTTATTTTCCATCCATTTTAATATACAAATGTGCCATGTTAATAGACCAAGCATATTACAAAAGTTAGAAATTAAAGATTTTTTATTCAATGTTGTAGAAAAATCCCGACAGTTGTTGATTGTTAATAGGTGAAAATATGTAATGCTCTACATCTTTCCATTCTAAGTTATGTTAGCACAGTAATAATTTTCCTACAGTGTACTTGTGACTAAATGGATAAAATACCAGTTGGGATAGTGAAATAAGTGTAGCAAGATGGCATCTAAAATTAATTGCAGAACTAGCATCTTCTATACCATGTTTATGTTTATTTCAGTCTTCGACTTTCAGAAGTTTGAAAAGAAAAGCACTCTCTACTTATTGTTCCAGGGCAAACCCTTCAGGAGGGATCTACCAGTGCCTGCTTGAAGTAGACATTTACGATTGATGTAGCAAATTTCTGAATATATATCATTTCAAGAGGGTTGGATGCTTTGCTTGGGAAGGTACTCCCTAGTCCCTATATCTAGTCCCTGTAGCACTGTATTATACATGCTCTTCAGAAGTACCTGGACAGGCTGGAGTGATGGGCTGAAGCTAATGTGCATGTTCAACAAGGTCAAGAACCTTGTCCTGCACAACCTCATGCAATGATACAGTATGACTGGAAAGCTGTCTGACAGAAAAGGACCTGGAGGTGTTAATTAACAGCTGGCCGAATATGATCCTAGGTGTGCCTAGGTGGCCACGAAGGCCAAGGGCATCCTAAATTGAATCAGAAATGCTATGACCAAGGAGGTGATTGTCCTTCTGTTCTTGGTGCTGGTTAGACCATACCTTGAGTACTGTGTTCAGCTCTGGGTCCCTTGTTACAAGAAAGACATGAAGGTGTTGGAGCATGTCCAGAGATGGCCAATGAAGCTGGTGATAGGTCAAGAGAACAAGCTTTATGAAGAGCAGCTGTGGAAGCTAGTGATGTTTAGCCTAGAAAAGAGGAGGCTGACAGGAGATATGATCACCCTCTACAACAACCTGAAGGAGTGTTCTAGTGAGGTGAGGCTTGATCTCTAGTAATCAATGACAGGACATGAGAAAATGGATTCAAGTTACACCAGAGGCGATTTAGATTGGACATTAGGAAGAACTTTCTCACCGAGAGGGTTATTAAGCATTGTAACAGGCTGTCCAGGGAGGGGGTGGAGTCCCTGTCCCTAGAGATATTCAAAAGACACTTTCATGAGATACTGAAGTATATGGTTTAGTTCAGTGATGGGCTTGGACTTGATGATCTTAAAGCTCTTCTCCAACCATAATGATTCTATGCTATATGCATTTATATACACATACAGATGGTTCTATGCTCCATTTTTGTCCAAAGACACTTATCAGTGAGATTTGAATAAGAATGTGTGTAACCAAATTAGTACAAGACTGTAGCAGTAGCATGTGTCCTTGCTTGGACTTCTCCCACTGTAAAAATGTTAGCAGAGATGTTGCATGTTAGGGAGGCTCTACGGTTCTTCTTGAAAATGACTTTTTGCTGATACAAAGTTGTGTTGCACTCTAATGAAGGAATTTATATGTGACAGTGTAAGCAGAGACATCTGTAAATCCAGTAGAAGATTATTAGCAACTCCAACAGAGAATAGAGGCCTAATTTTCCCAAGGAAGATCAAAAAATAAGAGGATTTTTTTTTTGCAATCTCTGCACATAATTGTTTTCTCCATTCACAGTTATCTGGGTGAATTAGAAATTCTAAGCATTAGAAAATGTAAATATCACAGTAATTTTGCAGTACAAATCGAATTTTTTAGTATCATTTGCTTTCTGTGTACGGAGATCTGTTCTATACTCTGGAGAAAAGTAGATTTATCTGAAAAAAAAATCATAACTATTTAGATTTGCAGTGTTTCAAGATGCTTAGCTACTTTGGTTCACATGACCTTTTTCTACTGAGATGATGGAATAATAAAAATTGTTATCAAATGCTGTGAAAAATATCAGTTATCATTAGAAAGATTAATCTGCTGCAAAAGTTAAAACATTCTTGTCTAAGGTCCTTGTATAAAGGTTCTTGTACAATTCTATTGTATAAACATACTAAATTCATGCCTAATGATCATTTTAGGTTGAAATGTGAGGAATTTTTCAGCAGCTGTCTCTTGAGCCCTATTAGGTTTATATTACTAGCAGATGTCTCAAACAGTTTATTAAGAGATATCTGGAAGTGAGTGATGAATATTCACAGAAATTCAATACAGTATATGAAACATAACGCACAATACACAAAGGATAGAAATGTATGTAACCATGTGTGTGACGCTAATTGATGCAATGTATACAAGGAAGGTTTTCACTGGGAGTTTTTAATAACAGGTCATTTCAAAAGGAAAAGCTGGATCTGTAAATGTTTTTTGAAGCTACCTTCTAAAGAGGATTCAGGATAAAACAAACAAAATATACAAAATATTTTTCTGTTATTTCACAGAATTTTGAACTCTATGTCCAATTACTTTCTAGATGTGTCATCATAGATATTTCATGCAGCCTATTATTTCATTTATTTAACTCTAGTAATATTGTGAGGGGAAGAAACTCTTTGCACATATTTGAGTCAACTGGAAAAGGACAGAATTTATGGTTAGCTTTCATTCGTATCGGTGTAGATGTTATTTATGCTAGTTAGAATTCATAAGTTTTAGGTATAGAATATAAGAAATATCTGTGTAATTTAAATAAAGAGAAATGTGGTACTCAATGTAACATGGGTAATGAATTCATTATAACCAAAACTTCAGTCATGCACCCTTTACTAGTTGAATGCATATAAAAGAATATGGGTTATAGGGAGGAATTTAGAATGCTTACTTCCTTGGGACCATAAACTAATTTAGAAGTTTTCTCAGGGAGTCCATTTGTGGGGTTTTGGAGTTTCTTTTTTTTTGTCTTGGTTTGAGGTTATTTTTTATTTTATTTAATTTTGCATCCATTATCCAAATCACATATTATTGAAATTTTTCACTGAAGTCACAAGAGTCAGAAGTAGATATTAGTTTTTTTAACATCTGTTTTTCCAAGCACTTCTAGGAATAAAACTAGTAAGAATTCATGCAGCTATTTAAATTAGTTTTGCAAGAAGTAATAAAATAAAGCTGCCTTTCTTTCATTTCTTTGACAACTAACCACTAACTATCCAGTAACCGTTCACTAGTCATGAATGAGAAGTATCAAAGGGTGAATGGTATGGCAGAGTGAAATATGAATGGCATACTTATTTAGAAAACATTTATAGTATCAGTGGAGAATTCAAGGTAAAAAACCCCAATAGAATGCTGTAGATTTTACATTTTTGCATTTCCTTCCTGCCTGCCGTCTTGACTCCCTGCGTGCCTCCCTTCCTCCCTTAGGGTATTCTTAGTTTTAAAGCACATTCTGGTTTGTGTCTGGAGCTGCTGATTAGTTAGTTATAAGAGGAAGATGATGCTTGAACCACAGTTTTCCTGCTGCCTGTGACACCTGAAAATGTTGTTATAAATGTAATATAGGAAGCTGAGGGTTTTAGTTTCAGGCTGCAATCACAATCTATTTTAAAATATTATTCTGACAGGAACAGTAGGGGTTATTGTACAATGCTCATGCATGTTGGCAAAGAATTTACATGCTGGAACAACCACTCTGAGATGGAAGATTCTTCTCACATCAGATTTCACTCACCAATGCAACCAGGAAGCCTTAGGTTCAGTTGTGATTGGTGTTTCTAGAAACAGCTAATCTATGAAGAACTAGATTTCTTCTCTGAAACCATATTCTCTTTCAGACAATGTTTGCTTCTATTTGATATATTCAGATAAAATTTATATTAGCATGTTGCTTTAAAATAATTTCATAAACCACTTTTGCATCATTTGAGATTTTTTTTATTGGTTTATTTGTTTGGTAGGAGTTTTTTTGAGGTTGCATTTAAAAAAAAAAAAGTAATGAGACTACAATGTTTCCTGAGAAATATTTCTGGATAATTTTATTATTTTATTTCATACATTTTTGGTAGGAATATAATTTAAAGAAATCAGATTAGAAAATTGTCAAAACTGAATATTTCAGACCTGGAATTGTCATGGCATTCACTTAGTGGTCATAAGATGAAGGTTTTTCTGTTTGTCTGTTCTTAAGTGGATTTGGATTTTTTCCCTGTGCAATCACCAAGAATATTTTACTACTACTTTAAATGCCTACCATGGATTATTTTTTTCCCTAAACTGGACTTGGAAAAAAAATACAAACAAACAACTACAAAACATGGCAAGATTCATGCTTAAGAAAGAAGATCTGGCAATGTGTGGGTCAGACATGTCAAACCAAGTTAGAAGCTGGGATAACACAACTAATATATTATGGTATCATTACTGGAAGGAAACAGAAAATGTCAAACTTGCAAAGCAAAGAGGTATTTGCATTCCGATCTTAATAAGTTACTTTTCCTTTCAATATAGCAAACAGAATATCTGTGGGTGTTCTGTGCTTGCAAGGTGGAAGAGCATCTTTTTTCTTACAGAAATTATGACGGGAAAAAAATATAAAGGACAGTCCAGACATTAGAGGAATTAGAGGATAGTAATGGCTCTCATATAATGAATTGACACAATACACTGTAGAGATATTTGGAATGACAGAGAAGTAGAAAATAATTCTCATAATAGGACATTTAGAAATCTTGTATTACATTTATTTACATAAAAGAAAGCCAAATAAACTTCCTGAGTAGTTTATAGGAAAACTCAAATTGGATGAAACTGATATATAGAACAATAAATTATAAATGCTTATATTTAAAAATGTTAGAATGTCTTTGGAAAACAATGGTTTCCAGATTCTTACCTTCATAACATCATGCAAATACTATGACTTTGAAGCAATGTCATTTATGGATGTATTGTTCAAAAATTTTCCATTGTGAGGTTCTTCTTGTTGGGCGTTGAACTTCTGTTATAAAAATATCAGTGTGAGAGGATTTGTTCCTTCAAGATTTCCCTACCAAAATCATCTGAGAGAAAAAATGTAGAGGTTGCTGGATAGTTTGAAGGATAGTCATGTTTTTTAGTCCTCTGTAGGACTGTTACCATCCTGTGCAACTCAAAATGAGTATAAATCATTAACATGTGTTTCTTTACTAATCTGGTATGTTACAGACTGGATAAAATAATTCGCCTAACCGGAATACAAATATCTATAGTCTGCTAGAAAAGAAAAGCAACAGAATCATAGAATCATAGAATCATAGAATGGTAGGGGTTGGAAGGAGAGAGATTGACTCAGCCTTCTAACATAAATAACAAATTCTGACACTGAAACTGTAAATGGACCCATCTGAAAGGTTCTGTGTAATGATTCAAGTGTCAAAAGTATAGGATTGTTAACATTTTAGGAGTCCACATGGACCAGTAAATCTGGAAGATCATACGAATAAATACTTTTTGTGAGAAACCACATATAACTACAGATATACACCATGGAGACCATTGCATGTGAGTTGGTAATTCTAAACTCTCCCTGGGAGCAGAAGAAAATTGGTATTTACTGTCTGCTGAAGTTTAGAATGTGCTGAATTTCATTCTGGGAACAACAGTTTCACTATACTAACTCTACAGCAAATTATAGTCACAGTACATTTACATGTGGTCAAATGAATTAATCTCTCCCGAATTGTAGTAATGGTTCACATAACTGACTTTTAACTGACTGTAAAACCAAGGAAGGCATATAGAGAGTGAAAAAGTTGGTTTCCTGACAATGAGTGCACTACTAGCAGAGTAGGAAAATGTTGACAGAAAAGGCTAAGGTCAACATATTTAGTGGGGGCTTTTTTTGTTGTTTTTTTTTTTTTTTAAATAATTCTTGACTAAAGTAGCAGCTGCAACCTTCATGTAAATAAAATTAAAACATAAAAAAATTTCAGCCTTGAATATATCAAGAATAGGTTTGAAGCAACTTATCTAAGTTAGGTATTTTCATATTTTAAGGCTGATTCTTTTAATTCTATATAAAGTATTGACTACTGAAATTAGAGTATGAATAGCTATTATTTTCAGAATTTATGGAGTGAAGATGAAAAAAGCAATTGTGCCACACATACACACACACATACACAAAGAACTCAGCTTTAATTTCTAAATAGTGATTTAAACGAATAATCTAGCAAACATGGATCACCTCAAAATAAAAATAGCCAAAAAAGATTTGTCAAGAACAAGTCACTTCAAAACAACATAATTTAGTTCTGTAATAGGATAGGCCTTGTAGACAAAATAGTAGTAGAGTTATAAAATTTGACTTTTAAAGTCCTTTGACATTGTGCCTCATGATAATACTAAGAAAGTCGAAAAAGAATGCTAGAATGAAAATGCTTAAAGGTGCAATTTCATAAAACCTGGCAAGGAAATTCTGCCTATGTCGTAGTCATGAATTCACTGCCAAAATGATGGGGTTTTGCAGGGATCAGTAAGTACAACAAAGCACTAAAAATCCTGCTTAGAAATGAGTTAGATTCTTCTCAGTGGATCTTCAAGACTGGATTAAAAAACATGTCACAAGTTCTAAATCTATATAGTCTATATATAATAGAACAAAATGTCCTGCTGGAAGCAGGTGAAAAGAGAGGATAGTCTCTTGAGGTTCCTGATAGGTCTGTGATCCCTTGTTTTTTTGCATACATAAATTGTACTGTGCTTCAGTACTTGCAGGCAATTCCTGTATCAAAGACTGAAGCAGATATTAATTATACAGATAATTAATTACTCAGACATAAATTAAGAAGGAACAGTCTCTTGTTTCCATGAACAATGCTATTTATAGAAATCAGAAAGATATGGACTTTTTTTTACAGAGAATTTGAAGCTTTAATGCTGGATTGCATTGTGAGGAGATTTTAGGATTATATGTATGTTATATAGCATTTACTAAAATCAAAAGTTAGGTTTTAGTTTTAACACTACAATGAGTTTGAAGTCTAATTCTAGGGAAAGTTCAAATGACACTCTGTGCCTCTAACTGCACCATATGGTCTAAATGCTGAGTATTTTATAAACATGCCTGAGACAGCTCTAAATTAGGTCATGGCTAAACCAGCAAAATTCGAAGTCAAATTTGGGTCAAAAGGACCTGCTTGTCCATTCTATGTTACACAGAAATAAATCAATGCATAAATTATGTCCATCTGCATGGATGTCTAATTTGTGAATCATGATTTTGTCATTAAAATTTCATATGTTCTCTAAAGCTGTAGTGTTCCATCAGTATCAAGTTATACTTTTCATAGAGAAAAAAATGTCCTACTTAGAAAAATATATTATGTAGTCATAAGTATTAAATCCATAGTTAGTAGGTCCTTAAGGTTTTTTGAGATATTTCAGCTGAAGCTGGATTAAAATTCCCATGTTCTGCATTTCAGTGACTAAATTCATTCTCTGCATCTGTTGATATTACTTCTCACTGGGTAGTTGAGTTTTCTGCCATAATGTATATTAATCCAGAATAGTCATATATCACAGTATACATATGCAATAGCTGTTAACATTGTAAAACATGGTAATTTCTTTCCGCAAAGCCTCTTAGTATTTTAAATGAGTCTTGCCAGTATGATACTCTATTGATGTATCTCTGCAAAACCAGCAACTTGAGACAATCAGACTGCAGAGGGCTCCTAACATCTCAAGAATATATCTGCATAAAACTTAGTTTCTTTAGAAAGCTTGTCTTAAAATGTTTTGGACTGGTATATCTTAAAGTAAGTATTCAGTTCACTTTTAAGTTAGATCATATAAAAATTGTATATCTAATGATACTCTAGATCTAGGACTGATGGAAGAAGAGAGACGTCCCTGGGAACATAATAATTTTTTCCTAAAATGAATATCTAAATCTGAGTCAACAAAGACCAAGGTACTATCCAGTGTGCCTGGCTGCATTGCTTCCCTAACACTTAGGGGATGTGCTGGCTCCTTTACTGCCTACATACCTAAGTATACTTTTTTTGCATTTTCAGGGCAAGAGCAACCCAAGCTGATCCTGGCATGGCCATGGAGCACTGAGGTGCTAATAAACCACTATTCAGTAAAATTAAGGCACATTTGGATAGTTATGTAAGGTGCTCTCCATAGCTTCCCAGCTCTTTCCGGCGCCTGTAGATTTAGGCTTAAACTAGTCAGCTAATCATATAAGAAATACTTTTCATTGTGGAAAGCTTTGTATGTTTTTCACTGTAAATGTATTTCCCAAACTGCTCATATACTAATAATGCACCGAGGATAAAATATTGAGAAAAACAAGTGCATCGAGATATCAAGTGCTCTTATTTTTTCAGATTTTCACAGAAAGTTCTTGGTAAATATGGGAAAACATTGTATTTATCATTTGTCTCAATTTTTATTAGCAAGCAATGAAGTTTTTGATGGCTTGGAAAGATGATCTGGAAGATTCCCATGTTTTTTTCAGTACATTACTGTTAAGTTGCTTTTGTTGTTTCTCGGAAAATTGTTTCAAAAAGCAATGACTCATGACTCTTGAGTGCACTCTGATTTCAGTAAGAAGTCGATACGGTATTTATTTCACATTTATATCAAAATGCAGTGTTGTTCAAACTGGTTAGAGGAGATATATCTGTATTCTAAGTTTTAAGCAACTCTTCTTCAGAAATGTACAATAGATTTAAGACATAGAATTTTTTTTTTTCTGCTAAGATTAAATTAAAATCAGGATGATAATTGAAAAAGATAAAAATAAAAGGCAACATGGATAAGCATAATTAAAAGTCAAGTATGATGAAAAATAATGTAAACCAAAAATATAATACAATTTATTTCAAGATAACACAAAAATGTTAACATTGCAAACACTTTCTGTCTCTTATAATTTTTACTATTGCTTTTCAAAAGTTGCTTTCTGAAATTTTAATAATATTATCTCAAAATTCCTTGAATTTTTTCATTGCAATCATTTTAACAATTCACTAAGATGCTTTTGAGGAATACATTGAAGGTTGAGGAAAATGATGCAAAAACCTTTATTTTAAAAAGGAAAATGTAATCTTCAAATATTTTGAATATTCTTGCTTCTCTTAATAAATTCTTCCTCAGAACATTTAATCAAGCTTGTATATATTGCATTAAAATCTAATATTCTTTCTTTCCTTAATATTATGCCTTATGGCTATTGTAGCTGTGTTTGCAAAGTATGCATTATGGTCTATAAGTGATGTTTCTGAAGTTTTAAATATAAATTTCTATGAACAAGAAGAGTAAATTACATAAATCTTGACTGATTTGTATCATCAGATCTGTCTGTAGAGGCAGTAATATGTGAGAGAGGCTAACCATTGGATTACATGGGCAGATTTTTTTCTTTTTTAAAGAGTAAGAAAACAAGGTTTTGGAAGTTTATGTGAAAAATTAATATAGCCAGTGATCTGTGTACAGTATAATTGTATTAAGACTGAATCTTTGTTATGACAAATCATAGCTAAATAATTATTATTTTCTTTTGGCTGAAGGCTACCTGTAATATGCCTTCATAAAAATCACCATCTAATTTTGATTTTGAATGATCCCAAAGAAATTACTTTTAATATAAATAATTTTTAAAATCTTTCCTTAGAAATTGAAATACAGTTTTAATATATTAAATTATTTTGGTAGAAATTAAAGTTTTAGTAATTTAATATCATAGAATCATAGAAAAGCCCAGATAGGAAGGGATCTTGAAAGATCATCTGGTCCAATCTTTTGTGGGAAAGGGAGCCTAGATGAGATTATCTAGCACCCTGTTCAAGTACATCTTGAAAATCTTCAGTGATGGGGACTCTACGACATCCCTGAGGAGGTTGTTACAGACCTTGATTGTTCTTACTGGAAAAAAATATTCCTTATATCAAGGATATATAAATCTCTCCTGGTGCCGTTTGTACCCATTGCCCCATATCTTCTACATGTGACTTCCCATGAAGGGAGAAACTCCTCTTTGTAACTGTTTCTTAAGTGCAGGAACAGTTATGAGGTTCCCCTTGAGCCTTCTCCAATAACAAAAGACATGACATTTTCAGGTTTTCCTTACAAGGTACTATCTTTTATCATCTCTGTGGCACTCCTTAGGACCCTCTCCATCTCTTTTGATTTGTCAGGACCAGAAATGGACATGATACCTTATATGCAACCTGACAAGTTTTGAGTTAGATGAGATGATCACGTCTTAATCTCTGCTCTTGCAGATGCAGTCCAAGGTCCATTTTGCCTTTACTGTTGCAGCAGCACATTTATGACTCATGTTCAGCATCACCTATTTTAGTGTAATCATTAGACTATATGAAGATGTTTTTAGTTCCATCATCCAGATCATTTATGAAGATGTTGAACAGTGTCCTTTGGTCTACTGTCTCGGTGGAAGTAGGCAACAAAGATCCATGCAACAGTAAAGATGCAAAGATCATTGATATGTTAGAAACCACAGAAGCACTTGAGAACTGTTATGTAGGAATTAGGACTCTTCCTCCCTAAAAGGCAATGGAATTGATAGCCCAGCAAAAGTCTGTCTACACCAATACATACAGCATGGGCAACAAATAGGAGGTGCTGGAAGTTTGTGCAGTAAGAAAACTATGACATATTTGTCATCATGAAAACATGATGTGATAACTTGCACAGATAGAGTGCTGCAATGGATGGCTATAAACTCTTCAGGGTAATTTACCTAGCAACTCACTATCTCTAGTCAGCATGTTCAGCATTTGTAGCAGGACACAGTCCTCAATGCATTTTAGGAACCTGACGGACGATTTGTGTACCACTATGTTTTTTTCTCAACAAATGTCTGGGTAACTGAAGTTACTCATGAGGATCAGGTTCTGCTGGTCCAAGACTTCCTTTAGCTTCCATTCAACAAAATAAAGTTTGTTGGCCTTGTCACTCTGATCGAGAGGTTGGTAACAGATATCTAACATAAGATCCCCTTTGATGACTATCTCTCTAATCTTGATCCAAAGGCATTCAATAGAATTTTTGTGATCTCCATAACTCACTTCCATATACTCAAATTTCTCTTTTATAATACACTTCTTCCATTCCCTATCTTTCTGAAAGATTTGGTAGCCATACGTTGTAGTCATTGTTATATACATTGTACCAGTTATATAAGTGTGTGTCTGTGTCTCTGTTGTGGAGAACATGCTCAGCCATGGCTGGACTCTGGGAACAAAAAGGCAAGCAGCTTCTCTTCCAATGCAGGCTTCTCATCCCAGCATCATCTAATATGGGATATATGAATCTTCAAACTGATGTTGGTAAGAAAAAGGGCATTTTTCTACTGCAGGTGGACCCAATATGAGGCAGAGGTGAACATGTCCTTGAGGAATTAATTAGTGGCCTAGATGAGTAGTTGAGTTTTCAGTTTTTTCTGTCTGTTTACTTTTTTACCTACTTGCTATTTTAATCAACTAAGAAACAAAATTGTTTATTACTGATGGGACTAGCTTATCTTCCTCTGGAGATAAAATGATTGAAAATGTTTGTTTACTTTATACAGACATCACTTCAGTTGAATAAACATTTGAATGTAGCAAGTTTTAGTTTTCATGGTGGTCTTATAACAGGGATATAGATTTTCAACAATTGGTCTTTTTTTCTAACACATCTCAGAGTAACTGGAATCATTAAGCACTAAATACTACTGCTGGAATAAGAATAGCACATCCTTACCTTTATCACAGAGGGCAATTGTGGGTAGCCAGAGTATGCAATTCTTTGACAAATTTCTAAAATACAACTACAGATATGAATAGCAATAACCGAAACCAAGCACACAGGAACACACACACACACAGAAACTATTTGCTTTCAGAAGACCTAAATAATCTGAGAATGCTGTTTCTGTTGTTGTTATTATGACTATAAGAAAAGAGGTTATTTTGAGATTGGCCTAAATTTTCCCTAGGGGTAAAGAAACTCTTTTCAAAGAGACACGGTTTTAGTAAACAAAACAAAGCAAACAGGGAAAAAACAATTTAGAAAGAAGCTTTTGAGAAGAATTAATATCTATCATCACCCACTCTATAGAAGAAAAATGTATTTTTCTAGAACATGTAAGATCTCAAATCTGTTATTTGTCTGAAGAATCGTAGACTCATGTTACACATAAACCTTCTCTGATGCGTATACTGTATGGTATCTGGGGATTTCTCAGGCTTTATAGCACAGAACTGAGTATAAATTGCACAAACTAAAAAGCAGGAAAAGTTCTGTGGAGGCTAATTGTATTTTGCTGTGCTATTTTTCAAGTCAACTCTCTGTCCCAGTTCATTTTGTGAAGTTGTTCACACACTCATGTCGGCATAGCATAAATATACCACAGAGGAAATATGAAGATACGAAATGGTTAATGACTAGATGACATGGGAGTGCTTAAGTTAAATGAAGTGCTGAGGAATGATGTGTATCTATGTTCTTAAATATCTAAATATTGATGCTGTAGCTACTAGTGTTGATGGCTTCTTGTTTGGCTTTCTCTTTTTGTTAATCTTATTCATGGGGTTTTTATAGTACTAGACATAAAATAATGAGGCTAGTGGGAATTAAAATAAGTTTTAAGATGATGAAAAGTAGCTGCCATGGTCATTCCAAGATCCTATGAATTCAAACCTTCAATGCTTTTACCTGGGTTGAATGAAAGATCATATTGCTAAAATAATTTAATAACAAAAACATTCAGTTTCCTTTCAGAATTAATTACATTTTTGACCATAGGACTAGCCAGTTAGTGAACTATATTGCACAAATAAACATTTCTGAAAGCCTCACATGTAACTATAAAGAATGGACTCTCTTCAGAAATTCATGAACAATGTTTGTAAGAAAGACAATTATTGCATTTGAAGATTTATCTGACTAGAGAAAGCCTATGGTGTATATCTGTTGCAACATAACTGAGATTTGCCTGTGCTGTAGATTGTTAGTGTGTTTAAGAATACTTACATAAAACTTAATTTGTGATGTGTCAGTTATGCAAATGATGACACGCATACTATACCATCCATGTAAACAGAATGGATAAAATTGCATATGTTATCCTACACAGCATTTTTTTGTTTGGAAAACAAGGTTTTACTGTATTTTAATCTCTACTCTAATTTTAACACTTGGGTCTCTTTAGTTATTGTGTCAGATTTCATTGTACTGTGACTAAGTTTTCAGTTTCTTTAACCCTATCATCTTTAACATTGTAAAGATAAAATATTGACCTGCTTGGTTCTAAAAGGGGACATTTTTCTTAGTTTTGCAAGGTAGGGGTTTTTTTTTTCTCTTTAGTGTAATATGTTGTTTTCTACCTCTCAGAATAGGTTAAAATTTTTGTACAAGTTTTATTCCATTTTCTGATACCATTTTTTAATATGATTCAGTAAGTCCGTTAATATGTAAGGACAAAAGAATCTTTTTTTCCAGAAATTATAATTGTTCTCAAATCAATAAATGTACAGTATATATCTTTCCTATTTTACTATAATATCTATATAAAGCTATGTCTTAAAATATGGCCTAGTTCCATGGACAATATAAATGAACTATATAGATAAAGACTATTTTTGCAGGAAATGTCTTCCTAATCCAATTTTGTTTGAGAGGTGAACTGAATGGAAAGTACTATTGTCCCATAGCTGAAGAGTTTCTTTTAAATATATTAAAAAATGTTAATAGAATGGAAAGGAAAGGCAAAAATAGTTATAAATACAACCTTATATTCTATCTTACAATAGCATCAGATTCCCTTCCTGGTGGTTGTATTCAGGCAAGCAGTCTTTCAATATCTGCTGTTTGACCTGTTTGTACCATGTCATGATTTCCTCTTCAGCCTCATGTCCAAGTTCTCTTCCCTTGCGTATATATGTAGTAGGAAATTGCAAGAATCTAAATGAAAGAGTAAAACCTACAGATAGATTTTAATACTTCCTTGAATTCTTAACTTTGCTGTTGTAGTAACCTCCAAATTATTTCCAAATTGATGCTACTTTTTCCATTTATTTTTCTTCTGTCTCAATATTTTCTATTTTCTATTCCTTACTGAAAGATCATTAATTTCTTCTCAGAAGAGCAAATCCTGCTGTATTATGAAGGGCATTATTACAATCTTGTTTTCTTTCCTTTGACTGTTTCCAAGTTGTTCAGGTCTGACTCATGACTTCCATCACTTTTGGTTTTTTTCAAATTGTTATGATTTTGTTTAACTTTTTCTTATTTTAGGCCTATATTTCTCTCTCTTTGTTGTCCTGCCTATTCCACATATAATTTCTTGCTAGATAGTTGTTTGTACTTCTAGCCTCTCTTACAAGTGCCTGGGTCCAAAACTATGATACAACTCGATCAGAATCCTTATAGATTAAATTAGCCATTTTTTAAGTTACATCATGTTATCCAATGACATAATCTTTTCTTAATATCTATATTTTTGCTTATAAAATGGATTTGTGAAATTATTTCTAGTAAGAGACAAATATTTATACTGTGATGTTTTCTTTTTTCAAAAAGTACTCAACTTCACAATGATAGTTTCCGTTTGAGAGAATGAGGAAATTTTAGGAATCTGTTGTTCTCTTTACCATTTACTGGCACTCCAATGTCATTGGGAAGTGCTGTCATGCTAATAAATGTATAAACAAACAGTAAAAAAATGTCCTTGTACAAAGTGTCCTGGAGCCTGACTAACTACCCAGGTAAAAAAGTTGCACATCACACGAATAAACAATCTTTCACAGTCAGAGATAATGGTATTTTTTCCCTTACATTTTCATGTATCAAACCTCAGCCTGTTTTCAAGTGTCCATATACGAAATCACTTGTAAATAGAATTTCCCTATATATCTTTAAATATTATATTTATTCATAAATACTCGTATATTTCCATATAGATTCTTATGAAAGTAATTCGTATTTACAGTCCTAGAAGAGAGTTTCTGAAAGCATGTTTAATATTTTAAGACAAAATATCACAGCTCAGTTAGAAAGTATCACTAATCCAGCAATTCCTAGCCACTGGCAAGGTAGGAACTAATGTAGCTTGATGCTGGAAGGAGAGCCTCAGGAATTGAACAGTCAATGCTTGGTATTAAAAGTGGTATATAAATGAGTAAAATGTAATGTAATTACGGTAAAGATGAGGTCAAGTATCCTTTAAATTGAGATTAAGCATATTATTCTTGACAGTGTAGTCATCATTAGACATGTATAATGTCTATGAAAAGCAATCTGTGTGAGAGGATATCAGTAATTGAGCTTGACATCACCAGCCAGCCAATTCATACCTCTCTTGTGATGCATAAGCTGTATAAATCTTCAGATATATTGGTTTGTGCTAGAACTGGAAACATGCAATAGCAAGTTAGGGACACAAATCTCTATAGCAACATAACAATATATTTGTTATTATTTTGCAGTTGATAAATGACACACACAACATGAATAAAGAAGTGGGAGGTAAGAGTTGGAAGGTAAAGAAGTAAAGGTGAGAAATAAGAGGGTAGGAGGAAAGAAAATAAAGATGAATGTCTTTCCCAGATACCATAAAACCCAAGTCAACGATTTCAGGATAAAATATGAAAGAAGAAAGTATAATGAGAATAAATGTGGAAAAATACAATGAAATTCAGTACACTTAACTGATGTAAATAATTCAATCAGATTCTGTTTTAGTTTTATCACTAGACACTATGAAAGTTTAATATTTTATGTAAAATGGTAAACATACTTTTGAGAATAAATATGTCTAAGATTTTCGACCAAAACATGCTAGATTCAAAGTTTTTTTCACTATGACAGGCAAATTTTGTTGTAAAAGTTTACAAAAAGGCAAAGGAATATATTCATGTTGATAAATACATTTTTAAAAAATAAATAATGGAAGTTATTGGAACCACAGAAGAGTTAATTAGATTTAAAATGGCATAAATACTAAAGTATGTCTTTACTTTTCAGTATGAAATTAATTATTTTATCTTCCCTATTCCTTTTCTCTATCTTTTCTTTAAATTAATATCTGAGTGAATGTTTCGAATTGAGAGTTTTCAAGTAGCTTTGGAAATACAGAGATGAGTTGTCTGAAACATCATCAATGCAATCTGATGGAAGTGAGTAAATACTACCTAGTTGTATCTAAATCACAGATATTAGAAACTAAAACAAGGATGTGAAAATATTTACTTATGTTTTCATGCTGTAAATTGCATCAACTGGATACAATACGATGGAGTGCACAACAAAATATATCAGGGAATGGCTGCATTACAAACATCTATGTGGTTACATGACTCAGTTTACAACAGCAGGCAGGTCAAGGATGAGATATAGGGCAACTCTTGCAGAACTGTGTATAGCTGTCTAGAAAATCACTATTTCTCAGTGATGACTCAAAACACAGGGGAAAAGGCAGCACAATGACAATAGTACTTGCCAAAAAACATGAAATATTTATGTGCCATCTAATTGTCCAAATGAACAACACTCTTTCCAGCCAAAATGTATCTATGAACACATATTTTACAGATTTACTTTGATGATAGATCCTGAGGACATAGGCAGTGGACATTTACTCCACTGAGTAGAAAAGAGTGGGTTAAGGATGTTTGCAGGACTATCTTAGAGCCAAGATGATCAATAGCTGCAGACTTACCAATTGTTATCATAAAATGATAGACTTGATTAATCTCACGGCCTTCTACCATGAAGTGACTGCATGGGTGGATAAAGGAAGAGTAATTGATGTCATCTAGTCTGACTTCTGTAAGGCCTTTGACACAGCCACATGCAACATCCTTGTTGCTAAATTGGAGATATATGAGTTTCAGTCAATAGCTCAATGTCCAAATAGAGATCAGTAAAAACTAATGTCTCACAGTGATCCATATTGGGGCCAATACTGATCAGTATTTATTGATTAATGACATCTTGGGTTGAGTGTATCTTTGGTAAGTTTGCAGATGATACCAAGTTGAGTGGTGCAGTTGATTTGCTTAAGGGAAGGAATGCCTTGACAGGCTGGAGAAGTAGGCTCATGTGAATCTCAAGAAATTTAATGAGGTCAAGGGCAATGCCCAGTATCAATACAGATTGAGGGATGAAAAGATTGACAGTAGTCCTGTGGAGGACTTGGAGGTTCTGGTAGATTAAAAACTGGATGTGATCTAGCAATGTGGGCATGTAGCCCCAAAAGCAAACTGTATCCTGGGCTGCATAAAAAGAAGTGTGGCCAGCTGGATAATGGAGGTGATTCTGCCCCTCTACTCTGCTCTACTCTACTCTACCCTAGTGAGACCCCTCTTGCAATATTGCATCCAGTTGTGGAATCCTCAGAATGGGAAAGACATGGAGTGGGTCCACAGGAATGCCTTGAAAATGATCAAAGGGATGTAACCTCGCCTATGAAGAAGAACTGAGTGGAGGTTGTTCAGCTTGGAGAACAGAGGGCTCAGAAGAGACCTTATTGTGGCCTTAATTTAAAGAGGACTTCTTTTTAGCAAAGCCTCTAGTGTCAGGACAAGGGATAATTGTTTTAAATTAAAAAGAAGGTAGATTTAGATTATATGTAAGGAACAAATTGCTTACTATGACGGTAGTGAGACACTGGACTAGGTTCCCTAGAGAAGTTGTGGATGTCGTTGAAACTATTCCGAGTCAAATTGGACTGATCTTTGAGCAACCTCATCATCAGCTGCTCCACCAGCAACAGGTAATGGGCACAGTAGAAGGAAGCAACGGGTGCTTGTTGTGAGTGACCCGTTGCTAAAAGGCACTGAGAGACCCATCTGTCGTTAGGATAAGGAGTCACGAGAGATGTACTGCCTTCCAGGAGCCAAGATATGTGATGTGGCTGAAAGAGTGCCAAAGCTCATCAGAGATGCGGGCTACTATCCCCTACTCCTGTTTCATGTGGGTATGAATGAGACACAAGATCTCCAGAATCAAAAAAGATTTTAAAAGCTTGAGGGAGCAGGTAAAGGGTAGGGGGGCACAGAGATAAGGGGGAAGTCACCAGTGCAAAAATCAGGCAAGTGAACTCCTGACTAAAAGCCTGGTGCCGACAGGAAGGTTTCAGATTTTATGACAACTGATCCTTCTTTGGGGACGATAACTTGGTAGGACAGGATGGGATTCATCTCTCTCATGAGGGCACTGGAATATCTGGAAATAGGCTAGCCAACTAGTCCTCATGGGGGACTTTGACCTCCCTGATACTTGCTGGCAAAGCCGCACAGCCAAGCACACATAGTCCAGCAGGTTCCTAGAGATTGTTGATAACAATTTCCTGTCACAGGTGGTTGAGGAACCAACGAGGAGGGGTGTGCTGCTCCACCTGGTGCAGAAAAATAAGGAAAGTCTGGTTGGGGATGTGAAGGGAGTCCAAGATCCTGTATGGAAGAGGCAGGACACAAAGCAGGACTGTAATCCCGGATTTCAGTCAAATCGACTTTGGCCTCTTTAAAGACCTGCTTGGCAGGATCTCACGTGATAAGATCCTGGAAGGTAGAAGTGCTCAAGAGAGCTGGTCAATCTTCAAATGCCATTTCCTCCAAGCACAGGATCGGTGTGTTCCCACATGTAGGAAAGCAGGAAAAAGAGGTAGGAGGCCTCCATGGATGAGCAAGGATCTGCTGGGACAACTCAGGCAGAAAGCAGCCATCTATGAGAGGTGGAAACAGGGGCTGGCTTCTTGGGAAGAGCATAGGAACTTTGCCAGAGCATGCAGGGGTGCAACTAGGAAGGCTATTGCCTTCATAGAATTAAACCTAGACAGGAAAGTTAAGGAAAATAAGAAGGCTTTTTTCAAGTACATCAGCTCCAAAAAGAAGATTAGAGGGAATGTGGGCCCACTGCTAACACAGAGGGTACCCTGGTGACCGAGGATGCAGAGAAGGCCAAATTACTGAATGCTTTCTTTACTTCAGTCTTTACAGCCACTGCCAACCCCCAGGAAGCCCAGTTCAGCAAGGAAAGTAGGATGGCCTGGACAACAGAGGACTTGCCCTAGGTGGAAGACGAAGAGGTTAAAGACTTGCTGGCTAAGCTTAAAGATGGAATGCATACAAGAGTGCTGAGGGAGCTGGCTGATATGATTGTTAAGCTGCTTTCCATCATTCTTGAACAATCATGAAGACAGGAGAGGTGTCTGAGGACTGGAGAAAAGCCAATGTCACTATAGTCCTCAAAAAGGGCAGGAAGGACAAACCAGGAAACTACAGGCTGGTCAGCCTCATCTCCATCCCTGGAAAGGTGATGGAACAACTCATCCTGAACGCTATCACTAAACATATGAAGGAAAAGATGGTTATCAGGGGGAGTCAATGTGGATTTTGTTTGACCAACCTGATAGCCTTCTATGAATGCATAACTGGCTTGCTAGATGAGGGGAGAGCAGCAGATGTCATCTGCCTTGACTTCAGCAAGGCTTTTGACACTGTCTCCCATAACATCCCTCATCAGAAAGCTCAGGCAGTGTGGCTTGGATGAGTGGAGAGTGAGGTGGATCAAGAGCTGGCTGAATGACAGAGCCCAGAGGGTGGTGATCAATGGCATAGAATCAAATTAGAGGCCTGTGGCCAGTGGAGTTCCACAGGGATTGGTTCTGGTACCAGTCTTGTTCAACATCATCAACAACCTGGATGAGAGGACAGTGTATGCTCAGTAAGTTCGCTTGACACCACACTGGGAGGACCGGCAAATTCCCTAGAAGGCTGTGCTGCCATTCAGCGGGATCTTGACCGATTTGAGAGAAGAACCTCATGAGGTACAACAAGAACAAGTTCAGAGTCCTGCATCTGGGAAGGAACAACCTCATGCACCAGTACAGGCTGGGGATTAACCTACTGGAGAGAGCAGCTCTATCGAGAGAGGTCTGGGAGTCTTGATTGATAAT
>WBNH01010098.1:0-314357 GCA_013401255.1 Urocolius indicus
GCAATTGCTGCTTGGGAATGGTCTGGCCATTAGTCAGCAGGTAGTGAGCATCATTTGTCTTTCCTTGGATTATATTTCTCTCTCTTATTAGTTATCTTCCTTTTCATTGCTGTTATATTTTATTTCAGTTGTTAAACTGTTCTTATCTCAACTTACAAGTTTAGTTTTCCAATTCTCCCCCCATTCCTCTGGGATGGGGAAAGAGTGAGCAAGTGACTGCAGAGTGCTTCAGTTAAATCACAAAGCAGGGAGGTGAAGGAGGCATCTATACTGCTTTCACTTTCAGGACAGTTACTTGTCTTGTTTCATGTCAGCGAGCCAAACTCTATTCTTAACAAAATGAAACCCCAGGATCAGCCAAATGTGGATTTACAGTGTCAAGCATCAGATGGAGCACTGCAACGACTGTTTTCTAGAATCCATATGACATCATCAAAACATTTCACTGGAGCTGTGTTCATTGTGTGTTTGTGGAGACAGAGGTTTTGATAGACTTAAATGGCAGGTGCCATTCTAAAATAATCTGGCATGAAAAACTGCTTTGCATAAACCAATGGAACTTGATAAATGGTTCTTTTATCAAGGCCAATATTTTTATTTGAACTAAAAAAAGAAGATATTAAAGGCATCAAATGATGAAGCATTCCTGGTTACCCAATTAAATAGTTATTTATCCACACCAAGTATGTATTATTTACATCTAAATATGGAGGTCTTACATTTTCAAAATCTGAATTTTGCTCTGACTTTGCCTAAAGAACTCTTAATGATCACGAATCCACTCACTTCTCACTTGTATATGGTACTACAGAAAAACTTTCACATTTTTTTCCAGTTTCTCAGCAAAATTTATACAGCCCAGGTATAGTGCAAAAAGTTTCTATATCTTATGGTATAGACTGGTACCTTTGTATTTCCATTACTGTTGCCGTGCTTACAAAACCAATTCCATCTCTCAAGGACAATTAATTTTCCAGGCATTCAAGTGGCTTAAAGTATTTTGAGAAATAAAGAAGAATTGAATATAAAAATTCTAATACAGTTATTCCTATGTATTATTTCAGACAGATTTGAAGTCCTTACTCCTGTGTTGGGTATGGCTTAGCAAGATAAAGATCTGACAGTCTTGGCTACAATAATTTTCTCGGGACAAGTTGATATAGAAGCCATATCTCTTCTGACACATCAGAGACAAAAGCAGACAGAGGTATGGGACATTATATGATTGTATTGTCACAGCACATCTTTATTTTAAACATCTGTCCCACTAGCTTCAGAGTCAAATAAAGACTAACATGTTGAATTGCTAGGACAAGGCATGTAAGATAAGAACTTTCAGCTTTCCTGACAAAATGTGTAAAGTGCTTTTTTCTTCTCATTAACCAGTTATTGGGAATTAACTTTGTTCAATAATTACTGTGGTTTGAATATACCAATAGGGATATTTTATTCTATTACAGGTGTTATCTCTGCTTCCATTTGCTTCCCCTTTAAATATCTATAATTAGATTTGGAAAGACAGTCTTTCATTCTTAAACTTATTTTAAAAATCGCACTTCGTTGTACTTAATAGAATAGTTAGACCAATTAAATTCTTGAAGATAATGGGGTTCTGAACTTGTGTCTATTTTGGGAACATTAATGATATTCTGCAATGTTTCCTGTGAAAAATAATACAGATACAAGCATTAATATGTGTTAATTAACTCTAAGTTAATATTATATTTTTGGTCAGTGCTCTGCAGTATAGACATAATGTGTATTTTTTTTATATTGGTTAGTCTAGTTTTATTTCCTTATTAATGAAATGGAATGCATTAACTTTCATCCATACTAGAGAGAATTTGATTCAGTCAGGTCAAAGTTGGTTTCTGTCCATATTATCCAAGATCAATTTCTGTTTTACACAAAGCAGAAGAAAATGTGCAGGGGCGCCACTTAAGATGAGCTGTTTGTCATAAATTAAACTGAAAGTCCTACTGTTTTTCTCCAATTTTTCATAAAGACTCTTTATTTTAAAAAGTTAAATCTCTAAAAATCTATTTTTTCCTCCAAGGCTGAATATGCTGCTTTTTTCATTTTGTTTCTGATTGGTTGGTTGGTTAGGTCTTTTTTTATGTTGCTGAGACTGTTTGTCTTCATTTCCTTTTGTAAACTTAGTTCACAGGTAGGTTCTTTTCATGCAGTACTTTGACCAAGTAAGTCCATGAGCAGTCTGGTTTATGATCTGCATTTCCCTTTTTAATAAAGACATTGTGGAGACTACAGTGCCAGCTAGGAAGCTGAGCATATAGATGAGACTATTTGCATGAAATATTCACGCTACTGTTCCCTGAAAGCATTGTAATGAAGTAGAAGGGCTTGTTTTCTTTCTCTTTCCAACATCCCACTTGTATTTTTACATCAAAGAATTGGCATTATTTGAAAAAAAGTGGGTCAGGAAGATGCAGAACGTGTCACTCTTCTTGTCCTGCAGAAAAACATTGCTTCTAGCAGATGTGGGAAGAGAAACTCACGAAAACCTTTTGGCTGGTCTCATGACCATGCTCTGTACATCGAGAGAAAACAACTGAATTGTACTTGTGTTTCACTCTTCATCTACTCATTTAATCTTCTACATAACTTCACACTGAAATATATTTTTAATGTCTCTCAAAATACACTGGTGAAATTGGCTGCAAAAAAAGCTTCAGTTCTTTATGTTTACAATGTTCAATCATTTCAGTCTGAATTTCTCATGAAAATTTTAACTGTGGCAGGCTGTTCATACAAAAATATGGTGAGGTGCTAGATAATTTGAAATATTTGTCTTTTTATTTGGATGTTAAGGATAAATTTATTAATTTCACAAAGTAAACTAGTTTTGAACCTGGGGGCTCTCCATTCAGAAAACATAATAATGAAAATACATGAATTTCAGTACTCTCTTGATATTCTTTTTTTATCAAAATTATTCTCATTTTTAAACTGTGAATGTGTGTTGAAACATTATTTTTCCACCATAAATAAATTAGTTAGATTTTTTTTTTCAGTCTGGTTTATTTACTTATGCATTTTTCTGCACTTGGTCTGGAACTGCAACCCAAATTTACTTATTTCAGACAGTGACAGGAAATATTTTGGTTTGGAGTTTATAAACTCATTCAGATTTCCATTACTTGAGAAAGATTTCGCTGTCATTTGAGAACCCAAGTCATATGGTGTCTGAAAGACCTCCAGGTCTAATTGCTGTAGGCAATTAAACTTTTTAAGCTATTGTAGATAAGCAAACAAGGCTTTCTTGTAGTGGTACTGTGATGAAGAAAAATAATGAACAAACATAATTATGTAATTTAGACTAATTAAACCATGAATGGGTAAATAGAGCTGTACATATAGCAATTTTTGTTGGAATTAAAAAATGAACCGGAATCTCCTTGTTACTTACCCTCTTTTTTCTCTTGGGCTAATGTTAGCAATGATTATTTACAAATATGTGGAGCTATGCCACTGATTTACACAAGTTTTCGGGAGGCTTAGTCCGCAATTGTCCATTGTCTGTTCTTCATTGGAAAAATTGGGAATTAAAATTAGTCATGTCACATAGAGTCTTTTCTAAGAAGTAAACTAATTCTAAGATTAAGAACTTTTTCACTTCTAAAAGCTGTCTCATGGGCTGTGGACTAAGTGCTGCTGCTTTCTTTGTCTTCCACCCCCAAGGAACCTTTTCTGCATTGTATTACTGTGATTTACTAAGAGGCAAGGTGATCCCATCTTAAAGGGGATGGAGAATTACTCAAACATTCAGTCTGGTAAAGCCTGGAGGGAAATGGAGTGTTGTAAGGGTGAGCAGTGATATTTGTGCATTGGTGTGGGAGATGTGCAAAACTTGTCAAAACTTGTAAAGGAGAAATAGGTTTTCTCCAATTTCTACCATTACATTCCCATTAGATCTCTGCCTTGTTTGATACTCATCTGTTTGGAAGTATGACTTGTATCACTGAACCTGCTGGCTATTATGGATGAATATTCGTATTTTGAAAGTCTGCTTTACTTCCACAAGAAACAATTTATTTTAATTTACTCATGTTTTGATCCTAAAGCTAATTTGTTAGATCTTACACACTGCTTCAAGCACAATGAATCTTGCATTGGTTTTGCATAGGCAGTTTTGAAAAACATCAGTCAGTGACAATCAAATATTCCTCGCATCAGACTTTTTAGCAAAGCAAAGGAGGATAATCTGTACAAACTGCAGTTACTGATTGCCACCTCCTCCCCTCCAAATAATAAATAATTTACAGCTATCACATGTTTCTTCTACAGTTAAGTTTATAGGCAAAAAAAAGAAACTATCTACATTTCATCATTAGCTTAATCAAGGCTGTGTATCAGTAACCTGCCGTGAAACTGATTGCTGAAGAGCAGGAAGAGTTCGATGGCTGTGTAACAAATGATTTTGAATCTTAAAGTTTTGGATTTTCTTTTTTACAATTTTAACTTCAGTTTCTAAAGACTGTAAGTCTTTTTCTATGAGAAGGGATGATATTATGAAAAGACTATTTGCTGTTACCCAATATTAGAGTATTTAAAAAATACTCAAATAGCAAAGTTCTGGTGTTCCTTTCTTTATTTCTTTGCTATGAAATAGGAGTCCTTGGAGGGAAGGACATCCTGAAAATCCAACAGCCTTGGTTGAATCAAGTGGCTGCATACCTTCAAGGCATGCTTTTGGCTGCGCAGCATGGAGGCTGAAGTTCTGGAGCGCTTCTTTTTGTAACAAAGTTCTCTGGGTTTGCAAGCTTCTTACTGTGGAACTGAGAGCCAAAATTCAATGTCTGGGTAAAACTAGGGCTTCTGGATTTCCAGCTAAAATGGAGGAGTCGGAAAATCCAGACTTAGTCCCTGAGAGAAAGATACTGAAAACACATAGATGCAGGACCCAGGTCGGGTCAGTTTTCTAGCTGTTTTGAAAATGTTAGCCTCTTCTTACCTTATTATCCACCTTTATGAAAAATCTCTCTGTCCTGCTTTGGACTATGAGAACTATTTACAGACCAGTTCAATTCTAAAGAATTGTTTTAGTTCTGATGCAGTGGTAACATGGGAGAGCAGGATAGCTAAAGCTACTGCAGGTCTGTTTGAATACATGAATGACAATAAAGAATTAGATCTCTTTTGTTTGGAAGTTTTGGAGAGATTTATGGTTTGAAGGCACAGAAAATAGAATATCAGAAAGACTTTAGGAGTCTGTAAAAATTAATTCACTATTCAAAGAACTTCAGAATTATGACTTGCCTGAATTTTACTCTTGGTAAAATAGTTTTTGAATGATGAAGATTGTAACTACACATTTCTCTTGGAATTAGTGTCTTTGTCCTCTATAGTTATCTTTTTCCCTCGCCTTCCTCAAGACATCCTGTGGCTTGTTTAGTTTCTCTGTCTATCTCCAGATTTTTATTTTTATTTTTCACTTTCTAGGGTTTTAAAGCCCTCAGGTTAAAAAGAGATAAGAGGACAGATCTGAAATGCTCAAGAGAGTTCACATGCTGTAAAAATGAGTGAAAGTCAAATGGGAAAAAAATTACCAAAAGCACAATGCATAGGACCTAAAGGTTTAAAAAAGGCTTGAAAAAGGGACCTTCAAAACCAAATTTTCCCTTTGAGAAATATTGCATCAAAATGTTCTTTCAGCTTCTTTTATCTCATATGTCTTCAGTGAATTACATTTTAAGACTGAAATACTCCCTTGAGCATAAATAAGCTCAGAAATGAACTAACTACATATGCAGGATTCTACTTTGTATCCTAGATATTCTGCTTTTTTATTTCCCCAGATGGGCCAGATATGCTGGATTTTTCTAGTTCAGGAGACAGGTAATTCTGGAGTAATGGGGTAAAATCTTTTCTTTTCCATCATAGAGTTAATTCCTTGCTTTGATGCTTTTAGTCTTTACTCAGTATCAAGTCACAATGACTTGCTTTATGTTTTATAAAACCTAGAGCATTACCTGCAAGTGTGCACCAAGATAATGACAGCATAATAGTGTCAAAATAGCTAAAATATTTTTAGAGGAGAAGCTACTAGAAGTGACAACAACAAACTCAAAAATCATGAATTAAAATGACAGGAGTATAAATATATTGACTAAACATAAGTGTATTTACGGTGTTAGGAGAGAGAGACTAGTCAGTGCAGATTTTGGGTTGCTTTACTTTTCATATGATCCCACTAGGTCAGATAAATATCAAATCAGAATAAATAGGTAAAAATGAACCAGTTTATAGACATTGAAAGACAGACAAGAAGCAAAGATATTGATATTACTGTAGCTGCATCTGATACAATTCATTTTAGACTAAATAAAACATTAAATACTTAGTGTTTCTATTATATGGAATGCTCTATTTATGAGTTTTAGCATCCTCAACTATGTTTCAATGCAGAAATTTATTTGGAAAAGGGCTTGCTGATGTTTCCATACTGGGTTATTTCACATATGAACTGGTGTCTCATATACATTGCTGTCTTGCTGAATCTTTTACTGTGTTTGATGAGGTTTGAAGAAAGACTGGGTTTATATAGGTAATCTTGTTTAATAGTATTAAAACCTGAATAGGCTGATGGAGACTAATGGTGTGAGAAGGCAAGTGGGCACTCCATATCTTTTAATTATAGGAATAGAGATGCTCTACCTATGTTGGAAAGGTTTAGTCTGAGAATTGGATCTATGGGTTTCTGGACCTTGCCAGATGTTCATGGTTCTTTTGTACACAGAAGTGATTTGTGATTATTTTTATTGTTCATTGGATTAATGCTAATTTAAAGACTCTGCACATACAAAGATGTTTAGAATGGGAAATTTATTGTCTGGAATTCAAATAATGGCTGCATAGGGCTTGAAGTCAGAGCTGATACTGCAAATAAACCCAGGTAAAATTTTATTTAAAATATAAATGTACTCTTCTAAAACCACAAGATTTTTTTCTTCTTCTTCTTCTTTTCTTTTTTTTTTTTTTTCCCTTTACTATCTCCTTAAGACAGTAAAATAAAAAGGCAGTGGTGAAATTCCAAGGAGATGAATGATCCTGGTAAATCCCCCTTTCTAGCTGTTGAATAGATGATGTTTGTGAGACACAGCCTCAGTTAATGAGATAGGAAGCACTGAATTCCTCAGCATGTAGGTGATGGAAAATCACAACTATTTATTGGGTCAAATGCTTGATTTGCATTCAAATAGCTGTGAAAGAAACCCCCTCGGTTTGACTGACTGACTTATTGAAGCCTATGGGTTTTATTTATGAAGTTTCTAAAGCTCTCAAGGTTGCTGTCATCAATCTGAGCAGTGTGTGAGGTGACATAGTACTCGGTGCTCTCCTTTCCATTTCAGTGCAGGTAGATTTGCAGTCACCCTCACCCTCAGCTGTGCTACTGAACAGTGCCTGGCAGGATGAGTGCTGCAGAGCCCTTGAACAACACATCTTAGTGTTACATCATCAAGGTATTCTGTCATCTCTGTGTGTGACACCTGCAAGTAGAAATGCTGTGTGGAAAACAGAACACAACGGGATTTCTTCAAAAATCTATTTTACCTTTTTTTTTTTTTTTCTCTGAAACAGCTCACTTTCTCAGGTTGCATTCAAATACCTACTAACAGGGTTTTTTTTTTTTTTTTTTTACAGAATTTCTTCACAAAAATATTGCATATATATCTTACTTTCATGTTTCTTTCAGAAGACCTTACTGCACAAGGCACTCAGAGGAGACGGGTGGGCAAATTTCCCTGGTGTGTAAATGAAACCTTCAAGACTCCATGTCTTTTTTTCAAGTGAGGGAGTCATTTTTCCAGCCCCTTGAAGAACACCATCCCTGGGGCTGACATATCCCTAGTCCTGGCAGTGAAGATCTGTTCTGTAGATTAAACAGAGCCCTTGAAAGTTATGTATCTAGACAGTTCTCCCAATATTACCTTAAATTGCGACACTTTATAGCCACATTGTTCAGGAAGCTAGAATCAAAATGTTTTTCTGCAATGCCACATTGATTCTCCATGCTACAGCCTGATGAACTTCAGTATCTTTTTGTCCTCTTGAGTGATCACCAATTAATCTAAAAACTGTGAAACTGAGCTGTTTGAAACAGGAATTAAAAATTTCCAGCAATTAAAAGCAAAGAAACAAACCGAAACAGCCACAAGCATTAGAAAGTGATTAAACGTGACAACAAATGAGATATTGAAATTAGTTGTCCTTGTTCCAAATGTTTCGTAACTACTATGATGTTTTTGAAGCCACTAAATGATAGTTAAGCTCTGTTATTATTTGTAAAGCAGATACTTTTGTAGCCTGGTCCCACCAAGTGAATGTCTTACACAGCAGGAGACTGGAAGATAGCAAGCCTAATCATTGTCATTTTACTGTACAGGAGGCAATTTTAGCAAACGATTCCTTAAATTATAAGATTCAAACAAAGATGAGGCTCTGCAGCTGGGAACTTTGTTCTTTTCCATCATTGAAAATAGTCTTTCTCTTTTAGATCCTGGGAACTTAGGGCTGTTTCACTACTACTAGTCTAAATATAGTAAAAGAAACATAAAGTTTTGCATATTTAATAATCTTTCTACTAGTTAATGTAGGTATAAGGATCTGATTCACAAGACTAGCTCTGACTTATGTGTAGAAAGGGTGCTGTGCAAACAATGAGCCTGGTTATCTCCTGAATTGCTCTGGCTTGGCTCCAGCACAATTGTGTTGCAATCGATAACATGACACTGCTGTAAATTTAAAATAATGTAGAAGAGAATCAGATATGATGAATCTACCATTGTGGATGAGAGTTTGATAATAGCTTATATACTTTTAATATATAGTCTAGACTTTAATCATTGCTTCTGGTTACGCAGGCGAAATCTGATGTACTTCTGCTACGTACTATTTGGAAGGTTTTACTGTACTATATACAGTTCATAAGCTTTTAAGGTGCTACCCATCATAGCCTTCTCATCTTCCTATTCAGTGTTTTGCAGCATGTGTTCTTGTAAAGAATATATTCCATTTTTGTGTGCTTTGCTCCAGTCCCATTACACTCTTTCCTATATGAATTGTATAAACTGTTCATAAAGCTCCTAGTTCGTTCCTATTTTGTCAGTCTCCTTTGTACTGACTTAACTTTCGCATTTAGCAAAGTGTCACCTCCAGCTGGATGCATTGCTTTTTCTATCTGACAAAAACATTTTCAAAATACATACTACTTCTGAGATTTCATTGTATCCCATTCTATTGGCATTCTTCCCTCTCCACAGTGGATGTAAATACATTACTTGTTTTTATGTGATAGCATTTTACATTCACATTGCTCAGATGCAGATTATTAATGCAAGGTGCAAGACAGCAAGAATTAGGCCTACAATATACTTGAAGTGTAATGACAGACAGTATCTGGATTCCACCACATCTCATTATTTCACTTTGCACAGGGCACTCCTTTCAAATACTGTTGGTGTGAGAGATACTGTCATATTCAGGGAGGTAGCATCTCTCACTGTCACCTAGACATCCAGAGATGAAATGCAAGGAGTCATGTGAGGAACAGACAAATAATTTAGCTATTAAAGATCAACATTCTCCCTTTCTTCCATCCTGATTTTCACTTGGTCATCAATGTTCTCTTAAAGTGGTCATTGCTGATATTACCAGTAGGTGGGTGTGAAACTGCTTGTTGTCATTAGATCACTGTTATGTCTACTGTATCACTGAGGATTTATACACCCAGCAGGTGATAGATTTGAGAAAAGGCTCCATGCAGAACACTGCAGCTGTGCACCAGGAAGAGTTTGGCAGAAAAGCAGGAAGGATCAAACAACTACTAGAATTGCTAGAGGGGAAAGTTTAATGACAAGTTACTGTGGCATTTATGACCAGATTGATTATGAAGATTGAATAAATCTATGGTATATTTCAAGAGTATTACTGCACAACCATCTGATATAGGGGTTGCCATGGTAAGTACAGATTTTCTATTAAGCAGGAAGGTGAATAGTCTCATAAAACCCATGAAACTTGTTAGTGAATAAATCGCATATGAGAACCACCTCTATTGACCCCAATGGAAATTTAATATTTTCAAACAGTAATATAAAATCTTTTCCTTGGTTATTTTTAAAAAACAATCTCTGGTACTGTCAAATCAAAATGTACCATTTCTGGTATTCCCCATGTCTCAGATGACAGCTTAGACAGATTGGAAAATCATCACTGAGCTAAAAATACTAGTGTGGAGGCAGCAGGATAAGAAAGTAAATTACTGATTATTGTTAAATAACACTTCAATGAAGCCTTCTCCAGCTTTAATACTTGGTGAGGTTAAGATCTTCAGCATTACAAACTGAGAATTAAAAAAAAATATATATGGACTGTTTATTACTTTATAACTATTTAAAGAGATGAGTGAATAAAGCAAAAAGCATCACTGTTAACACAACTTTAAGAAACTGAGCAAAGAAAACCTCAAGTGTTAAATGATAGCTCATGCATGTTTCATTCACTCTCTGTGCTGTATTTATAGAAAAGATTTTCCCCTTGCTTAAGTATTGTAACCCCAAAACATAGAAGAGAGGGTAATGCTATGCAGTGTCTCGCTTAGGCCCTGATATGAAGTCACATACAACTGGATGTGATATGCTGGTTGAACCACTCTGGTGGGAACATTGCTGTGCTGTTGCTATTTTCTGTCTAATGTGTTACTGCTTTGCTCTACAGCAGTTTTGGTTTGCCGTAGAACCTTAACTTTATTACCAGAACGTATGGCTTTATTGTTTCTCATAGGGTATAAATTTATTATCAATTGATGATCTTGGGAAAGTATTACATGTGTTGGTATTTCACCAGGCAATAGTCTGATTTCACGGCAAGAATTTCTGCAAAGGATTAGGAGAAATGCTGGTAGTGTAGGAGAGTGTGTTGCAGCTAGGGATGCATTATCTGATTTGATAGTGAATGTTCTTTATAGTAAAAGAAGGCAAAAATTATTTCTATGTCCCTCTGTTCCTCTTTCTCATTCATACCAGAGAATGTCTGCTTTGACTTCTCTTTCTCTGTCTTTGATAGCAGCAGCTCTGTCTCACCAAGCCGCTCAGCATGCAGCAAGTACAATTGCTCAGGCAGAATAACAACTACTCAGAGCTAACACAATGTAGTAGTGACCACATAGCATTCACTGAGGTCTGACTGTCCAGCAGTAGGAATTCAAAGAATTGGAATCACAGCTTCTTAGTATCTACAGCAAGCAATTTCTTATTCACTACATCAGGTGTATTTCTCTTAGCAATCATCTTTAGTCTTGTATATTCTTATTAGCTATTTATTTTATCTATAGGCTGAACATCTGCTCTAATAATTAGCTTTGCCAGGTATTCAATTCATACCCTATCTTTTTAGATGCTGTATGTTCATATTTCCTGGTCTGCCTATCTTCCTCCAAGCAGTACCACAGGTGTTTCATTTAGACCTCTGTTAGTCCTTTGAACAACAGAGGTTCAGTTTGTTAGTCTGTCTCACTTCTTATCAGCCTCACTCGCTTCTCATTGCTCCAGTTGCAGTGCTACCACAATTAGATTTTATATTTTAGGCATTCATAACATCGCTTTCATGTATTCTGTGCTATCAGATGTATTTTAGACAAGCTGTAAGACCAAACTAATTAAAATGTTCCACAGAGACTTTTTAAAGGAGAATTATTGTTACTGCTGTATTGGTAAATTCGTGCACACGCAGATGGTTAAGGCCAGAGAAAGCTGACAGGACAGGTTAGTCAGATCTCCTGCATACTGATGATCATGGGATCTTACCCTATAATATTTGCTTTCAGTCCCTTATGTCTAATGTCTTTTAGGAGAGATGGTTTTTTTCCCCCTTCCTGGTATCAGCTTCCCTTTCCAGTCCTGGAAGTTCTTCCCTATTGCTAAAGGCTCTGCAGACATTTTGAGCTTCTAACTTTATTTTTAGTATCAGGTAACCCAAACCCTTCACAAGGTTACTGGCCAAATTCACTGTCATTTTCTAATAATTATGGATTTGATTAAATTTTTGTAAGGATTGCTTTAATCTGAATTGACATGGTGTACGTTATACTATTTTCATGGCATTCTCTATTGCTAGTAGTCTCCTGGTAGGGATTTTCTTGACAGAAGTATAATCTCTGACTTTGTTTCCTTTCCTTAACAACTGCATTTTCCTCCTCCTATGAGTAGCTGCTGTCTTGTTTCTCTTCTCCAAGGAGAGGAATGTTTTCGTAAAGGATGTGCTGAGGCTGTCTTTTCAGTCAGTATGGAAGATATCTATAGATAGCTTACATACAATATGGTCCTTTGTGACAATAAGGAGGGTCTGAAAGACACCCTGCAAGGTTGTGCATACCTGTAAGATATTTACAGAATTATCACTGCTTCTTCTTTGAAATGTGGCTCTGTGCAGGAGCGTTTGTCACACAGTCAGCGGTATCTTTTGAGATGTAACTTATCTTGTTGTATGGTCTCTGTTTGGAATGGATGGTGTTTAGATGAGAGCAAATTTGTGGGCAGGAAGCTGTTTATTTACTGAAACACCTTCTGCCTGTGTCGAATATAATCTGAGCTATTGAGTTTCATTGACTCCTAAAATAATATGCAGATAATGCACTTACATTTATTTTTAGGACAAATCGTATTTATAAGTGTATCTTTTGTAAACATTCCATCTGAAACAAGAAAAATGACCTGATACTGTGGTAGGATGCTCATTTTCCTGGAAAACCAGCTTGAAAAATGAAGCTTACTTGAAAATTAGTTACAACAGCTGTAAACATTCTCCATCCTTCCATCTCATTTATTTCATCTCTGCTAGCACTATGAATGGTTGCTTTGGGGAAATGAACAATAGTGTATTCTACCAACAGAAGCATATTCCTCTGTCATTTGTTTGCTTATTTAAGAGTTAGGAAAAAGTTAAAGTTATATTTTACAGGAAGAACTCAATTACTGAAATCTCTAAAGGAAGCAAGTAGCAGTAAATATGGGACAAGTATATGATAATATTGAAAAATAACTGCAGTGCAAATTGACATAAATAACTATTGTTCTTTCAGAATCCAAACCAGGCTCTTCCCCTTCCCTTTCCTTTCTAATTAGTTGTATTTCCACAATTATCACTTGTGAGAAGCACAAGTGTCAACGTCTGATTTGGAGATTTATCTTTGAAACCATTATTATTTGTTTTACATCACACTTTGGCAGCTGAATTTTCAAGACCATCTGTGTGACTTAGAAGCCACTGATTCAGTAAGATATTGGGTTTGTTCTTTTCGGAAAACAGGAACTCCAGACTCAAAGACTTTGGGATATCACACCTTGATGTATGTAAATATATACACAAACTGTAGTATTATTTTCACATGGTGAATTAGTCTGTATCCTTGGGCACGCAGGAAGGAATTTGATACAAAGTGTACTTTTTGTATTGGGTTTTTATAAGCAGGATTCTGTCTGCAGGAATCTTTCTGGAAACGGGTTTCTTTGTCAGCTGATACTCCTTGTGCTGAATCCATCATTTCTGCCTCACGCATCTCTGGAAAAGCAGAAGTGGACTGTAGCCAAGTCTGTAGATGCACCAGGGGAGTTTATTCTTTTGCACCCCATACAGAGATTGTTGTTGTGCTTATTGTAGGAACAGGCAGATTCTTAATGGATAAACAGGTGGATCACACAGCAGTGTGTGAAGAGGCCTCCCAAAGGTTCCCTTTGCTAGTGCTCTTCCTGTATTTTCATGAGGCAGCATTTAGAGAAACCTTGAGACTATCTCTGTAGTTTTTATATTCTTAAAGCAGTAAATAAATTGGAGACACTTTTTGTTGGCTATTTAATGGGCTGAAGCACTCCATCCATGCACTGTCCTCCCAGGAGCTGTCGACAGAGCAGATGGATGAGACAGCAACGTCTGTTAGCTTGGAGACTATCCCACTCAAGATCAAGACAGGTAAATGCCTTGCTCCTGCTGCAGATTGAATGCTTTCAAGAGGATTTACAAATAGCAAAATAACACTTATTTGACTTGATATCTCAAATGCAAAGTGCAGGCAGTGTCAGAGAAGTGGGCTGGAGGAACTGAGCGTGCTTTGACAAAGTAGATCTCTAGGCCCATCAGCAGTAGAGAAGAAAGTGCCTGTGTAACAGACATATCAATTTAACAGTTTATTACAGATTTTGCAGTTGACAGTGTCTTCCACCTTGATTTAAGCATCACAGATTCTTTGTCTTCCATAAGCAAGACCTGCTGAACTTTGACTAGAGCCCTTAGGGAGAAAAAGTTCTTTTTCTGTTATCATTGGATTTGACTGAATTTTTCCCTTCCTCTTTTTTTTTTCTTTTTTCCCCACCGTTTTTATAAATGAGTTTATAGATCATAATGGAAGTTCCAATTAACATGTTTGGCATTTTAAAATACAGATTGCGTTTTTCATTTTGCAGTCAACAGGCATCAGAATTTGTCTTGATAGATGTATTTGGGGGTTGGACTAGATGATCTCTAAAGGTCCCTTCCAACCCTACTGTTCTATGATTCTATGATTTCCAGCCATAATAGCTCTGATTTAATCTTTATGTAAAACATCACTGCACAGGGCTTTTTATTATTCATTTATACACTAGTATTAAGGAAGTCATTGTCCAGGAACTTTGTGAAATCTGGATTTGAATTCTTGTCTCTGCCACAGATTTCTTGTTTGTTCATGTGAATTTGCTAAATTTATACAGCTGAGATGAGCCATTTGGTGAAGAATAGAGCTCTCTTTTCCACTTCTCCTTTTCTCTCTAGTCTTGACTGTAAGCTGCAAGCACTGGAGATTGTCTCAATTGCAATATGTGGTTTTTACTTGGGATCAACTTCTTGTTTCTGAAATGCAAATTTAATATTTATTATTGTAGGGTTATTTCCATCCGAGCAGTAAAAACTCCAACCCAGAGGTTACGTGTTTTATCTCCCTAGAGTCTTCTGATAGAGGATTTGTCTCCTTTTTAATACAGATATCTTGGTAGTTTGTCATGTGCATTTAAAGACAGTTGAATATTTCCCATGCTACATTCACCAGAGAGAACCAACCATTATGTAGACAGACTAGTAAAAGGATAACATTCAATGATCAATCTAACCTTAGGGTAAAAAGTAAACTGAAAGAGTTCTCTAATCCTGTCCTGTCCTATGCCTATCTGTATCTAAAATAGTCTATAAAATATCATAGTCTTTTATAATGTTCTTCTAAACATTCTAACTCATTTTCCTAAGTCTCTACCTTAAGACTGTTGATTAGAGAAAGAGAATACGTATAGTCTAATGTTTTGCCTAAAACATGATGTCTGCTTCCCAGATTATCAAAATATCAATGGGATATTTTTCATTCTGTTTTCTCTTTCTAATCAAATTCACTGTATCACTGCTTCCCTTCTACCCCTCCCCCCCCCGTCTTTGCTCTTCATCTCCCTCTCAAAAAGAGAGTTGGTCAACTTTCTTCCTGCTGTGTATGACAAAAACTCAAGATAGTGTTACACTGACATGAACTGTGCTGCTTTGCTAGTATCTGAAATGTCATTTCTTGGGCATCCTGCTGGGCTCAGCTCAGTCATGGTGCCAAGATTGTTAATAAAAAATCACAATAAAGGTTAATGAAGGAATTGAGGGGTTTATTACCCAAAAGAATGTTGTCTGCTTTTTATCTGTAAGGTTTGTTCATCACATAATTTCTTGATTTGTAGTTTTTTCCACATTTGCAGTGTTTTGTATTTAGTTGTAGACTAAATCACAGTGGATGCACAGTACACCCTCTAGTATCTTGTTTTCAACCTTGTCTGCTTATTTTCTAGTACAGTCCTTGAAGCAGGAAAGTACTAATGGATATGAGTGAGTTACGCTTATCTGAACCTGCATGACTGCAAGGCAGAAAGCGATCTCTTTTATGGGAACTGAGGCTATGTTTCAAAAAGCAAAACGCTAAGCATGCCCAGAGCCCCACTCTGTTAGTGGAGCAGATTCTTGTCCCTCCCAGCGTAAAGACACATACGTTCCTGTGCACTGGGTCTTTGTCTCTGTGGGCTGATTGGTGGCATGGAGTTCTAGTCATAGCTGTGTTGCTTCTCTATTGCTTGGTTTATATAGGGATTTATGTGTTCAACTTGTTGAGCTGCAGCAGAAGGTAGTACTGGCAGGAATAGTGTGTGTGAAAGACAGAGACTGAACAGGAGAAGAAGACAAAGATCATTAGATACTTTTTTTCTTTCTCTTGACTATCTATGCACAATAGCTGTACTTCAGCTCTAACATGCTTAGATGCTGCTCCCTTCACCAGCTCAGCAGCGCAGAGATGATCTATTACCGATCCTCTACCTCCTACCATGCCATTATGAGCTCTCAGATCCTGGTGTTTGTTTGTTTTCCCTCCTGCCACTCCTAGGTCATATACAATTCTTCCATAGATATGCACAGCCTTTGTACAATATGACGTGGCACTCTGAGGTCAGACTGCAGCTAGTTTGTTCCTCTGTCTCTGATAGTACCTTAGTCCACAGGAAACATCTACCCTTACTCTCCACTTTCTATGTTTGTTTTTGTCACTGTGGTCACAGCTGACTTATCACTGCCAAAAAAAAAATTGTGTGTCTCAGTATTTTTGTGAGTCTCTGCATATCAAGCCTATGGATCTGATTATTGCAGTGACCTTACAATGTCAGGGTGTTGCTGGCACACAATTGTGTAAGTTTCAACTGCAGTTGAGATGGAGACAATTATGTGTCTATTCTAGGGTGAATTTTTATTTTAAAATTATGAAAAATAGCTTATTTATAAAGGCAATGATCTGTCTTACCTCTCATTCCACTTTCCTTTAGTGGCCCCTTGAAAAGTATACTGTGCAACTGACAGAAAAATTGTCCACAGCAGCAAATATCAGGTTGAAATATGACAGCTAGAAAATGTTCTTAGCTGTAAGTCATACTTACAGTAGTAGAGAAGTCTGAAAAAGTCTAGGTTTTTATTTTTAAAAAAAACTGTTTCCAACTTCTGTGATTCCTGTAGTTATTGCATCTTCCTTTATTGTAAACTATTTTGGCAACTATTTCTTACAGCTTTTTTTGAGCAAGTGAAAAGAAGTAATAACAACGTAAACAGTTTAGATTTGTATGAGACCAGGGTACAAATGCATAAATAAGTGTGCATATAAATATGTCAATGCAAACACATACCCATCCATGAATACAGACAGAGTCACAGTTTTATCTACAGACATGTATTAGATAGTGATAAACAGTCCAGACCTTTTATGTCAATAGTTATCAAATTGAAGTTATCCAAAATTAAAAACAAGAGCTATTGTGACTGGAAGTAACCAAATGGTTCCCAGAATTTGCTGTTGTAGGATGTTATTCTCTCTTACTTGGAAAATGACAGAAATTTATGGTTGTTCCTACCTTTTTATAAAAGGAGTAGGAGGGTGGTGGGAGAAAAGGAGGCTACAACATTAACAACAGAGAAAATAAATCTATTCTTTAAAAAAAGACTTACTTGAAGAGTAGAAGGAGTTTGTTGCTGTTTTACTTTTTCTGAATTTTGGCTTTTTGGTTTTTTTTAAATTAAATTCTGTACAATTGTGCAAAATACCAAACGGTGTTTGTACGGTTTGTACGGTGCTAAAGACAGAATGCAAAATGAGAGAGAACGTGTAATCCAAGTATTATATGTAGATACATCTCAGTGTTGTATAAAATAATTTCTGTAGAGCGTTATGTGATGTAGTAAAGGTGAATGACAGTAAAATATAACTAGGATTACTATATGGCAACACTATAGATATAAAATAGTTTAAAGTGGGGTAAAGAGATAAGACCAGGTACTATTAAGGAGAACGTATGTGATAGTGAGGAGGAAAAGACCATACTAAGATGGGGATTTTGTTGAGAATAATACAATATAAAGCTTTATATTTTCACTTTTAAAAGGGCAGCGTTTTAGAGCTTTCTTCAAAGAACTACACTTTTGAGACTAATACAGAGGATCTTTGAAACAGAAGAGCAAAAGTCCCTTGAAGGCAGGGAGAAAGAGCTCTAATTTGTTTTGGAGAAGCTGAATGAACACAGTTCTTTCAGAGGTCCCTCCTCTTCCATTACTTTTTATAGACATTTTTCACTGTCTATAGCACACATCTAAAACATTGCCCTATAAACTTGATTAAAATTAGCTTTATCTTAGCCAAAACCAGCACACCTGAACAGAGTTTACCGACTTCCATTGTGAGCATGACTAGGTCAAATGTTGTCACTGCTTAGTGAAGGGTAATTTGTCAAAGATAGGCACACGGTTACTCAGGTGTGCAGTGTTAAGTGTGTACTGATACCACATCCTGTGTACCAAATCAAGCATTGAATTGTTCTGATTGTACTTATAAACTCTTTGCAGCCTGTTCAATAATTGCTTCTCTTGTTCATATAACACTAGATATTTACTTGTGCTGGATCCTCATTGCTGCTTCTCACACTGATAAATTAAAAGCAGGAGAAAATGTTTCCCCTTTTCCCTCTGAGACGCATCCATGAGCACATTGTTTTTTACAAAAGACTGTTAAGTTTTGCCAGGCCTGAAAAAAGAGCATATACATGGTCCTGTGTCACCTGAGGCAGGTATGTGAGAATCAGGCTAATGGGTCAGAGCAGTATTTCTTCTGAAATCTAATCATTTTGAGAAATGATGTGAGATATTGGTGAGACAAGATTTTGCATCTACTTGTTTTTTGATCAGTTCTAAGAAGCAAATTCAATTTTAGGCATGTTTGTAAAATACAGGTTCTGTTTCCTTTATTAGATCTGTTTAGAAAAGCAAAGAAAAATGATGTTCTGTTGGTGTTCAGGGTCTCTAAGTGTAATTAAATTTCTGGCAATGAAGCACTGAGTACTTAAAGAAAAAGTTTGCTAATTCAGCTGCCTGTTGTTCATTGACTTGTCTGAATTTGCACTTTGAATGAGACGTAATAGACAAAAAGACTTCTCTTCTACTTAGGGTAAGTAAGTCTTTATTGTTTTCAACTGTTATTTGAATTATTTTGACCATTATGAAGAGAGATATTATGCAATAGACTTGTGAATATTTAGCAGTTATTTGGAATGTCTGTTTTAGCTGAGAATCTTTTGACTGAATTCATACTGGAAGAACATACGAGGCACTGGAGAGAGTAACTCACTCTGCATCAATGTTCAAATATCTAATTACTAAGATATTTGGTCCTTTGATAGAGCAGTAGAAAATAAAAGCATATTCCAGAACCAAGACAGAAATCAGTGGTCTTCCTCCTGGAAAACACCTGGTATAAACAGCAGAAGATTTATGGTGTTCATTATGTTCAGAAGCATAGGATGGATCACTACAGGTACCAGTGAATACCTGTAGAAAAGGGAACTTCCTTACTATCCACTGAAAGGAATGTGAAGGGACTAGGACTCTGAGATCACAGCTTGTATAATCAACACCTTCAAAATACGAATCATTAAGGATACTTTAATAATGCTGTACAATGAACATTTGTCATAGTGAATAGACATGTCCTTGGGAAGGGAAGGGAACTTGTGATGGCAAAAAGTACAGCTATTCAAATATCCTAATTTTGTATTTTAAAAGTTTCAGTTGATTTTCAAGTGTTCTGTGGAATTTCACATACAGTTTTATTAGGTTAGTACAATTATCCTGAAACCACTTATGGACGTTGCTGACAAAAACGGCTCTTGGGTGTGTGATTGTGAGAAGATGCTCAATGTTTCTGAAGTGTCCTCTTTAGTAGCACTTGAGCAATTGACATTGTAGAATAATAAGACATCATCTCCAGACTATCAAGAATTAGCCAAGTAATTATTTCTTGAGCTTTAGTTCTGTACAAATATTTAGGGGCTTTTGTAGTGCAGTCACATATTAGATTTTAGGGAATGTACCATGATTGTAACTGCTCAGCAATGAGTGTATTTATGCAGGATTTTTCAGGCAGATGTTGGATCACTTTGTCAGGCAGATGTGATGTTTATTTGGTGAAAGTGCCGAGCTGGCCAGAAGCCTTATGGCTGCAGCAATACAGTTCTGAGTTCAAGATAATACACTCTGCCTTTCAGCAGGCATTATTAACTGGGCTCTGTGCCTTGCTAACCTTGGCTCTGTGGTGAAGCTGACTTACACCCAGCTGGCTGGTAGTGTGAAGAATTTACATCTAACAAAATGTGGACTTCTCCAGTATGTCTATCTCTTCCCAACAGCCTAATCCAAATCCTAGTGAAAAGTTTTATTCCTGTTTACTTCATTATTCTTTCAGTCAGATCATGACAGAAGGCAGCATTTGCCCCAATACTAGAGTATGCTGCAAAAAGACAGCTTAGGAAGAGTTCTATCCTTCCTGTGTCACACTTCCCTGAAGTTTTCTTTCTTAGTTTGATACTGTTTCTCCTGTGATTACAGCAGCTGCAATTATCACTTCACCTTAATTATTTCACCCATGACTATTTTTAATCTGGTTTAACCTTCTTGCCTACCTATGGCTAATAAATTCTGAATGTGCAGCCAGTTTTTACCACATATGTCAAGGGAGAGGTGATCTCAAAATTAAGTTGAAAAAACTTTTAAGAAAATGGGCAGCCAAGGTAGAGGTGAGAAATAGAAGATGTAAACTTAGTGTTCATCCGAGAAGGAATAGTGACCATAGGAGCTCAGGTGCCTGTGATTAGTTCATTAACATGAAGATACTGATGGAAGAGAAAAAATCCTCATGAGGATTTATTCAAGCTGGAGTAAACCAGAAAAAAAAATTAAAGGCAAAGTTCATAATTTTTTATTTAACCAAATCACTTAACTTTGTAGATTCTCAAGAGCTGAGCTTATTATTAACATGGAATATGATGCAATTTTGGGCTTTTTGCTCTATTTAATACATTTTCTGAAGCACCTACATCTTAAGTTATAGAGATTCTTCTCATAACTTTCATAGCCATAGGGATAATGAAAGGTATGTTAGGAAAGTGAGCTGTTAAAAAAAAAAATCATGTCCAACCTTATCAAAAATTCACCTATTATTGTTCTATTCACTGTATTGTATGGCTGAAACTGATGAGAGTTAGCAACATTATTATTTTGCTTTAGGAGTTTAATTTTGCAGTGTCCTGTGTAGTCTTGATACTCACAAGACACAATTAATATGATAACAATTATGTACATAATAATTTAGATTAAGGTGCTCTGAACCTAACATTTAGTCAAAGCTTGGCTTTGTAAAGTCTGTAGCAAAATTTACAATATCCCAGCACACACTTCATCCAGCAACACATAGCTCCAGGAGGGCAAAGCAGCAGCTCATTGTAACAGCCCGTTGTGATTTGTAGTTATGTCAGCCTACCTCAACTGTGAACTGGAAATCTGGAAGGGATACTACAGTACTAGCCATATGAGTCTGCTAGTGCTCTGAATCAAGAGCCATAGTACAGTATGACAAACTCTTGCCTGGAGTTAATGTTTATGGCTAGTTTTATAAGCTCCTGAGAAGCAGGACGTATTGCTACACCCTGAAATATAATGGTGTCAGTGACTACTGGTATAATAAACTGCAGAGCCTCCTCCCAACCTTTTGGATTAAGTAATAAAAGAAGATGATTAAGAGGGCAATCCCATCATTTTTCTTTTGTTGAATAAAACACTTTTTTTCCTTCCTGACTTGCTAACAGACAGAGCCATGAAAATGAATGATTTGGCTTCACCCAAAATGATGGATAATCCTACTAGAAGAGCATGACAATGATAGACAGACATCTTCTGAAGGAAAAGGTAATAGAAAAGACTGACACTTTGATAGGCACCATGATGAACAAGCCCTCAGGGGTTGTGAGTTAATAGGTTAATAGAAGTATTCTAGTGCTCTCAGCCCTTCTATCTCTCTGCTCCTTTTAGAGCTCCTTCAGCATCAAAAAAAATTACGAACAGATACGTTTGGTAATGCAGCAGTATGGGGGTTTTTGTTTATTTCTTAACATTCTAGTGAAACACAGAGTGATACTACTATCTTCAGTGTGAGATGTAGTGAATGTCTGCTGTGCTCAGCTCTTTCATTAGACGCTTTACTTTTTCCTCTTCCATCTCTTAGTCATTGCTTGCAGGTAATATAATGTCCTAAGGATGTTGCATATGTGGTATTTAATAATTTGTGGAATCGTCAGAGTCCTGATGAAGTTGATGATGAGCCACATTCTGACACTGACTAACCCAAAAGGTAGCCCAAATAGTTTAATTAATGACAACAAAAATGTGTGGCTGATTTCTTGTTTGGCTGCTAACAGAAATATTTCAATGTTATGAAAACAAGAAACTAATATTTATTCAGTTTACTTTTAACTGGTTAAATATTTTGTATTTTTGTCTCATATTTATTTTTCCCTTTAGACCTGCAACATTTTTTGTTGATAATATAAAGTCAATGATGTATCAATGTGTATTTTATTTTTTGTTGTGTGTATTGGTGGTTTTCCTGATTGATATTTGTAAGGAGGTTAGGATTTTGAAAGCCCAGTCATCTTGACCTAGCAAATAAGCAAACATACAATTACTAGTTTTTTATGTCTTTTGCAGTATGTAGCATTTTGATTTGAAGTAACATGTTCTTACTCAGTTTTCAAAACCAACTGCAAGAGTAGGTTTTGACAGGAAGAGTTTGGTACAACGAGGTTGAATAATTTTACGGGAAAATTCTGTATGTAAGTCAAATTAGCTTGAAAAATAGTAATGTAAGCAAATGAATTATGAGATAAATAAACAGGAGATCTGTAATGTCAGTGAAGCAGCTTTACAACAAAAAGATTTGATTCTATGATTCTAATATATTTCAGATTAAAAACAATTGTGATATCACAGTTAGGAAAATCTTTCAGAGACTGTAATAAGAAGTCATAATTATATACTTGTTTGTGTTGGTAGCACAAAGAAATAATGTATGATTCCCTATACAGGATAGTGGAGGGTAAATCAGCTCCTTGACGTGCTGCATGAACTTGGACATGCAAAAACCCTTCTCCATTCTCATCTTTTTCCTTACTTGTTTTTAATGCTTCTGGACGTGGACAGTTAATATGTCTGCCTACAGGTGCCTCATTTCTGTAACCTTAAAAATTACTTTGTTTAATCTAAATAATCTTGAGGTGAGTACTTTCTAAGTACATAACAAATGTGTGTATAGATAAATTTCTAAGCTGGATTTTGGATACAAATTAATACAAAATATCAAGTTTACACAGAAATAAGGATATTTGAATGTTATTACTATAACTAAACTCTCTATCTGAATAAGAAAAAATTACCTCAACTACTAGTTTTTCTGTTGGCTTGCCTATTTAATAAATGTTTTCATTAAATGTACTTATTGCTTTCTCTTCATGTACAAGAATATTTGTAATCTTCAGTAGAACATAATAGAAGTGTCAAGAATACATCATTATTACATCAAAAAGTGCAGCCTCAGAATTAGTGCAGGTCAAAGTTGTTTTACATCATTCTCAGATATTACTGCACTTTCCACTATGTGACTGCAGGATATGAAAGCAGGAGCTTTGAGAAGCTCAGTTTCATACTATGAAATAAGGATTACAAAGCTTATTACTATGCTGGCCTTCAACCTCACCCCTCTACCCTAAGCAACAGGTTCTAGCTCTGTTAAAGTTAAGTCAAATCACCATCACTTCACAGCATAAAGTATGTCCTTGTGTTGAAAATGTAAGAACACAGTACAGAATTTATTCTGGTCCCGAATGAGGATTAAGAACATGGCAGAGTATGAAGTTCAATCCGTTTTATTTCTTCTCACAGGATATTGCTTTTTTTTTTTAATCTGTTGATTCTTATGAATTAAACACTAGTTACTGTGGATGGTATCACACTTGACAAAGCCTGCTCTAGGGAGCTTACACACTACATCAAATAGAACACCATAAACAGACCATACAACAAAGTGCCATACAGATAAATTGCCTGCATCCAGAGCTAAACCTCATGGGTATCATGCCTGCCTCATTTTCTGTCTAGCAATGAACTGGTTAATTCTGTCTTTCACTTGTAGAACCTAATAATGTACATTTCAAGGGGCTATACAAACTTGTATTTTATTAGCTAATGGTCTATTAAAAATAGACATTTATTCTTCTGGAGCAAGTCACTACATGTTTTTGTGCTTTGATTTTCCCCATCTCTAAAAAAAAAAAAAGATTCTGAGTTTCCTTTGTAAAATGCCTAAAAGATGCAGAGAAAGAGAGAGACACTGCACTTTGGGAGAGTTACAAGGGAAGCGAAGAAAAATTTGATTGCAGCTCATTGCCTTTTCAGTATGTGCTGGCTGTATGGCAGTGACAGTCCTGGCAGGCCCATTGCAGTCCCCATCTTACTGGCAGAGGGAATGAGATGGAAGAATTGAACCAGTTTTGTCATTTACTGCTGCCAGAAAATGTGATGCATACAGGTACTTCTGGCTTTACACAGATATTCAGGGCTGTGGTGAATTATTTGTATTCACTTTAAATGAAAACTTCTTTAGAGCTTATGCTTTTTGTGCTATGTTTAGCCCAATAAGTTCACGAATAGAACTTGTGCCTAATAAGGACAATCCAAATAATAATAGTAACAAGCTGTAGATATCCGTGTTTTTGCAGCACACTGGCAAACACACAACCCGTTGATACTTGAAAACAAAAATGCTTTTGAAACAAAACCCACTACACCTTTAGTCCATCACACTTCCCAGATCACAGATTGTCCGTTTCTTTTCTTTGTAATATGCCCTCAATCCAATTATCTTCACAGTTTACTGTTCTCTTCTACAGAAAAAGACAGTTGACATTAAGCTGTGTTCTAAAAGAACAGGGTGATCCAAGTGCTAAATTAACACGTACGCATGCATGCACATACATCTCTGTTTTAACTGCAAGGCAGATATTCATATGTATCAGAGGATTTTGTCACTTATGTATGAAAATTAATTCATAAATCTTCTTTGTATTTACAGCAGTCCTGACAGAGTTTATCAAAAATGAGTTGCCTTACGGAACTATCAATGGATTAATAAAAAGAATCTGATCTAATATTCATGACACAGGAGACAAATGTAATCGGCCAGGCAACTTCATCTTTTTATTGTTAGAGAAATGTTGTTTTTTTCATAACTTTTCCTTGTAGATTTTGTTTTCTCATTTCATAACTGCTTTAACAAAAGAACTGTGCCATCAATTTTGCCATATTGCATTATTCATGTAAAAGTATACACACCAAATTCAATGCACAAAGGAAAGAAATACAAAACAAAGCACTGTATTGTTATTCATATGAAAACAAGAAAGCTTTCAAAATCTTGCTGTCCTGTTATATTTATGACCCAATAATTTTCAGCTGTGTGGTTCTTGATGTCCAAACATATCTTCCTGCCCTATTGCTCACAGGAAATCTTAGTATCTAATTGTTTATCCTGATTGCCTCTAACACTTGATTTTGCAGATGATAACTAATTTGGGGAAAGGATAATTCTTCTGCTCAGGTCTGTGACCTGAACTGCCAGTTGTAATGGAAGCTAAAAGCTTATTAGGGAGGAATATGTAAAGAAAATAATAATTTTGTTTAGAGAGTGATTGTACTCATGCTGGATGCTCAAGATTCTTTTTGAAAGCCACTTCTATGCTGACAGTAATGACTTTAGGGTGATCTCGGAATGAAACTTCCTTTCCACAGCTCCATGTCTGTACTCATGTCTGAACCAAAGGCTTTCTGCCACTTCTTGTCCTTATTTTCCAGTCAGTCTTTCCCTTCCCTGCTGCTGAAGGAGCAAGCAGTAATGGGCCCAAAGTATTTCTGAGAAACCTCATAACCTCACCTAGCTGGATGCTTGGAAGTTCAATGAAGTCGTTGTTCAACTACTGCATAATTTACATGGTGGTTCTTAATAACATTTCTGGGCCAGATTCTCTTTTGTTGAAAATTGACATGGACACAAGGTTGGCAGCTTAGCGGCACATGGAGTCCCTGCCCCAGAGTGGCTGTCTTAGAGATAGTATCCCTATTAGCCTGTAGGAGATGCAACACTAAGCTTTTCCAGTCATGACTAACACAAAGTGGGGTTTTTGGGTAGTGTTGTCTTCTATTCAAAAGTACTTGGTGTCCTCAGTATTGCAGACATACCATTTACTTACTTTCTAATTTAGTACTATACTAAGGACAAATTACTTTCCAACAGAAAATGTCAATGGTTTCATAGCAACCAGAAGTACCTGAGAGCTTTCCTTTCATGTTAAATCCCATGATAAGAGCCTCAAGCCTGGTGTTTTATACCTCATGTTGATACTAGGGGACTGACTGCTACATCCAAGCAATAAAGCAGGTCTCTGAGATCTACTTTTCGTTGTGCACGCTAGAACCAGAATTTGAGAGGCTGGTTCTGTCAAAAGTTGGGTGGTTTATTTTAATTAATTTCAACAGTTGCTTGTATAAGACAGAAGGCTGTTTTAAGTTATTTTTTTTATCATCATATATTTTGTGTAATGGCTTGATTTCATGCTCAGAAACTGTGAAATGAGAAGTTACTGAAAAAAATGAGTGAATATTAACTACCTTCAAGCTGCTTTCTTACAGAAACTAAGTGGTAACCAGTACCACAATCAGATGCAATACATACAATTTGAAATGCAAATAAAAACATCTAATTATTGCTTTTTATAGTTGTAGGATATATTGCACCCTATAGATGTTTTTTTTGTTGTAAACTGAACAAAGACTAGCTGCATTATTTATAAACTAGAGAAACTTTTTTTTTTTCCAGAGAAAAAGCAAGCTCCTGCATGACCAGCCTTAACTCAGAGCTGTTTGCTGCTTCAGAAGGCAGGGGAAAGTAGAAAGAGGTGAGAACCCACTGTGCTGTGAGCCACTGGCAGGTGATTCCTTTTGCTGTTACAATACCTGGGAGGTACAGTGATACGACGTTATATTTGCCTCAACTATTGTCTAAAGACAAACATGAGTTGTCAGTGGTTTCTCACCTTTATGGTTCACAGCCATGGCTCCCTGACTTGTTAAGTGCAGGTCACTCAGCCTTGATAGGTCCACCACTATGTGAATGTGTATTTTACTCCCCAGAAACACGAATGCATGCAGCAGAGCTTTTCCCTGAACAAGTGCAGAAAGTCATCTCAGTACTTGAATATTCTCTGTGGCTGTGCAATAGGAGCTTGCAGATGCTCTGTGTTGGCATTTCTGAAATATGTAGCTTTTTTTCTCAGTACTTAATACAAATGAACTATTTCGTTCACGTTTTATTGGCTGAATCTCTACAAGCTGTTATAGTGCTTAGGCAATTTGGTGGCCAATCTGAAGAAGAAAAAAATGAAAAAAAAAGTGACTTGCTGTGACAGACTCTGCTTCTGTTTTCACTTCTCTTGTCAAAGGAGAGACTTGGTCTCAATACACAAAACAGAACACAAAATAAGAAATTTGTCTTTGTTAGGCTTTGTATGTGGACAGAAATAAGTTTCAACTGATGTGGGATTTGGTAAAATTAAATATGCCCACTAGGGAAAGCTGTTATTGGATTTCATGAGGAAAGATTGATTTCAAAAAGCTTGGACTGTCATATAGACAACCACTAAAATCAGTATTTTTATACAGCAAAGAAATAAAAATTCCAGTGACAAAGTGAGTCTCAGTTTTTTCAGGGAAACAGGTTTCTAAAGTACCCTGAGAAGAATGAGGCAGTTGCTCTAGGGTTAGTATGGTGATGACTGTACACCTGAACGTATGAACAAATTAAATTTGCACCATTACTTGACATTACCAGAGCTTCCATTGCCTTTTTAGACATCTTTTTTTTGTATGTTTTTTTCTGAACATAATTTTATTGTCTTAAATGAAAGGATATATTTCATACTGTATCTATGATATTGCTAAAACTTTCATTTCTTCACTTTCAGCTTCCCCTCAGTTTTTACTAGCTTATACAAGATACACTAGACACACTCATGCAGAATCTTTTTATTTGGATATGCAGAAAATTATTTTTCACCAAAGAAAAGGATTCATTGCAGCAGACTGGCTGTATGGTACTGTTTGAACTTTGGGTTCTCAATACAACCTCGTTATGGGTTTGTTCAATCTGAGTCAAATTTGGAGAGATAGATTTGTCCCAGTTTGCCTTCACTTAAACAATGATGTCATTAACCATACTAGGAATAAAACCAAGCATTTAAATCCCTGACTGGCAGCTGTGCTTAGCTACGAGTGCAGTTATAGGTTTTAAAAATAGACTAAAGTCCTTTAAAAAATATTTTATTAGCAAAACATTTGCATATCACACACAACTTTATAAATGTAAACTCAATTAAAATTGCGGATTGTGGCTGATAATCCCTATGACAGATATATATTTAAGACATTTAACAACCAAAGTATGAAAGTTACAGAACTAAAGCTGATTCTTGTAAGAATAATAAATCCATGGAAATCACAGAAACACAGATCGTTGCATAGATATAGAAGCAATATGACAAACCAATAATCATAAGGATGCAGAAGGAAGAAAGTGGTTATGAAAAATAAAGGAAAACTTAGGCTAGTGTAAATTCATAAGAAAGAGAACAAGAGAATTTGAGCATGAAAATCAACTTGAATATTGGTACTTCGGCAGAAAATATAATTCCCTCAGACTGTTGTCCATCTGGTGCCTAGCTTGTGTCATACAAATCAAGGTCATCTTAACAAAAATATAAGCAAATTCATAGCTAACAAGATTTGTAACCTGCATTGTTTTTTTATGTTTGCATGATGTTAATTTAATTGGCTGTATTCCATTAAAATTATTCTGTGATTTCTTAAGCTTCTGAGTTTGCTCCACTTGTATGAATTGCCTAACTTTCCTCCCAGTAATTTTACATTATAATCATTTATGGTGACCAGTAGGAAGAAAAGCTGAACTACTCATGCTTTTAATCATTATTAGTCAATGATTAATTGATTGTCAGTGCCATGGTCACCTTCAAAGTCTATATTAGACTATAGGGGAATAGTATATTTATTTGATCATCCATTCAATGTTTGGGACGTGAGAAAGATATAACCATAATAACAAATGTAAAGCCAAAGGTTCATCATTGCTGTCATAAATTAGACTGAGTTGTCTTTTTTTTTCCTTTCTAGATCTTTCCAAGATATGATTTGTTGGAAATATGTGCTTTTCATGTTAGAAGTCAATGCTGCTTCTCAGTACTATGGAGAAAAATCGTAACGTGTGAGTTACTTATACAACTCATTCCGCCAACTAGCCTATTGGACTCTAAATCTGACCTATTATTTTTACTTCCTTCAGTATATTTGATGCATTTAATGCCTCATCTCTTTTCCCTCATGATTTTAATGGCAAAATTTTCTCAGTTTTCATTATAGTAAAGGTCTTGAATTGAAAGAATTTAGAGTAGTACGGTGATTTTAAAGTCTCGAACTGTTACAGGTAAGTATAATACTGGGAACATTCCAGCCATGTGTGCTTGAGAAGTCAAGGCGTGTGTACAAAGTACAGGTACAAGAACCTTTTGGAGGGCAGAGAAAATACATTCCAGTGGGAGATTCTGGTTGAACTTAGAAAGTTCTGTGTAAACACTTTTCTGCAAAGAAAGTATTAAATACTACAGGATTCTTTAATCTATCAAAGAAACATACAAGAACCAGTAGCTGGGAGCTAAAGCAAGGCAATTTCAAATTAGAAGTAAAGCACATTCCATTGCTTTTTTGCTGTCTGGTTCAGAGAGAAGATAATTAAACTTTGGGACAGGCTACATCGCAGTAGAAAATGGTAGTCGTCATCTCTGGAGGCTTTCTGATACAGTCTATCTACTTTTTCAGAGTTATTTTTTGGCTGAACACAAGTTATGGGGACTCGATATCAGAGGTAATTAGATGGAATGTAAGTATCTGTGAAACAAAAACTCAGTGTAGATGAACTAATCTCTTCTCCTGGCCCTAAATGTATGAAAATATACATTACGTTACTGGAATGTGTTTGTTTCCTGTATTTAATTGGTTTTTCAGGGCTTAAAAAATTTTAGTCACTGCATCTTGCATCACTAACCTTTAAGAATTCAAAACAATGCTCTTTAATGCTTGCTGAATTGTCACATACTATATGTCTCTAAAATCCATCTGAATGTGCAATTTCCAACTCCTGATTAGCACCAGGAGCCCAGTCAAGGATGACAGAACAGCATCCAATTTTGTTGATCTCTACAACAATTACAACAGTCAAAAGCTGTGTTAACTGCCATCCTACAACTTAAATCTCTTGAGGAATGACTGCTCGAAAACATGCTATATTGCAGGGATTACTGATGGAAATAAGCTGATTGCCAGAAAACTTTGAAAATAAAACCTTTCTAGGATGCATTACAGGAGAAAGGTGTAATCCACAAAGAAAGTACTGTTGTTAGTGTGAATCTCTGTGGAAGGATTCCTCATAAAGTGAGAGGTAAAAGTGACTGCTGGACAGTTGCAATAGTTCTACTCCCACAAGATATTTCTTTGATTCCAAGGACATTATGCATATTTTCATTTAAATTTTCCATATTCTGTCTGAACAAGTCAGAAATTACAGAGATTGTATTGGATATATGACAGTAAGAATGCTTAGGAGAACTGGTGAGGTGGGGTTAAGCCGTGAAATGCCATATCAAGGGCCATATCGAGGAACTTTCTCAGCTATTACTGCCAGAATGTGAGTGATCCTGTTCTTTCAAGCAGTTTTTGTTTTGATTTGCTTTGTCTCACTGGGTATTTATCTTCTTCCCATTTCTAATTGCCACTGAAGTCCTTTCTCCCAGGAGTGTGGGGGGAAGTGTGTCAAACTTTATTAATACAGGATCAGGAGAACAATGAAATAAAGAATTGTGACTGTAGACTGCTCTCTGGAATAAAGATAAATATTTTTAAGAAAATGATACTGTTTTCTAATCCATAGTCTTTATGAACATATGAAGTATAACAGCACAAAACTTTCATGTCTAAGCTATGCAATACTTTGATTTTTCCAAACTTGATCATGGACAGATTGTTGACAATTGTCTTTTCTCAACTCCTGTCCTTTCATGAATATAACTATCAGCTCTACCTCCATGATTTCATTGCTTATGATCTAGATATTGTTAGAGATAGAACATTAGGAAGAGGAGAGATTTCCCATAGGAATTCCAGCAGTTCTTTTATTTTCCTCCCAAAATTTCCCCTTGGAAGGCAGAGGTGAAAGAAAAAAATCAACAAAAAAAAAATCAACCTCTCAGTCATAACTGATCTAAATCTTCAAAGCTCAACCCTATATTTTGTGTGGTTGACCTGTCAGCTGGTGTGATACCCAGTGCACTGAGGTTCAGTGCAAGAGTCACAGTGTGCTCAGGTCCCAGCTGGCTTGCATTCTTGAGTTTGAGGTTAAATAGTTTACCTGTGAGTGCAGTTTATTTTTTAAACTCTTCATGAATCTGAATCATAGCTTGTGCATCTTGTTGTAAATTGAATGCATTATCTCCTCTTTCCACCACATACTATTATATAGCTACTTCTTGGGTAAGGAATTGTCTCTATTAGCATTTCTGTCATGCAGAACAAGTGTTCTGTCAGTGTTGGCAGCTCTTTTTTACTACAGGTCTCAAATGTGAATTGAATTTTATATAAATTTCATACTGCGACTTAAATTGTCTCCCTTGAAGAATGACTACCTGTAACGCTTCTTTTAGTGGAGAGTCCTCAAAGAATCCCAACTATGGGACTCAGTAGTGGAGTTAAAAATCAAGAAGTAGGTTTTAGTCTAGAGCACATTTTATCCAAACCCTTTTGTCACAGTAATTTCAGCTGTTTCTGTCTTAAAGAGGAAGCAAGCTACAATGGTTTTAGAGCTCTGGGTATTTCTAATGTTCTTCATTCCTTAAATATCAGTTCCCAGGTGTGAAACTTGACCCTGGTTTACTAAATCATTCTGCTTTTGAAATCTTCTTCAAAATATCATTCATTTGTAAGAAAGGATAACTTTGGATACCCAACCAGCAACAGATATGGAGTGCCAACTGTAATTCTTATACATCATATTGCTGCAGAAGGCATAGGAGAATCTCAGGGGAATTGTTTGTTGATTTTTTTTTTTTCTAGTGCTGTTCAGGATTTAATCCATAGAGAGGATTAGTGATATCTCACAACAGATACCTTTTAATAGTTTTGTTCCCAGAAACTCCTCTTTGGAAAACAAACAAACCAACAAAAAAAAAAAAACCTACACAAAGAAGAGGCCAAACATTTCTTTCTCCTTCCTCTAGAGGAAGGAATCTGCAAAAGCTCTTGAAGGTATATGCATTAGAAAATATTGTGATAGGAGCGTTTTGCTTTTAAGAAGAGCATTTATCATATTTACCAGATCAACATTCAGTGCGGAGTTGCAATTGTGCTCCCTGCTTAAGAGAATTAAGTTAATTCATTTTTGTGTTGTGACCTGCAACAGTTTAATTTACCTTATCCTATTCTGCTTGTTAATACAGGCTGGACAAAAATGTGGTAGCTTCAGGTTATGTTAAGTGTCTGATTTGTGATGCAGTGTACTTCTGCAATGACTGCACTGTGCAAATTAATTAATAGCAAATCATTATCTTAGATGGCAGACAGATGTTGAGGTTATGGTGTTTGTGAACCCTAAGTGCGTTTTTTTTTCTGTGCAGATCAGGAGCAGTTGCTGTATAAATTGAAGATCCAAGGTCTAGGCCTTCTGGCAATCAATTGGTTTTGTAATTATCTTAGTAATAGTTCTCAATTATTATTCAGTAAAGGTCGTCTTTCCTCCTCTAATGGGTCATGGCACTCTCTAGGGATCCATACATGGGCCAGTTCTCATTTTTATCATGTAAATGACTTGCCATCTGTGTGCCATGCAGGTTCATCTAAGGCAGTTCTGAAAACACCAATTATTGACATCAAAGTTGCAGACTCTGACAAGATTGTAGAGTTGGTTTAAATATTTAAAAAGATGGGCTTTGTTTCTGAACATTTTCAAGACCTTTTCTTGAGTGCTGTGGTTAGATTAGTAGTGAATATCTTGAAGTATACAGTGATTAAAAATTAACCTCTTTTTTTTTTTTAACTGGATCATATTTATTCTACCTGCTTATCTCTACCATATATCTTACATTAAATTGACAAATTGTTCTATTTTGAACATCTATTGAAAATGCTTTTTTCTCTGAGGTTACCTGCAGTTTGTAATGTTTGCATTCAGACAGATTACTGATGTATACGGCAAATTTCCCAACCTTGGAAAAGTTTAAATATTTCCAAGTCCTTTATTTTCCAATGATATTTCAGGCTTTTAATATGTTTTTCTATGCCAGGGAATATAATATCTGTAATGTTCACTCAATAATATTTTGATTTTTCATATAAATGACAGATCTTCCCCATTATGAGGAGAACTGGAAAGATGTATGCTACTACTGCCCGACCCCCACTGGCAGTGCAGCCTGGCTCACTTGCTGTTGGAAGTGTGAGGCTGAGTACATGCACAGCTCCAACTATGCCACTGTTAAACCCAGCTCTGGCATTACCTATATGCTTGGATCTTATGGAAGGATCCTGCAATGCTCTGTCCCTCTGTTGTCATGGCTGCTACTGTTCTCTGTGGTGATGCTACTCTGCCGCTCCTTACTTTCAGTGACACTTTGAGCAGGTGTTTATGGTCAACAAACCCTGGTACCTCTTTTTTCTGCTCCATCCTAATGCAGACTGAGCAGGTGTTTATGGTCAACAAACCCTGGTACCTCTTTTTTCTGCTCCATCCTAATGCAGACCTTTCTGCTCTGTTGTATTTACTTCTGTTATGTGATTCCCTGGGGGGAAGCTGGATTCCTAGCCAAAGTTGTAAGACTTGCACAAAACTCCTTTATTCCTTTCACTGCATCATGTTTACATTGCAGGCTGTGCTAACAATGAATAAAAAAGAAAAAGTTAACAAAACTGATAAAGTCATCATTTGCTTCTACTCTATTGTAAAAGCCATGCTGTAATTGGTGCTGTTTCATATAAAATTACCATATAAATTGCGCCATCCAAAGCTGCAACAGAAACAGCAACAGTATTTACAATAAATGGCAAATCCCTGTTAATTATTGATAGTCTAATAAACACACCATTATAACTCATTCTTATTATTCATTATTAATAATAACTCTTATTTAGTATTCATTGTGCAAGGATCAATTATGATTAACTGTTCTACAAATGAATGGTCCACATGATTGTTTCTATTTTCAGGGCCTTTTCCACTGAAGGAATGGCTGTCCATATTAAAATGTTCTCTGTAGTCCACAGGACAAAACATGACTACATCTAAACAGCTGGTCCAGTGTCTTTACCCTGCTGACTGAAAAAAGCTGTTACAAGCTTTGTCAGAGGTAGTTCGGGTTATCATTTCTTTGGAGGTGATTACTTGCCCCTAAGGTGATTGGCTTATGACCTAAAGAATGAAGATCTGTAAAATAGTAGTTTTTTTCTACCTGTGGATGACCATAAAATATTCTAATCTGTCCTTGAAATATATTGGTCCTTTAGCATAGGATTCAGGTGGCTATATAAGGAACATAATATAGGCACATGATGACCTTTTTCAAGTGTATGACTCTATGATTCTATGATCTAGATGCTCTATGGGTTTGTTTTATAACCAAATTAAAAAATCCAGCCACTACTGTTTAAAATATATTTCATATCATCCCAAAGCAGATACCTGCATTTGGGCAGATAAGTTGTACCTTAGAGCCTACTGAATGAACCAGCAAGATGGAGTGTCTAACTGTGGAGGATCCTCTTGTACCCATTCAAGGAAACCTGTACACTCGAGTAAGCCTCTGCCATGCTTGAGGAATAAGCAGGAAGAACTACAGATGTGGGCTTAGTCACAGGGTTCTGGTCTCATTGCAATTACAGAGTGATGGTGGGATAGCTCACATGACTGGAGTACAGTCATGGAAGGCTATGTACATAAATGGTGTTTTCTTTTTTTCCACCATGTTTTATGTTTTTGACTAGACTTGGACTCAGTTTTTGTTTTGTCACTTCTTTCAGGTTTTTGATGCGCTTGTAACTCCACACTATCTCCTGTTAGATATTACATGCTGCAATAATTTCCATCTGTTTGAAACACACTGAGACTATCAATCAGTGCCCAGCAGTGCACATGGAGTGTGTCACAGGCCTTGGAAGTGCCCTGAAGCTTCACAGTGACTCTAGTGGAACAGAGGGCAGAAGTATGATCACTGCATGCCAAGGTGAGACCTTTCTTCAGATATGACTGTATTTCAGACTGCTGGATTATGATTTTGAAATATACTATCTGCAGGCAACATTCTTGCAGCATCCATAGTTTCTTGGCACAGAACAATTTCTGCATATGCACTTTCTGTTTAACAACAGTTCTCCGCTGTCTTTCCCCAACTGCCCACTTCAGAACTTAAAATATCTGATACGCTCTGCATTTTTCCATGGTATGCCAGTTCTCACCAGCTGTGGTTTTCCAAATACAGTGATGCACTCTAAAGCAGCCAAGTGAATTGTAAAAAGCTATGAGTTTGTGTGCCAAGGAGAATTTAGCATAATGATTCAACTGCAAATGTAAAACATAATTTCAAAGAAGGAAGAGAAGAAATTCAAAGCGTATATAAATACGATATATATATATAAATATTTTGATATTTTAGAAGCCCAAGCTTCATTTTTTTTCAAATAATGTCTCACTCTGCTTGTATATATAGCATATAAGACATACTAAACATTTTTAACAGAGAAATAATGATTCATTCAGTTTGTGGACACAAAGTAGTATATAAACTATCTAGTTCAATAAATGCTTTGTTTGCAATTCTTGGGTGCATTACACTGTGATACATCTGGAATAATTCCAAAAAGGCATTTAAAGGTAAGTCTTTGGCAGCAGAATGGAGATCCAGCAGCAGTCTGAGTAATTCATGGCAGCTCTCTCAGCAGCAGCCCAGCCAAGCAGTGTAACAGTGGCCTGGCTGCTGCAGTGCAGACAGGAGTGTGCATGAGTTTCATGCCTTATGCTTGGTGCCTTTGGGAAGCTGTGCTAGGCCATGCTCAAGTGTGACTTCTTAACTGCCCAGGGGAAGTTTCTGGCATGCTGAGTTGCACAGCTCACACCTTCATACTAAGGTGTTGACACATCTGAAATAAGAACAGAATTTGGTCTATCTTTAACTGCTCAGTAGCCCTTTACACAGAGTGGTTAAGCAGTTCTCCCAACTGCCTCATGAGGTAATTAACTATTGATCTTGCCCCTTTTACAGACGATGAAACTTCTCATGCTGTGTTTCAAGAGATGATCACTTTCACACAGGCTGTTATTTTTCCTGATCAAGAGAGGAAAACTCAGAACCTTGGAAAAAAATATTTTTTAATCTAGTTTTGTCATGCAAAATTCTAAGTGGACAGTCTGAGAGTTTATTCTGGGTCAGAAACAATTCTCAGGGAAAAAAATCCTTCATCTGAAACTTTGTGGTAGACTACAGACCATCTAAACACCCATGGCCTTGTCTGGCACATATACGTGTGAATAAATCACCTTGCAATTGTCATGTACCCACACTCCAAATCTTTCATTTCTTCTCCTTCAAGAGGCATGCTGGACAATAATAATAATCACTTCTTAACGAATGGTAGTTTACTTTCAAGGCATTTCAGTGCATATTTCAATTGATATATTTTTCTAATTAATGTTTCTCTAATTAGCTCTTACAAAGCCTTCCTAGGAAAAAAAAAAAAAGCTCTAGAAATACTAGCTAGGAGTGAAACTTTGACCTCTACTGTTACTGAAAAGGCTGTTAAACCATTATACTAGTTTAACTTAATTTTCTAATATATAAAGAAAACAACCAAGCAGTTATTATTATACACACTTTTTTAAAAAATGCAAGAGTAATATTGTGCTTAAAAAAATAGCCAAGCAAGTAAAAAAAGAAGGATTTTGATCAGAGAGAAATCAGTTTGATGAGAAATCATGTGCTGTAAATATTACTGAGGCTGCAGCATGCTTACTTTTAAAAGCTAGATAATGAACAAAACAAAATGAGGAATATCATTAATCATAATTCACTGTGAATGGAAAATAATCCCTGTAGTTAGTCTTTCCTCTTTACAAAAATAAAAAAAATAGGTTTGTTTGTTTGTTTGTTTGAAGTAAGGAACTATACATATTTTGATCACTTTGCTGGAACCTCAAAACATGGAAACACAGCAACAATAAGACATGAAATCTACATCAAACACCTGCTGGAAAGTGCCTTTGTTGCTGGGGCAACTGCAAGAGCTTTCACTGTTTTTTCAGCTGACTAACATTTGCAGTATTTCCCACCCAGTGCAGAAAAAGGTGGCTGTTTGCATAAACACATATTTAAGACTTAAAAAAGCCAAATTTGAAGTTACTCCAACTGTTAGTGTTTATAGAGGAACTAGTATGTCAAGAAAGTAGTTGCCTGCTCATCAGCTTACTGTGGCAAATCTACCACTGAATATAGTGAGACAAGGCTTAACGTTTTGCTCCCCTTGCAGCTAATAGATACAGCTCTAATGCAGCGTACTCCTCTTCCATTCTCTGCATTTTCTTTTGTGGATGGTATAATTATAAATTTCATTATAATAGCTCTTATATTTAAGTATTATCTGAAGGCAGCCTGGGAGATTTTCTATTTACAAACCCCATTTCATCCTTCTGCTGCAAAACTAAATACTGAATATAGAGTGACACCAGGCAAATATCAAAATTTGAAGTGTTTTGAAGGTAGAGTACAAAAAGTATTACCTACGCTTGTAGATAAATGAAGGCCTGTAAGTAAGTGAAGACAACTAAACTCATTAATCCTCATATAGAATTATTCAACAACTAGATATTTGTCAGATTAAGTAATAAGTTAAACTAGTCTATATAACATAGGAATGACAGAAAGGATTTTCTTTAACTTCACTTTTCCATTTAAGGCTTTCATATAAGCAGATTTTGACAACTTAGGAAAGCAGAATAGTGCAATTTGTGAATGCCTTAGGAAAATAACAGCACCAAGAAAGTTATATTTTAGGATTTTGCCACAGGGATACGTTCAATAATGAGGTCAGCTCTCCTAGGAGAAAAAGTAAGCAAACAAACCCAGCCTCCCACCTGAACTTAGATTGATGCAGATGAATGAAACATCAGCAGGCTTTTAGACGTAAGTGAATAAGGAAACAAATAAAAGGCAGTTCTTTTTGTTGTGAGGTTTGTTTTTAGTTATTATTTTACATTTTTAAGTTTTGAAGACTTCCAGAAAAAAGTGGAACTCCAGTATAGGTCTTTGTTTTGAAAATGATGAGTTTCCTTTTATAAGAACACAGGAAATTTGGGAATATAGCATTGTTATTGGTTTTGCGATTATTAAAAGACCTCTGTAACTTTCTGTATTCTAGTCCTGTGCCATGTACTAGTTTAACAGCAACCTGAGAGGGTCATTATCCAGGACTCAACTACACTTGTACTTATACCTTTTACGTTGGGGTTTTGGTTCTTTTCAGTCATTGAGTGCATATCAGTAAGGTTTTACAATGGATCCTTTTATCATTGCTTGTAGACTTCTTTCACTCATGCTATATTACGGTATTGACAATTACATTTCCTATCTTAAATATTATAACTCTGGAAGGTTTCACAGGAGAGCTTTTAGTAAGTCTGAGTTATAAACATAAGTTGAATTTTCCCTGATTTAATTTTGAATAAATTGATTTTAAGAACTGAAATACCTGATTGGCATTTCTAGATGAATGCCTTCCAGGCATATCCATAGAATTCCAGGTATATTTATCTGACTTTCTCCATTCCTACTGCTGTAGGAATCAGGAAATTCCCAATTTGCTGAAGAAAATGCTTGGTTTCCAAATGGATGGAAAACTAATTTCCATAATAATAGCATTACAAAGGATTAACTCATTTTAATAATTAATTTAGTAAAGGTCAATTCATTAGAGATTAAACCTGGAACTTATTTTCCTTTGAGCTTATTCCAAATTTGTTTTATAGGTGCTAACTCATGTAATTGAGTTTTGTTTTCCTAAAAGTCTAAGTTACCCTTGCTGAGATCTTTCACTTCCTCACATTTCTAGACAGTAAAAAAAGATTCATGTCACAACTGATGATTCTTCCTTTTCATACAACACTGAAAATATTCATCTGCAGATTGACATCATGGTTTCAAACCTAGGGATGGCCTACCATGGTATGAGAACAGTTTTATCAAAACTGAAGGTGATAACTAGGTCTGACAGTAATTTAATGCTTCAGACTGTTTTTATTTAGTAGGTGATGCAGGGGTTTTATATCTGTCTAATGGGAATGAGATTCTGTAATGGGAAACCATGCAGATTGCTGGTTTTGAAGTTGTCTCTTTACAGAGCTAGAAACACTTGTTTTACATAAACCGTAAGATGCTTTATTTGTCATGAATAATGAATAGTTATCACAAGAAAATGAACTTTCTATGTACCTACCGATCTAGAGTAGCAGCATCTTATTTTTCACATATGCTAATAAATGTATGTGAACAGAAAAAAATACATCATTATGTCTGGCCCTCATTCACACTGCCAGCCAAGTGGGCTTTTTTCATCCACTGAGTGACATTCAGAAAAAAAAGGTATTTTCTTTAGCATTAAAACCACTGAATTGATAAATGATTCATTCCGTTTGGTAGACATCAACTAAATATTACATTTGAAAGAGTATATTTACTCCTTTTTGGGGTATATTAATTCTTCGATTTCAGTAGTAAAAGCTAAACATTGTTTCTATGTCATTTTAACCCAAATATTTGCTAGTCCCTTTCTCAAGGACTAGAGAAGGTAAATATACAGGGAGAAGGAACGTATATTAGACCTGATGAAGTCCTAACCACTATTGTACAGATTAAATTTTAACCCATTTTCCATGCAGTACATTGAGCCTGTCTTGCTGGTGACACTTCTAAAGTTTGCAGCACTGATTTGCCTCTAACTCTCTTGTTTTAATGATGCTGTCTTCTCAAACCATCAATTGAAGGCTGATGAACACAGAATTTTGTTCAGTATGCCCTGATTTTAAAAATCTCCTTGTCTGATAGCTGTGCCATATAATTTGGATTCTGCACATGCAACCAAGTACAGACTTTGTGGTCTTCCAGCCCTGATGTGACTTTCCCTTTGCTTCTTCCTCTGCTTGCAGCTAAAGCAGCTTCCTTAGGTGAGCCATCGATGGTCCACAGCTCTACTCTCATCTAGATGCCTCTTCTGCATTCATCTTGGAGCAAGAAGGGCAATATGTTTAAGTTCCATGTCTTGGTGGGAATGAGGTGGGTAAAAGAAAACATAATGTTAAGACCAAGTGAAAGACAAGAAAGTCCTGAGATGGGAGTGAGTGAGGGGAAGGGAACAGTTTATAGGAGTGAAATGTTCTACTTCCCAAGCACTTTTTGCTGTAGTTTTTACTATGAGGGGAAGAGCTTCAATGACAGTAGTTCTGTCAGTGGGGAGACCAGAAGCCGTAGAGAATGGAGAAGAATCCAGTGGTTATGTTATTCTTCTGAATGAAAACCCTGTTATTCCGCATACAGAATGTGCAGTTAATGTCACAATGCTTGGAGGTACTTTAATGTATTTTCTAATATTCATAGTGGGAAAGAATCAAATCAATTCCCATTCATGGCTGGAAGAGCCTCCAGCAGCCATTGCAAAGGATTAAGAAAGCAGCAAAAAGCCTTAAAATGCTTATCTAACCCTATAGTCATAATGAGCTCATCCACTGCCCCAAGCCTTTTGAGTGCAGGTATGCATTGAGTTGGGCACAGTGAATGGTTCTGTTAGCTGCTGTGGGTGCTTCAGAAAGCTGATAAACGACCTTAGGGGTTTACTTAACCAAGAGCATGAATGATAACAGAGTTAATGCATACTTTCTAATACCAAGCACTATATTTTTTTCTGCTTTTACTAGTGTAGCCAAAGTGTAAATAATGGATGCAGGATTTTTTAAAATTTCCTAATAAAGAGAAAACATTGTTTGAAGCTGTGGAATCTGCACATCCACTGGCACGGCAGCTAATGCAGTTTGCTTCTCCACTATTGCCCTGAAGTATCTTTAGAGATTCATATATAATCTGCTGTAAAAGGCTACAGTAGTGCCTTTGGCAAGTTTTCTTAGCCTACAGAGGATAATTACATGTGGAATGCAAGTACAGTTCCAAGCTGGACCTCGTTAGTTGTCCACCTTTTTCTCATGGATGCCATGAGATCTATCCATCATAAGAGTATCTGTGATACCCTGATGTTGGTTTTTTACTTTAAGAGCCTAATCGGGTCTCATTTTAGCAAACAAAAAAAGAAAATTCAAGGGAGAAGATACCTTTCCCATCAGTTACATGAAGGATTTAGACATGTACAGAGCCCTGTCATGCCCCACTTCCAGTCTAGCGTTATCCTCCAAGTTAGTAGTGCAGCTGGAGGTGTGAGTGCGCCAGAAGGACGAGCTAGTTCTGAATGGAAATGTATCTATAGCAAAGGCCAGCTTGGAAACATAGCTTTGTGTTTCAGCCAAAAACCTGACAGAAATGATCACAGCTTAAATGTTACATTTAGCAAAATGTACTCAGGCCTTGGTTATCCATCATAGCTAACCACAGTTAGCTGCTTAGGAAGACTCAACTTTTACAATTTGTTCTTCATAGATAAAATTGTGAATGTTCCCAGGTAGCTGTCATGAATACCAGGGTTTCTGTGAGTATCATATACAACAAGAAAAAAAAAAGACATTTTTAAGAAAATTCCACGATGCTTTAAGATAATTTCGTGACTGAGCATTATTAGGCATTTACCAATGCTTTTAATGGAATTAGGAGATTTATTCTGTTAGATCACCCTATTGGTCTGTCCAGACCAAATGGTATTTTGTCATGGCTGATACTTTAGCTAGTCAGAAATGTTTAGCAAAAATGGTTTGCACTAGAAGAGTTAAAATGTTGCCAAATTATTCATGCAAATACATGAATTCTGATAGAAGCTTTAAAGCAGCTAGATTGCTACTGTCCAGGATGGACTTTGCTAAGGAGTTTAACAGAGAAGATTATGGAGGAGAAAAGAGATCCAAGAATTAATGAACTCACATGTGGAGGAATGAGATTCAAGTATCATTTATGCAGAGTTTTGACACATATGCAAGGAAAGAAAATATAATTATACATTATAAAAATTACTGGATAGGAAAATGAGCAATGTGATACAGATTTACTGGGTAAAAATTGAGGTGCAATATTTGTAGTTAAACACTGATATAAATGAAAGCTGTGTGTGTATATTTCTGTAAAAATGATGAAGGTGACCCTGATTTAAGTCATTCAGAAAAAAAAAAGGAACATTTAAATATGTAAATCAGAGATGAACTGAGTTTAGAGAGGGTTATCAAAAATGTCTGTTATCTTTGAACAGGAACATATGCTCACTATGCTAATTCTGTAGGCTCCTTAGATCAAATGCTGGCATATTACAATGTTTTGCATTGCTTTAAATTTTTACTTCAAATTTCATTCCCAGTTTTTGGTTTTTTGGATATTCTTTTCCAATTACCAAATGCCAAATGCCAAAGAAGGGCCAGTTGAAGGAAAAAAAGTGTTATAGTATTGCTCTGTTAGGCTATGGATGTTATAAGAACTGATTACTGACCTGAGAACTGTCCAGAAGAATATGAAGCCACAACTTGGCCACTCAAGAAACTAAACAAAATTTAATGTACCATAGGGGATAAACTTTATTTAAATATTCCTTAAAATAATATGTCTTTTAAATGGTTAAGAGCAGAGAGCCCCAAAATTTTAAATGTGTTGGTGACTCAAGGTTGTTGATGGCTTTATGTATTTGAAAACTAGTCAGTCATTGTTTTAAGAGATTATATTTGTCCCCAAAGAAAACTGTGTGATTTCAAAGATGGAAGCAAATTCTTCAGTTCCTGGTTGTACAAGGAACTTTACTGAAGATTTCTTCCCCATAACTTACAGAAACAGACTGTTTAGTACAATGATACCATGAAGTTTGACTGCTTTTTCATAAATCTCATTAACATTTGGGTTTTTTTCTTTAAGATGAAGATGATAGCATGAAAAGTGGTTTATATTTTCATTACTTACATAATCCACAAAACATTTGTCTATTAGTTTAAGCACTTGCATCTCTGTCTCTTGTGCCTCCCAAGAGCTCTTTCACTAAGGTGTAAATATATTCCTAAAATAATGAAAGTGCCATTATCATTCTTCTATTCATTTAGATGCCCAGGAAAGGAACTAAAAAGGCATTTAACTAAAAGCATACTTTTAGTATAAAGAGATAACATTAACATAAGAATCTCTGCAGATCATTACTATGAGTATTCTCTAATGTATACTCCCTTGAGTTTTGTTTGCCAGAATACAGTGTGAGATAAATGGCTGGCACATCTAGTGTCTGAACAGACACGAGACGTTTTCATTCATTGCTCACCTCTATCTTTCAGCACTGGACTGATCCAACAGAGTATTCATTTACATCCTTATCGCCAAGCTGATGAATAGCCCCCCATCTTTATCCTGTATAGCTGAATCCCTCCAGAAAAGAACAGGTCACTTAGGACTACATGATATTGTAGTGCTGCTAACTTACATTTTAAGAATAAAATCCACAAGAGGCCCTAAACATTGTAGCATGAAATCCTAAATTCTTTACTTTCTAAACAATGGGCAGGTGTTTTGGTTTGTTGTGGGGTTTTTTTGCATTGTCCACACTATGCTCCCACATGGCTTCTCGTGGAACGATGTGAGCACGGTATATCATGAGATTTTGTAAAAAGCCTGAAGTAATGCTGTAAAAAGATGGCAAAATATTTCAGTTACAGAAGAAGCATTCTGATTTTTTTATTCTTTTTGAGATTATATAATTTTGACTTTTTGGAAGAAAAGATTTAAAATATTTGCTCTTCAAATGAAGTGAGTAATCCCTATAGGTATTTTAGGTGTGTAAGTATCCATGACTTCCCTAGGTAAATTGTCCTGCTGGCTCCCTATCTGTAACATACTCCTTTGAATTTGAATTTGTCTAGCATTAGCTTCTAGCCATTGCATGAAATTACACTTTTTTTCCTGCCTTTTATACCAAACATAAAGATATACGTTAGTCTCTGAAATTTTTACAAGAGGAGTTTGAAAATCATCCAGGCTACCAGTTATTATACCAGTGTTTCAAATCTTAATGCATTTACAAGTAGCTTTTGATATCAGAGACAAAGGTAATGGCAATTAGGAGTTAGTGTGAAGCTTGCCTTCATAGGATGGACTCAAAGTACAATCTTGTTACCAACCCATGTCCAAATAAAATAGAACAAATAAGCTTCAACATCTCAAAAAAAAAAAAAAAAAAAAAGATATTCTGTTTTTCTTGTGCTTTAGAACTAGAATTGGCAATGCCCCTCTAACACAGGGCTGGATTTTTTTTTTTTAGTTGGTTAGCAGACAGTTGTTGTTCTGTGACTAAAGTTGCCCTCTATTCTTGGATGCTACATGAATTTAAAGAGAGCTAATGAAGGTTTGTGGAAAACGGCTTGGCATTTTACCATTACTGCTAATATGATGAGAGAGGTGATGAATTGCCCACTGGAGGTTTCGATACTTCTGAATAAAGAGGACAATTTGCAAGAAATACTTGCAACCTAACCACTGCTATTTACTGTGCTACATTGTTTGGATGGCAGTTCCATTTCTTTTTCACCTCTTGCAACCTACACTACCAGTTTTATGTTCAGGTTAGTCATCCTTCCTATGTCCAACAGTTGCTTTGCAGTAAGTCAGAAGCCACAGGAGACAGTTGGGATCAATGTCCACTTTTCATCGAACAGAAGAAAAAAGAAATCTAGGAGAGGTGTCAAAGATTTCTTAGGCTAAACGTTGCAGGTTTGTTGAGCTGATCAAGTTACCATTTGGCAAGTCCCTTGTCCAAATGCTTGCTCTCAGGCTGAGGAACATGTAAGCTAACATGAGTCTGTGACAAAAAGGTTAAGCTGTATTATTTTATTGTCTGTGCTTCACAGTGTATACTAGATTGCCCCTGGTTTATCCACCATGTAAGGTTTAAATAATTTGCTAAATAATGCAATAGCATGTTCAGTCTTTCAAAAGTTTCTCATGAAAACAACATTTCATTAGATCTGAGTAGTTTTCCTTATGTTTTGTCCACTGACAATAGATGTGATGAGAAGAAGGAGATGTATGTATCTTTGCCTGTCTACAAGAAAGAGGTAAATTAATATAGACATGATTGGTCAAGATCTTTTGAATTATACCTTTCTTGGTTACAACAGCTAAATCTAGGACATGAAAAAGCTGATATTTTTGAAAAATACTGTATTGAAGTTTTTTGACTAAAAACACTGAAAAATATGTCAATATTATCAAAACATTTAATTAGAAATCTCTTTAAATGCATTTCAAGGCTTGAATTTGATTTTAATTTTAAGCTTATGTAATACTGTTTACAGGTACAAATACTCAAACCAAACAGAAGATTTTGAAGGTATCATAGTAAACATAGGTTGTTTAATATTTGACTTCACATCAGTATGAGACTGGAAAATTTCCTTCTGTTTATTTTTAAAAAAGGATGTGAGTGTAGCGATACTAAAATGGGTCAAGGCATTACTACTCCTACCACAGTGTGTAATTTTCACTCTAAGTGCTAAGAAAATAGGTTTTCCCAGGAAAAACAAAATCAAACCAAACTCAAACCTTGATGTTTGCTATTCCTGGCTTTTCTGAAAATGTTGACATAAAAAAAAAAAAAATTGCAATGTTGCAATAATGGCATCTTTGATGTCTTTGTTCTTCCCTGTGAACTCCCTGCCTGGGTTGCAGTTCCCTGGATATTTCACAATCCCTTTTCCCTAGCCACTGCGATGCACTACAAGAGCAAAAGGTGGGGAAATCTCTTTTTTCAGAGAAAGAACAGCATGAAGTCACAATGGTCTCTCCTCTTGGGCCAAAACAATTAGTCTTAAAGTGTTTACGTACTAAATGTTTAACTTAAAGTAATTTCCCCTTCCACAAATAGCACAAATGAAAGGGAAGTGTGCCACCAGGAAATCAGACCAGCAGCCACCACCATGACCACAAGTAAATGATCAGCTTTGATTTTCATTCTACCTGTTCACCATTGATCCTTGGACTTCTAGTGGACCTTATTTTCTTACACTGATGCACTGGAATTAAGAGAGGACAGTTAAAAAACATTTTAATGTAGATCATCAATTGGATTTGCTGCTTAAATCACTGACAGATCTTGTCCAACTAACTACTGGTGTACATTTAGACATAAGCTCGTCTATAGAAATAAATCAGCTCAGGTTCATCACAAGCCTTTCAGTGCTCTGGGAAGACACAAAGATGGAAATTCCAATAGAGTTAACACTTAACTGTCTTACTAAGACTACCTTAACACCAGATAGGCTGTCATGATGCTTTTGGTAAGGAATAGGACTCAAAAATGTGAGCAGTAGCTCAGTCAGCTTAACAAAATTATTTTAAAGAGATATTTAGAGTCAGTTTGCGCTACCACACAGTACCAGAACAGCCAAGTAGCAGAAGTAATGTATACATCATTGGTTTTTATCCCTTTCAGAGTAGTCTTTCTTATTATTTTTAACGAAACAGTAAATTATTGTAATGTAAACTGTAACAGAATGGCACAGTTTTATACTTTCTTAATTGGATGTTAATATCTATGTCAGTATTTGCATGAAAAATGATGTACTAAGCCAAAATATCAAGGAGTTTAAAACTCATAATAATTCTTCTACTGATACCTACCATCTGTCAGCTTAATCTTCACCTCCTAGAATTCAAGGAAGAAAGGTACCTTCAGGGAAAGGAAAAGGATAAAATTACTGTTATGAAAGTACAGTATATTGAGTATAGACCATGGACTTGAAATCTCATTTGATTAGATAGGATTTCTTAGTTATTAATTGTCAAAGTTGGAAAATAATTAAGGACTACTGTTGGGGCAGTCTCACTGCTGCTCCCTAAAGGAGCTGTAGGGCTCCCTGGAGAAGGTGTTGGAAAGCAGCTCTAACACAGCCAGCATAGTAGAGAAGGAATAGAGGCTGCTGCAATCCCCTCCAGAGCAGTGAAAGTCTGTGTATCCTCTGTGCTGGAATGCATGGCAAGCAAACAAGTCTGAATTCTGTGTGTGGTGTGTTTGACTCTTCTTGAGCTTGTCATTTCTGCAAGTCTGCCTGTGTGTAACCTGTGTACAGACACTGCTTGGGACAAGCCACCTGGTACTTGTCATTCTTAGGGTAGCCATCCTTCAGTGTACTGTTAGGTGCCCACTAAGAATGCCAAACCCTCAGGAAAAAAAAAAAAAAGGGGGAGAAGTGGAGCTGGAGAGCACATTACCTGCAGCAGTTTTAGGACATAAATGCAAAGCAAGCACATATCTTCACCAAGATTATCTCAAATCTCTGCACTACTGCAGGGGCTACAGGCCAATTCTTTCCTGACAAAAGTAAGAGGGTGCATTTCCAAACATCTCCATCTGTTAGCAATTCATTTGACGTACAACTATTTTACTAGATTGCTCTAAAGAAATCGAAAAGCTTTTGTTCTCTCAAAATGTCTATATTGTTCAGATTCCAAAGTCAAACTAAAGCATCAGCTCCTTAATGTCTGGGCTTGTACAGCAGCTGTTCCTCCAGCTTCCACTGAGGTGCTCTGCCTCTGCAAACATGTAGCTGGAGGTAATCCCGGCCCATGGGACAACACAGGTGAGACTTGGCTCGTCTCAGTTGCCAAGAATTGTATAGCAACAGGAGTGAAGCTACAGAGCAGAACAACTGGTTCTGGGGCCTGTATCCTGGGTGTCTGGGGCTTACCCTGCATAACTCTGGCCTGTAGTTCCCTTGGTTAGTGGAGTGCTTTGTGTGACCTCAGTGTGCGTTGCCCAGTTCAGGCTCATACAAAAGGAATCTGCTTCACACACTTAAGGATAGTTTTGCCAGTAAGCAGGGATACTAGTAAGAATTGCTTCAAACGTGCCCATCTAAGGCAGATGACATAAATATGTTTTATTTCGTTTTCCCCTTTAAAAAAGTATAAGACCTGAAAAAATATACAGGGCAGTTAAAAATTATTTTTTAAAAAACAAAGAAGTCAAAGTGTTTTAATGTTGCAATGCTTCCACTCTTTTTTTTTTTTTTTTTAACCTCCCGCCAGAGAATATTTGCAGCTTTTCATACTGCTTTGAATACCTAGTCAGAGGAAAAGGGAGAAGTGAAAACTTGATCTTACAAAAAAACCCCACCTCAGAGCAGCATATAAGAACTGTGAAGCCCTTGGCATGTGCATAGAGGGTGACTTTTGAGGAAGCCTCCAAGACAGCAGCTAGGGAGTCTTTGCTTCATGTTTTCCAGCTGTGGCAGGAGTTATAGTGAGAGAAATGTAATTCAAAGACAACGGGAAGGAGAAATGTAATTTTCATACAGAAAAATTCTCAGTTTGGCAAAGAAAAACAGAGCTGTTCAAAAAACATTTTCTTCCAGTATCTGGGATCAATGGGCAGCAGTCACCGCCCCGTGACCCTCTCTAGCTCTTAACAAGGCAGATAGGATCAGACTGTATCAAAGCTCCAGCACTAGACAACAGAGCTTCTTGCATTAATTTTATTTTCTTATTGTCCAAACTTAAAATTAAGCATGTGGTTAATGAAACAGGATGGACCAATTGGTATAAGGAGAAATACTGTTAGATTAGTAGTTGGTTTTAATGATTTTTAAAGGTCTTTTTCAACCAAAATGATGCTATGATTCTAGAATTCTAATGTGCAGAGCTGTTCTACCTAAAGTGGTCTTTTTCTTGTCCCAAGAACCAGATTATGTAAAATCTTTGTACAGAAGAGATTGCAAATTTGAGGTTTCATAGGTTTTGTATCCATCTACATATATATTTCTTTTGTTATCTAAATGGTATTGTACTTTTATTCAACTGTCTTCTCACATCTCATATTAATATACATTAATTTTCTGAATAATTTGTCCTAAATATTCTTATTTGTAATCCCAGAATAAATGAAAGTGATCCTACTGAGCAAGTTTCACAGAATTAGAGTCCTCAGATTGATGTTCTGGCAATTTAATGGCAGAAAACTGACTCTCAGGATAATAAAATATGGGATCCCTGTTTTGGTGAGGTTTTTTTCCTCTTTCTTCCTCCTCACCCTTTCATTCAATAAGTAATTACCAGATTAAAAGAGAGAGGGGAGTGTTTCATGTATTCCCTTGTAAGTACTTTTAAAGCTCATGTAATTTATCCTACTTGCATTTATTAATACAAGACAGAGTCTGAAGTACACACAGACACAATACTCATATTTGTGTAGCAGCGACAGGTCAACCAGACTTTCTAAACAAAGAGTATTAAATACTATTCAATCACTATCATCCTCTAGTTCTTTCTTTGGTCCGTTTCCTGGAATCCGAATGAGGAATTAAATTCCTACAGCATATAACATTAAGTCATTCTGATGAGAAAGAATTTCCATAATTCATCCTCCAAGGTGAGATTCCACCCTTTGCAGAGGACCAGCTGGAGACAGAAACACCACTTCAAACTGACATCAGTCTATTGAAGCCTCAAACAACATGTAAGGCCCTCTGCTGCTCCTTGCAAAGAGATGGTTTTTACTGCAAGATGTTGTGTCACCTCCCTTCTGGAGAAGTTAATTGTGGTTATATCAAAGGCCAAATTAATTTCATCATCAGCTTACAAATCAAAGTTGGGTCAATAAGGACTACCATACTACTTCAAATGATAAAATCCCTTATAAGGTGAGGAGTTATTTGCCCTCCCTCTGAAGTATTTCTCTTGGGAAATGAAACAGGAAAGGGCAGAGCATAGCAACTCCATCTATTTCACAAGTTCTCAATGTCCTTTCACAAAAATAAGCCTTAAAGCCAGAGCTTCTTGGCTTTCCATGTTGTTTAAAAGATGATTTGAAACTTTTTTTTTGGTGAATATACTGCTCTTGATTTTGTGTCACTGACATATTTCTCTAAGAGGCATCCTAGTCTGAACTTTAGCCCAGGACTTAGCAAGGAATTTAGCACTTATTTATTGAACCATGTGCATAAGCCTCAGAACCACCAGCCAGCTCCAGCACAAACATCTGTCTTTTCAAAAGATAATACCCTGTCAAAATGCCCTGGAGCAGAATCTGTTCCTTTGGTCTGAAGCAGTAGCAGCTACAGTAGTTAGACAGGAAGTATTTTTGGAAGGATGACAGCTGGGTTGTCAGACATTAATTCTGAATTACACAACACTTGTATGTTACAGCAGAAACGTAATAAGCAATTATTCTTACATTATCATATGTAGGGCTGCCAAACTACTGTCTGAGAGGTAAGATAAAGGACTTGGGTCCATAGCAGTTCTATTGATGTTAGAAAGTTTCCATCAAATGTAACTGATGTTAGGACTATTTTCTGTCTTGTCATGTAGGACAGTATCAGCTTAAACATCTGTCATGGAAAAAAGATATCGACAAGTCATACCTCCAAGGCAGAACTATCCCCAGCATGAGAAGAGCAGGTAAGTGACTGTAACTGCCGCTGCTGAGCATTTAGCTTCTTCACCAGCAAACCTAGTATACAGAATAAAATCGTATTTACCTAAACTTCAGTGTTGGAAGTCTCCAACAAATTTAATTTTATTTCACATGTGTCATTTTTGCTACAGTCTTCAAAGAAAGTAAAGTTTCTGGGTGGTATTTATTTATATCTGTTGACTTCTTGAAACAGGAAATAAAAGAACTCGAGTCAGGGAGAAGCATGAAGAAACATACTTGTCAAGGAAAAACCCTAAGCAAGCCTTGAGCTGGAAAAGAGATGGCTGGAGGTGATATGACACAGGTCTACGCAATCAGAAATGGAACAGGTAAAAGATAAAATTGTTCATTGTTTCTCCAAACAGAATAAGTAAGGGACAGACAGTGGAATTATTAGGTAACAGGTTCCAAACAATTGGGGGATAACATCTAGTTAAAGGTTTGGTTTATTTCAACTCATTAGTTAAACGTCTTGTCAGATGTAGCCAAATTCATGGCTATGAGCCAGAAGTAAAAATATGGAAGGAAGAAAAAAAAAAACTATGGAGGACTTAAAAAATATAATCTCTGCCTCAGTCACAAAGTCTTATTCTTACTTTTTTTTCCCAGGTATACACTATTGGTCACTACTGGAGAGTGGCTAATGGCCTAAATCAGACCAGACCTGACTTGGCTCTTTTCATACTCCTAATTACAAGGCTAAGAAATTCAGTTTACTTCAATAGTCAGGAACCTGCTGAAGTCAGCTGACCTATGCAGATCTCTGTATATTTATAACAAACTATTGTAGAAAAGAAAAGACCTTAGTAAAAGAAAAAAAAAATCAAAAAGTAAAGTAAAAAAGATCTTAAAAAAACTTTTCATTACCTTAAGGTACCAACTATCAGAAATTGTGTTTGATATACTTGTGTGGTTTTCTAAGGAGCAACACTCAGTAACTGCTCCATCTTACCCTCCTGGTAAAGCTTTGGTAAGAAGGGAAGCTCTCCAGAGGTGACTCTGTTAAATCAAGGCAGGAGGTTAGTTTCAATCAGACTCCTTCTCCAAACTACTGGTTTTAAAATCCTCATCTCACAGCTCTGGTTTCATAGGCTCAGATGGCAGAAACTCAGCTGGCTAGGACATAAAAATAGTTACTTAGGTTGAATCCAATGCAATGAAATAAATTCACAGTGAAGTCATGCTGAGAAGGATGGGTGTGTTTCTTCTTCCTTTTGGGAACTGCACAACACACAACTGCTCAGTTGTTTCTTGCAAGAGCAGTATTTAGAGTATGAACTGAACCACCAGTGGCCGAATCACCTGAAGTGAGTCTTCTATGGCATTAACAAGTAAATATTAGATAAATGTGTCACAGTGACTATCGTTTCTGATGTTAAAAAGGATCTGCTTCCTCTGTTTCATTTTGGAAGGACCAAAACCTTTGAGATTCTGCTACACATCCACTTTTCTAAGCTGAGAGAGAGCTCTGTAGGATAGGTATCTGTCCAGCAGTGGAATTCAGATCACAGATTCCTACAACTTCAGAATCAACACATTTCTTCTCCAGCTGAGCTTTGGCCTCATCCTTCCTCTGACTGACCCCCTGTTAGGCTGCTAATGTTAGGTGTCTAAAGACAGTAAGGGATACCAGCCTCAAATGCAAGTGAACCTGTAATGAGTCCCTATTGTAATTCTATCAGCTGTACAAAGTACATGGATTATAAACTGCTTGCCACACAGATGAATGTTTTCTGGGATGTGTATTTATTGGTAAGAAAAATTGACTAGCAGGGTACCTGAATTTTATTCAAAGCATCTATTCATAGCATATAGACCCATTCTATTCTACAGTTGTAGTCACTATTAAAAAAGTCAACAAAAGATACAGTATTATCTGAGCTTCTCTAGCAATTTCCTCTTTCACATGAGACATGCTTTACTTTCCCTTTGTTGTCCAAGGAAGTGTTATTTGTTTAATATTCCATGCTGTTTTAAATAGTTCTTCAATTTCTTTCTCAGATAAATTAAGAATAAAATTACCTTTTATTAAACAAACACTATTTATTTATTGCCTCAGATACTCAGTTTTAGATGTGTGAGGGTTAAAAAAAAAAAAGTCCCCTTCTCCCTAACTCCTGCAAAACCCTCCAGGGAGTTTCTGTCACATTTAATCTTTCTCTAGCTTCCTGGTTCTTAGGGTGTCTTCTGAATACCAGCAGTTCTGTCTATTTTATTTGCTCCCTCTCTTACACACATGCAATTTAAGAAAAGTAATTGAAACTATGGCATCTCACCTTGCGGTATGTGTGTAGTTTGAACAGACAAGTATCTAGAGATCAAATTTCTGCTTATCAGCTGCATGAATGTGATCCAAAGCCTGGAGACATCGGTGAACTCTGCAGGAGTTCGCTTGCTGAGCAGGTGTTCACAGCCCCTCACAGAAAGAGAGGTTTGAGCTAGAAATAGCTTTTTACCTCTCTAAACTGAGTAGCTTTTGCTGCAATTCACACCTGTGGACCTACCAGCCAGTACAGTAACATCCAGGTTACTCTGAATTAGGTTTGCAGTCCAGGCCAAACATGCCAGTGAGGCATCAAACAATTATGTGTCTCCTGCCCAGGATTTGCCATACACACAAACTGGTGAAGGTGCAGGAGTTCCACCTTTCCACACTGGAGCCACAGAGAAGTGAGAGCCATGGTACATAGGCTTCCAGGCACTTATCCTCAGAAACTTTCTCCCATTTTTTACAAAACTGACCATGCTGTTTTCAGCTATACAATTTTTGTTTCTTTGTTTCTTTTAAGAACAAGCTTGTTTTAAATTATTTTTCTTTACTTTCTAGCTTCCACCTATAGAAATGAGACAACAAGACAAAACAGCCTTCTGTTGAAAAAAAAAAACCACCCTACTGCTTCACAGGAACTGAAATATCTCATGAAAAACATCCCTGCATCTGAAAACAGGTATGAGCCATGATTCATTAAGCATCTAGAGTGCCTTCTACAAAGGGGAGAATCTGTTAGCCCTGGGAAAGGCTTTGAAGCACTTCTGTCTGGCTCCAAGGCAACCTGGAGGAGCCTCAGGGAGGATTTTCCTGAAGCCAATGGGCAGCCCTGCCTTCAAGTCACTTCTTCGAAGGGTGGTTGGCACAGCCCCCACCTCTCAATCCTGACCCTGCATGGTTGGGTGGGGGCAACTCCCACTCTTTTTTTGTTGTTTTTTTTTTTTAGTTTTTTAGGATTTTTACATAATTTCTCTTTTTACTTTGAATTGTGGCCTATCCCTTGTGCTGAGAACTTGAAAGCAATGTGCAGGAACACAACAGACTCTNGACCCTCCTGGGTGGGTGGGGGCAACTCCCACTCTTTTTTTTTTGTTTTTTTTTTTTTAGTTTTTTAGGATTTTTACATAATTTCTCTTTTTACTTTGAATTGTGGCCTATCCCTTGTGCTGAGAACTTGAAAGCAATGTGCAGGAACACAACAGACTCTACGACTGTTCTTCTGGGGCCAGCTGTGCTCTCAGGTCTGCAGAGGTGTGAAATTACCAGAAAGTTCTTTCAAAGTCTGTCTGAGCTGCCCAAATTTGGAAAACATCTTAAAAACTTTTTTTACTCCTTCCATACCATCATGGAACAAAATTTGGTTGTACTGGAAATTTTCTAGTTTGAAGCCTTTTTTGTAAAAATGCAGTGCTGGATGGAACAATTCTGGACCTTGAACAGTATCAGAGAATTCAATTTCCTAGACATCTCCAGGGTTGGGCTGCTCTGTTTCTAATAGTGTGTGCTTACATTCTCTCCTTGCATTTCTATTGACTGAGAGACATTTAGAATCTTAAAGCTGATTATTTTTTTTTAACCTAATAATTGCACGTTAGGCTCATGAAAATCTCTTCCAGGGATTTATGCTTTAATTTCATTCTCAAAGTCTCAGGCTTATTAAGCGACAGTGATCTTGGGATATTAAAAAGTCAATTACGTGATGATTTTTACTAGTCCCATCTTCTTTCAGAACCTCACAAATTATCATTTTGTTATTATGGTCTGCTGTGGAAACCTATTCTTAGTGTGAGTGATGACAGGTGTTTGTCATTTTGAAGACTCCAGTAAAGGTATTTTAAGGGAGTACTTAGCAGCACATATTAAGCATGCTCTAATAATCTATGTGAAATGTTGAAGAAGATTTTTCCATTCAAGCATAAAAATAGACTAGGGAAATTATCACATGCTTTCAAGATTGGATGATGGTTTTATGTCTGTTCATAGAGCAGTTAATTTCTGGCTATTTCTCCTGTGATAACATGATGTAGCCCCAGTTGATTGTGCTTTCCAGAGGCCAGCCTCTGGGCACGAATGTTGGTGTTGAATATCATGGTTACAGTAGCATTAGCCTCCCAAGTAGGTTTTTCTTTGTAAGTGTGCACCATCCTTTGGGATCACTGTTGTGGGAGGTTAGCTGTTCCAGAAGGGGGGAAAAAGGTATCACAGTGAAACCCCATCCAGAAAATGGTAAATCATGGTGAAATTTCTCTCCTCTACTGAGTACTGCACTTCCTTTACACTACATTTTCATGTGCCTTTTTCTCACTTGATTTTCCAGAGAAACAGGTTTGACTGTTTCCCTTGAGAAACCATACTGAAGCAACCACGTGGCACTTGCTGTCAAATCATTTCTTTAAATTTTCACTTGATTTCATCTCTCCTATTGATGCAATGGTTTGTATTCCAAAGCTAAGGATTTTCCACGTAAATGTGTCCTTAGAATATCTGCTGGCTGCTTTCCCTCCCTCGTGTTTTAGCCAAACTATATCTAAACAATCTTGAATTTCTTTTCTCATGTTAGTACTTCAGATTCTATGGGTAGGGTTTTTGTAGGATTTGTTCATGTTGTACTTTGTTAACCCTCTCATCTACCACCGCCCTCTCTCCAGCCATCAATAGACTTAAAGCATTGAGGTGTCAAACGGCTGCTGCAAGGACTCCCACTGAGTCCCTGTTGTGCTAGTGCTGGCAGACAGAAAAAAAAAAAAAAAAAAAGCTACTTTTAAGGTATGGTAAGACAAAAGAGAGCAGTGGTACACTGTAAGAAGCTGCATTACTCTTGCTTCCCTAAAATAGTTGAGTGTATACACACTTTTTTGTCTTCACCGCCCCTTTCCAGTTTAGATGTTCCTTAGAATGAGGCCTTTTCTTTGTAAGAGATAATTTTTTCCTACAGTTGGTTTTTGATCTCCATGTGTCAAGGTCAAGGCACAAGCACAATTTGCAATTATTTCTTAGCAGTAGAAATTACAGTGGTAGCTGTGCTGACTTTTTTTAAAGCTAGTTTTGTCCATGCTGGTGAATGTCTGCAATTTGAGCTATTGTTCTGTATATATAGGGTGGAGGGTTTTCCAACAAAGAATTCTACCGTCAAGAAATTGGTGAGTTCTTTAGGTGAAGAATCATCCTTTAATCTCTTTATCCTTCGACTTGGATCATTTATTCATTATAGATATAATAGTAGAGATGAAACCCCTGCAATATTTCACTCTTTTGATTGACAATGAGATCAATATAGCACAGGTGGCCTTTTTCTTTCTTTCTCATTCAGTTTTGGATAGGATTAGTGAGTGGGTGTGCTGGCCAAAGGACACTGCCACAGGCTACAGTACTCATCTCCCTAAGAGCTATGAGGCTATTAACTCACTTTCTTTGTCTAGCTGTACATTTGCAGAAGCCTTGGGAAGATTTACCTTCTCGGAGGAGTGATGAATTTCCATTTTGTTTAAAATGTATTCAAACCAAATGAATACAAGTCATCTTTAAATTTAAAAGGAGTTTTTAAATTCTTTCTTTTTAGTTTAAAAACACTTCCCTTTCTCTTTAAAAAAAATACAGAGAAAACAGGTTTTACAGAAAACAATCAGGAGATCTGAATGGGAAGTTTATATAATCTGCAACCATAAACCAAAAAAGTTAGAGTCGGAGCTTAAAATGTTATAAAATACTAATATTTTTCTTATTTTACAACCAAGTCTACTAAATAATATTGTGATAACTTACCCTATAAATACCTTTACATAAATGCAGCTGACTAGATTTATTTTTTGCCTCAGGATCTGGATGAATATGTGGTTTGAAATGTTGCTACTTTGCTTTAAGACAGTAAAAAGCCTAAATATTGTTGCTGTACACCAAAAGTGATGAGGTACTTGAGAATATGGCTGGTAAGCAGTTACTTAGATTAATGAGCAGGATGTCTGCAGTCCACTGAAGAGCATCGATGATCACTCAGACATCTGAGATACTGCATGGTGAGGATATTCAGACCAGAAAAGTTTCAAATATGATGCTAAAAATTAGCATTTTTACCAATAAATGAGGCTTGGAGTCATGTTCCGTGTATTCATAAACTAATTAACAAAGAAAATTAAAAGCAAGTGGGAATGCATGGCTAGAGATATAAGAAGTAGGAATATACACAGTAGAATGAATGAGAAACTGATTAAATGGATATAAAAGGGGATTATGAACTAGATTTTGACCTGATGATCTGTTGCTTCACTATTTCTGTGCAGTGTTGCACTTGTCTTCTACTATTCTGCCTCTGTAAAGGGATCTGATGGCAAACCCAGCCCTGAAACACTGTGCTTAGAGATAACTGAGGGAATGAGACTGTGTTTGGTCTTTTTATTGGAAGATTTGTTTCAAGGACTGCAGAGGACAAGAGAATGAAGGGTCCAAATGCTTATTCCTAGATGAGTTCAAGCTCAACCAAATGACTTTTCTGCCTTTGTAATCCCCTGTATCTTGATAGATAGTAGTTAACAATTTTAATTATCTGCAACCAAACCAACTTGTCAGGACACGTAAATGCTCAGGGCTTTATAAAATTGACAGTATCTCTCCAGGTAGCAACTGCTCTTGATGGAAGGTCTCGGAACTACTTAAGGTGTGTTTGAAATATTAAAAAAAAAAAAAAGAAAGAAATGGTGGCTTTGTTTTCTGGCTGCCTCTATCTTGAATATTAGGTCATGTCAAAGTCAAAGTGTATTTCTTAATGACCAGTGCTTCCTGTGACTCTAAGCCCTGAGGGATGAAATGGGAAAGAGAGATTAAGACTAAATTGATGTATCTTCTAGATGTTGGGAAGAGGAAGGCAAGTAGAAACTCCCAGGGAGTGGCAGTGGTAATACCCCATACATACTTGTCAGTGTATCTTGCTCAAAACCAAAATGACTTCATTGTCACAGAACAGATAATCCAGTCTCCGTGTTTGTGCAGCAACTCATTAAACAGCATGTCTAGGCAGACTTCAGGCCATTACTGGCACTTTGAAGTGTGTCCAAATTTGAGGTTATTTTCCATAATTGAACATTGACTATTCTCATCCAAGAGCTTGTCAAATGACACAATGCCAGATTTTGGATAATGAAAAAAAATATTTGCAAATCAGTTCTCAATATTTCTCCATTCCACTGTTCCAAAAGTCAGAGGAAAAATTTTTTAACACATTTTCAAGGAAATTATAATTTTCTTTGTGTTACGAGTAATGCAATATCAAGCACATACCTCAACTCCTGAATTTTGACTGCATCTTTGATGTGAGTGATCATTGCCTTGATTAATCCAATAATTAGACATTTTATCAGTTTCTTTGAAAAACTCAGAAGTAAAAAGGCAAATACCTTGAAGGGGTGTTCAATATTTAGTTTACTGTCAACAGAAGAGTCATTCAGGCAGAAGGGCACTGTGATGAGGGGGTGGGGGGAAGTGGTTGTTGCAGAAGTCTCAATCTTTTAAAGTGAGCACTTTACAGCTTTTTCTGTGCTGTAGTTATTTCTTGCTCAGAAACTGGAGGCCAGATCCTCACCTGGGGATACTTATTACAATTCCAGTAGCTTTAATGGAAGCAGAGCCAGCCCAGCCCAGGGAGTGATGGCTTTAGATGAAATTCCTTACACAGTCGAAGGGTCTTATCAAGCACCCATTCTGCTTTGACTTAAATGGCATTTAAAGAGAATAGCACTGGGAAACCCTTCATTTCACCCTTACAGAAGAGGGGATGAATATGCATAAATATAGATTTAAAGATCATGTATAATTAAAGCTAGATATATTGATTCCCCACTGTCTTTATGAACAACAAACGGTATCACTGATGGAATCCCATCCTTTTTTGCTTATAATTTAGCAGTGTCTTAAGAAGAAAATGTATATATTTTTATCTTTAACATGCTTAATTGTTTCAAGCTTTCTGACTACTGTGTGGATGTCATGGAACATTAGACTGAAATCAGCTCGGTGTTCGTGCATAATGGGTGTGAATTTTTTTTGTTTGTGATAATTTCTCCCCTTTCATATTAATCGTAATCAGCAGAGAATGCAGACTCGAGCTGTCTTGCTAATGATAAATACAAATATAGCAACAGTATTTTTCATTCTATTAATTTATGTACTTCACCCTGGATGTACTCTATGCCAAGCAAATCTCTAAAGAAGGAACAACAGGAGTTTCTCAATGTGCATGCACTGTAGAAATGGGTGTGTGTAGAATGTAGGTATGCTTTCTTTACCGAGAGATAAAAGATTAAAAGTGTTTTCTGTCTCTTTTTGCTACAGATTTCTGTTATGGCTCCATGCTCCAGATCCTTATGAAAAAGATATATTTTCAAAAAAAGACAGCAGTGGCTTGACTTAATTGTTAATTATTTACGGATTCAATTGAGCTAAGCAGTATCTATAATAAAAAAAAGGTCAGTATGAATGCTTCATAATAAACACTGTTCTACCTACACGTAAGCACAGGTAACAATGTATGTATATAAGATATAATGAGTTAAGACAATAGAGGACCGTGTGAGACACAAGAAATCTACTAAGTTGTTTCTACAACACCTTTTCTTTTAATGCACATGCATTATAGCTGTACCACAGAAAGCAAAATAGTGACAAACAGGACAAAAAACACAACATATTTCCATGGAACTTCTGACCATGTCAAAGATCATAAAGGTCTGGAAACTTATTTTGCTGCCTTTTGTAATTTTCTTCCTAAAATTGACCCACAGGTTGCAATACTGCAGATGAAAGGCAGTCAAGGACACGCATGTGAAGTCCTCAGGCTGTGTAAGTAGAGGGTGCAATGGAGAAAGTCCTTCTGAATTCCAGGGTAAGTGGTCAGGTTAGATGCTCACACACTCCCCAGCAGCAGATGTCAGAAATGTCAAACCAGGAATACACCAACAGACTGGGAGCACTTAGGCTGTGTGGTTCCACTGTCCTAAAATGCCACATTCCAATAATGAATAATACAAAAAGTTAAAAACAACCTTTTTTTTTTTTTTTCTAACTGGAGTAAATTCTGAAGAAAAAAACATGCTTATTCATATTCAAGCACTACTTTTTTTTTCAAGAGACTTTTTTTCTTCCTTGGATCAGAAATAAAAGATTGCAGTTGTTACAAGGGAGTCAAGGAGAAAGAGGACAACTGGGAGCATTAAAAGCAAGCAGGCAAGTGTTTATATTTTCATTTTGATTTTGTTACTCTCTAAGACAAGACCTCACTATATTCTTTCTTTCAACAATGATTTTCCATTGATGATACTGAAAGTATCCAGGGTTTTTATGAAACTCAAAGAAAATACTAAAGTAATTCTTTAAGCAATATATAAAAAATTCATTGTCTTGTGAAGGCCAAACAAGTTTGAGTGCCAGCAAAATAATGTACTGTCTCTCTGTGATGGACATCATCACTGCTGAATAGCATGGAATTTGCACAGATGGTATTTACTGACAGCAAAATACATGAGATGACTGGCTGCTGTCAAATTGGGCATGTCTTTGAAGCACTGCATGAGTCGCACAAAGTCATGGCATAGAAAGGAATACATGGAAGTCATCACGTGCCACAAGGCCCTGCCATTGCCTCTATTATAACAAATGCAGAGCCGTATGGTAGCAGTTGTTCTCAATTCGTATCACTTGACATAAGGAACAAGAGTTGCGACTCAGTTGAGTGACTCTTTGTTTGTTTGCAGCTGTTTGTAGCTCCTTGGTAAACAGTTCATCAGTAGGCTCCTCCTTTTCTCGAGGTTTCCAAACCCATTCCTGTGTGACCTGATCTAGATGAACTTGCTTTGGCAGGGGGCTTGGACTAGATGACCTCTAGAGGTGCCTTCCAACCCCTACTATTCTGTGATTCTATGACTGTTGAAGAGACATTTAGTGTACATTCTTTGAATAGGATTAGCTTAAGTGTAAGCACAGGTTTTGATGATTCCTTCGATAACAAACTACTAAAAAGGTTTTCTTAAGGAAATCTGTGGACAACTTACAACCAGAGAAGACCAAAGAAAAGGGAAGGGAGGCCTATTGTCTCTTGGCAGCTCAAAGAAATAGAGCATTTGTCCTCCATACCAACTCACAGAGGATGCTAAATTTTTATTCTTTGGTTTTGGGGGGTGGAGGTGAATCATCTGTACATAGAGTGATTTTTGTCATTGGCTTAATGGCTGTACTTTTCTATTCCTCATCTAGCCCTTAGTCAAGATTTTACACAGAAAGCTGCAACGGTGAATACAAGCATGAAATAGAGAAATATTCAGCTTGAGAGCTGCCAGTTAAACACGTAACACTTTTTAATGGGGAGAAGTCAGTAAACAAAATTCTAGGTGGAAATTCAACATATTTTAGTGTGATCTTATATAACGAGATGTAACCTTCATCGTTCTCCAAGTGAGTGTTTAGAAAGCTGTGTGCATAGCTCTGGAGCACACCTTGTCCTACAGAAACTGCTGAGCACAGCTTTTATATTGTTGTATTAATGCAATTTATTTACTGTGAAATGTTCACATTATTGAATCCTATTTTTCTACCAGTTGGTCATACTGTGAAAAGCAAACCATCCAGCTTAAATAAATAAAACAATACCACTGTGCTGGTAACTCAGAAATTAGTCTATTCTGTATAATAGAAATGCAAATACGAATGCAATTGTTATTTCCTGAATAAATGGAACTTACAGAAAGCTGGTGCAATGTTTTTCCCTCTCTTTTATTCATATAAACGCTAGGTCATGTACTAATCCATCCCTCGTTTTCCATATACCATACATTTTAGTGCACTGCTGTTCTGGAAGAATGGTATTTCAAAAAGGGCTTATGAACCCTTTTTTTCCGATCTAGTAGCTTGGTGACCAGAGGTTAAGGTATCAAATTAACAAAGGTCTCTAAAAGTTATTTCATAGGCATATCCTCTTTGCTGAAGATTACTTGAGATATTAGCTGTTTTCCTGTGGGTCTCTTTTTTCATGTTGAAGAGTATTCTTGGTACAGTATCCTTTTAGGCACCTCTCAGCACTCCAAAAAATAAGATGATGCCCAAGCTACCTACTCATTGTGTCTTCTGTGCATTTTTGCACTTATTGGAAGGTTCAGGAATCATGTCAATGAAGAACAGATGCATAACCAGGAAAACTGAAGATGACTTTTAACTTTCCAATAAAAAATGAGTTCCCTGGGAATGCTTTATTAACTTTTTTCCCCTTTTTTTACCTTTTCCTATGCCCAAATGATGTTCAGAAGGCTCTAGGGGTATCAGAATTGGAGGACTGCAAAGTCTAAGGTAGTTGGAGGGGAAAATTGAGAGCTGAAGGCTCTAAGCTGGTCAGACTTCTGGACGACAAATCAATGCAGAGGAAGGTACTGGCAGTGTGTATTTGATGATATTAATCCTACTTTAATAATTCTAATATGTATGCTGGCCTTGAAGAAAGGAACCTGTGTACAGAACATTCCCTCCTTGCTATCCATGACTTTGCAGCTCTCAGATGCAAGATAGACCCACTTGAATAAGCAGCTACATTTCTTGGTGCTTTTCCAAGGCAACCGAAACTGTGAAACTTTTGAGGATCACCTTTCACATTAAGTCTGTTTTCTTCAGGAAATAAATTCTCACTTCAGCTTGTCCTATGCTATATAAGTATACAAATCAAGATGTTTTTCTGACTGAAAGGGCACACAGAGATTTCTCCTGGCTACTAATAGCATGCTTGTGTGGAATAGAGACCACCAAGAGAGGGCTCAAAAGTGATAATACACACACAAAGAGTGCTGTTTTTTCCATCACAGAACACCTCCATCACCTTCTCACACAAATTGCTTTATATTTTAGTGACACTTACAAGGACTCCTGCTAAAAGAGATAAGGGCAGGATTCTGTACTTGTATTAAGATTCCAGTATTTGAAAATTAGCTGATGACTACACTAATGGTATCATCTCAAATATTGGGATGACAAAAGCAAAATATTTTAATTTCAATACACAATTAATTCAGAACTCAAAAAGGAAATTTCAAACTATCTTTCAGCCTAGGACTTTTATGCTCTTATTCTCAACAGCTTTGAATCTGGATTTATTTCATTTTGTCTTTCAGTTGAGTCTGATGCAGCAGCTGCCCTGTAAAGGACAGAAAACTTTCCTTTGGTTTCCACATGGGCTAAGTGAAGTGTCACAAGCAAGGTCAAACAGGTGAGTGAGCATGTGCAGACTCAGATGCAAGCATCCATAATTCACAAATGGATGATATGGTAATACATAGTGCTCTATGGGAATCCTGAGCACCTGGAGAATGGCATTATTAGGCCATCACTTTACAGCTGGGACTGTCTCCTCTGAGGTCATCACACGGTACTGTAGATATATGCCCACATCAGCCTTATACAAACTACCCTGGTTTGAGATAACACACTGTGCAATGACACTACACAGCCTAACATCCAAGAAGTGGGGTAAATGAGTCTGTTCTGGGGTCTGTGTTACAGAATGGAGCCTGAATCGTTTCAAGATCCTCTTGACCCTAGAATGAGTGTACGTGCCTGAATGAACAATAACTTTGAGATGGTTATTTAAAAAAAAAATCTATTTTATAAAAGTATTTATTTCGTATGTAGTATGGCAGAAACATGTTATAAAGCACTTCTCCTTTCATGCTTGTTAAATAATACTTTCCCAAGTTTTAGGTAAAAATGACCTTATGTCCATGAGATAAGGGTATGTGATAGTCCTGTCACACTGATCATTTTTGCTTCCCTGTCTGGAATTTTTATTACAATGCTAGATTGTCCACAGAGCAAAGAAAATGACAGGGAAAGCCTGGACAGCATTCTCCAGTGTCTGTCAAGGTCTTTAGCTTTTAAATATTTCTGACAGCATCTCTGGTTTAGAATGAAAATGGGCAAAGGAAAATACGGATTGAGTTTTTCAGGATGGGAGCTAAGGGAAGAGATAGAGATGAGATTTATTAGGGTATGGAATAGATTTCTAGTGGAAAGTTGTGGCAAATTAGGCTGAATATAGTATTCAAATATATGGCAGGGAGCAATTCCAGGGAGTTACGGCAAAGTAGCCTACAGGTCATTTTCATCTGGACAGTTTAGGAATGAGTCTGTGATCGTTTTCTCTCACAGTGCAGTCTGCAGCTGGTGAGCAAGAAGGGGGGAAAAAAGAAAGACCGTATGTTTTTTTTTGGAAAGTGTTCCCATTATGTTGTACCCTGGCCACTAGGTCATCCAATTCTCTAAGTACTCATTGCTATGCAAGTTGAGTTGCCCACTTACCCTTTAGCACTCTGTAAACAATTTTGATTGTACAAACCACCAATAAACAGCATCTTGGAGGTGGTGGCAGGAAAGTAGGGGGACAGAAACAGAAGGGAAAGACAGAAACTGTTCATCTCGTCACTCTCCTTGCTGCCATAAGAGCACTCTGCTCAAGAGGACATTTTTTCAGGCTGCGTTCAATCTGATGCAGTTTTAAGTGTCTCAAGTGATAGGGAATATTTTCTCACTACTTTCTGGGAAGTTAGAGTGTGTCAGTTCAAACTAATAAATATCTGGTTTGACAGTGACATTTACAAGGTGCCTGCTCCACTGAGCTCAGTGCGTAAGTTAACAGCTCACATTCTAAAGTCAGTTCCTTAATTATCTTGTCTTCCCCCCAAAGATTTGTCAGGAAGCTGCCTGATGATATATCCCAGATAGGTGTGGTGTATCAGTGAAGCACAGGTTTGACTTAGACAGGCTTTCTGAGTTCCTGAAGATGCATTGGATGGTAGGAGGAAGAGACTCAGCAGTTGTTCCAGTGCTTGTTCCTCCTATCCCCCTAAGATTTTCCTTAAAATGAGTATGCTTGAGGGTTATTCACCTTTTTCATCACACACTCAACAGAAATAAAGAAGAAAAATCTTCCCTCAAACAATGTTCTGTATTATTGAAGGCAGTTTGAGGAAAAGATCTTGTATCTAGGACAGAGTAGAATATAAATTAACATGTAAAGGACAAAAGGAAGCGTAACGTGGTGTATGGAATCCAACATTATTCATAATGAAATTCTTGCTTCTTAAAAAAACCTGAGCTCTTTTCCCTTCTTCACAGGTTTTCAACTGAAATTTTTTTGTTATCAGTCACAAGGCAGGGACAGAAGAGACCAAAAGATCCTATTGCTATGTGATTTCTCATCTTTTTCTCTCTCCTTCACGAAACGTTTTGAAGGACAAATAGATATGAATTTTAGGCTTGTGGAACGATACTTTCTGTGTATGCAGAAATTAATTATAATTCCTTCTAAAGTAAATCCTTATGATCTCATCAAATTACTGTATTAAAAATCATTATAAAAATGGCTTTTCATGTGAAACTCTCAAATATACAAAAGGTAAATTAATTCTCAGAAAGGCAGCCTGAACAAATGCATTAAACCTGTTCTGTGTCTGGCTCTACAGACACTTTGAATTTTTTTTTTTTGTTCATATCTACAATCACCTCCAGTGGCACCATAATAAAATCCTCAAACCCTCCATTTTATTTGTTGCAATCATGGCAGAGAAATTAGAGAGAAAACTTTGGAACAAAAAATACTCAGTGATTTTGTTAAAACATTTTATTCCTGAGCACCTGACATAAAAGAAAACAACCAAACACAAAAGTCTCAATATGTTCTCTGACAGAAGCAGATAAGAGATGCAGAAGGAAATATTTATGTTTGCCCTGGTAAAGCTGTACAGCATCCATATAAGCAAGGTGAGAAAATATGTACTAGCACCAATCAACAGTACCACCAAAGTGGCTGAAAATACACTTTCCTAGATTTACCTTCCTAACTTAAAAGCAGAGTATTATTTCAAACAGAGGTCTGTCAGGGCTTTCATTAACTTAAATGATAGAAGACTGTACTCACGTAAAATTTGCAGTGTACATTAAACTATCAAGGGTTACAGCATTCTTGAAGCCAGAATAAAGATTCAAAATGATCCTGATAAATTGGAAGGATGGTCAAGAATCATTGAGATGACATACAAAATAGGCAAGTGGCAATGTACGGTATAGCATCAGCAGCGAAGACCGGAGCTGAAGTGTCTGTCAATAGTGTAGCACTGTGGCAGAAGTGCAAATCTCCCCTGGCGATGTACTAACAGCAATCTCATATATGGAGCAGGAGAGGTAATTAATTATTCTTTGGTACTTGTCATCAAAGTCTGATCCAAAGAACTTCATTCAGAACTATAGTATTTTGACAAAAAACTAATCTCTGAATCACAGAATCTCAAGGGCTGGAGGAGACCTCAAAAGATCATCCTGTCCAACTCCCCTGCCAGAGCAGGTCACACCATACTGCCACAGCAACAGATGAGAGTATCCAGTGGAGATATGAATGCCTTGAGACCCCATCTCCTCACTGTTATCAACAAAATACATGAGGTAAACACAAGGTTAAACAAACATCAATTAAGGTTAAAGTATTCTGAGTCCTTCCTCCATTCAAGGTGATTGGACTTTGTTCTTGAGGCCTTTCCAATTATTCTGTGATCACATGCTCAGATTAAAGCATACCTTACAACCTGTAACCTAAGGTGAAAACAGCAAATGTAATCATCCTGAGGTAAAGCCAAAGAGACATTTCTAAGGGATGATGACATGTGATATTGAGAGTACAAAACCACGTATGATTTTAATCTATATTCAATTAAGTATCTTCAGATGCAGCTGAGGACAGACTTACTCGAGAAGTCTGAAAATTGCAACACGTTCATTTTTCTTAGAGGATACTTAAAATCAGTTTTAAACCCAATCAACAACAAATGCAAGATAAAAATTGTAACCCAGTCCTTGTTCAAGACATAGTTGTGCACCATTTTTTACTTCTGAAAAATGCCATGGCACTTGTACAGAGCAACAGGGAAGCTAAGCAGTGGAACTGACATTAATCATACATTATTCTCCACTTCAAGTGTCCAAAAAATTATCTACATTATTCACCAGGTTTGACACTTACCATAATATTCAAACAAAGCCTATTCTTTCTTTTTCACAGCTCAGCCTACAAAACCTCTCTCATTACTGTTAAGGACAAGACACGAGAATTATGACTGCATCCACCCTCCTACAATGATAAGCTCCACACAATTCTCTCCAGCCATTCTTTCCCACACTTCTGACACACAATACAGGCTAAAAGATTTAGATGCTGAATCCCATGTAATGCTGTTAACTGCAATAACAAAGTAGTTCTGCTGACATATTTTAAGGCATTTGCAGTCACAGTTAATAAAGCCAAGCAGTCAGGACTAGGTTTAAAAAAAAAAAAATTGTGAATTGATATTACCAAATGAGGTGATTTTTTTTCAATTTTCAGTGATGTCCGATTTGTGTATTTAATAGTGGCATTGACTAAAGACAGGAAAGCCTGTACCCTCAGCAGTGGAAATAAAAATGGTGCCCTTGGAGCTATGCAAATTAAAGAACAGAATTCCTATGGGTTCTCATAATTGGATACTTAAGGTGGGTTTTGGATCAAAACATTAAGCACAGACCTGTTTTAGTAGTTGTCATAACCATTAAGTGTTAAGGCAGAAGGCATTCAAAGGATACAGATGGTATACAGTAGGTCAGTTGGGTCTTAATTGAAAGCCATGGGTTTTACAACCTAGTTTTTTGAAAAAAAACCCTCTCCTGGGTGTCTCAGTGGTTTATACAGTGTCTGTTCAGGCTGAACAACCTCATGGTCCTTGTTATTTAATTTTTTTTAAACAAACACATCAACTAAATGTGAAACAAATGTTCTTTGCAACTTTGCTTTTTCCTAGCTCCAACTCCAAGCCAATGGCATGCTGTTGGTTACAAAACAAAAAAGTAAGATTAGGAAACACCCAAAAAGAAAAGAGACTGGAAGAGAATGACTCTGTCTAGGATCACAGATTTTTGCCTAGAGAAATAAAATAATAGGACGTTATGGGGAAAGGCAAAAAGAGAATAAAAGCATAGGATACATTTGCAGCTGCCATCTAAAACACACTTGCTTGCTATTTCTGCCCAGGAAAAGCTTACAGTTTAACCAGAAATTAAACTGCTATTATTTATCTAGTTTTTACATCGTGAGAGAGGCCCAAGCAGTATTTATGCTGTACATCCTGACATTTTATGCTGTCTGTGCTGCATAAAGTTCATTACCAGGGCACTGCCAGATGCATTAAAATACAGGATTTTCAGTGTATTACCTGGGAGACTTCTGTAGGTCCTTCCTAAAATTAAGGGTTTGAGTGTCTGATCCCAGTCTCTGGTGCAGTGCTGGCTATGACAGATGCTTGTGGGCTAGTGATGACGGTTCCTGAAAGGAGTTTCTGCCTAGTTTGGATTTTCTAATTTTCTACAGAATGTGTGCTGGAAATCCCTTAAAGGACTAAAAATCCCTTAAAGAACTAGAAATACCACTCCTGAGCATGTGTTTCCTACATTTATCCTTTTTCCTCCTTTTATTTCTATTCCTTTTGCTTCTCTGCTGACTCCCCACAGTCACACACAGAGCTGGGCAATCTCTCACTTCAGGCACAGGCTCTGAGAAAAGATTCTGCATGTTGCACTGTCCCTATTTATACAACTCCCCCAGTAACCAAACTCCCCAGTTTATACAACTCCCCAGTAACCAAAACACATCTACAGAATGTCATTGAAACATCTGTCTTTCCTGTCTAGATCACTGTAGAGTGGACCTGAATGTCATACAGAGTCTTCTTCACAGCAATATTTAAGGACATAAGTACATTTTAAAAAGCAAAACAGATCTTTTTTTAACAAAAACACAATATATTTTGTTGTTTTGGGTTTTTTTTCAGAAGGAAAACCCTTTCTCTCCAAAAACAACTTTGGCAGCAACGTACTTCTTGGAAGCCTCCTTGTGTTGGTCAAGTTTCTCCTGGTAGGAGGTTTTGAACAACATATCAACAAATCTAGTCTCATCTCAAAACTTTTCCTATAGAAAATATGTCACTTGCTCTTTTTAATGACTCTAATTAAATCAGCATCTGCAGAAACAAAGTGAGGACAAGCAAAATTGTAAGCAATCCTTTTCACACTACCTGCTGAAAAAAAAAAAAAGATCTGCTGTTGAACTAGAGAAAGCAACAGTGCAACTGGGGTGTTAGAACTGCTTACAGTTATAAAACCCCCACAGCCATTATCTTCAGAGTGCATACACAATGACAGCTTCTGCACAAGACACAATGCAAAGAAAGAAAATGAGTCTAATTTCTGAATAGAAATCACTCTCAGCACTGGTAACAAGACTGCCTCACCTGAAGCAAACAAACAGAACTGGTTTTGTTTTGAGGTTACGTTCATTCCCTCTGAATTGCTTCCAAAGTCACCTTCTTGAACCTGGTAAGTTCTGCTTGCCATTTCACAGGACCTGTGAAAGGACAGGGGAAAACTATGCTGGTTAACAATAATTCTGTTCTCAGTTCTGTCCAACAGCCCACGTTGACTTGACTTACCCTATCATATGATGGTGCTTGGCCCAGCGTTTACATAGTGGTTTTATTCCCCTTGGTGAACTGGAGCTTCAGTGCCTCTGTCTAGGATTCTCCTTGACTGTTCACCTGCTTCTACTCTTCAGAGAAAGTACTGTCCTTTTTTGAGGTATATACTTTGCTATAAGACCATTTAAATGATGTGGATTGAGATATTGGCTGAGAAATTGAGTTCAATTGACCTCTTTTTTCCTTTGTTTTGTATCTTCTCCATTTTTGTATTTTAAAAAATATGCTAACAGCCCCCAGAGCTTGAATGCCACCCCACTGAGGAGGGAATGCTAGTGAATAATGTGAATTCAGGTATTTAAGCAAAACATCTAAACTAACATTCTAATACCTGAAGGGATATTCTTCCATTACTACAGATAATGTAAATGTTATTTTAAACAGGCTGAAATACTAATTACTGCTTAAGTGAGATTTCATTTATAGCAAACTACATTTAAAACATTATCAAGAAAACAAGAAGGATCATTCATATCTATGTTGTTTGGGAGGCTGTAGTAAATTAAATTTACCAGTAAGGTATTCAAATTTATACAAAATGAACCAGCACATTTACCAGAAGATAATTACTTGTCTTTTCTGAAGTTCTGAGAAACCAGAGAGCAAAGGGGAAAAGAAAAAAAAAAAAAAAAAAAAAAAGAAAAAAGAAGAAAGAGTCTATTCCAGCTTAAATTTTAGGCAGTCAATTGTAATATTTATCTGTTTACCCAAATAAATAAATAGATAGATCAATCAAACAAACAAACTAACAGAAAACCTGGCACAGGTTATCACTTCTTTCCACATTCACTCAGCTAAATCATCCCTTGTGCTTTGACCAGTTTAAGGAGCAAACTACTTTTCTTTCTAACCTAATGGTCTAAAGAAGACCACCTGTAGAGCAGGGAGTATAGGAAACATTTTGTAAATTCCCTCCAGTTGTTGGTACTCAAATATTTTTGCCTTGAACAACAAAGGACTGGAAAGAGAGAGAGAGTTCATGGAAATAACTACAGAAAGCTGCAGCTACCCATTCTTTCTGTACTAGTTTAACCTATACCCTGCAGGATTCCTGTTTACTTCAGACCTCTGAGGAGATAGATTACTCTTGCCAGCAGGAGAAAAAATACATTTAAGAACAGGAAGAACAGAAAACCACAACCTTTGCAAGGCAACCTCATCTGCCTGTCAACCAAGGCTTGCCCAGATCCTATGGCCCAAGTATTCAGCAGGATCTCCTAGCATGGAAACTAACACTGAGGAAATGGAAATCTTTCCTAATATCACAGAGCCATGAAAGCCTTACCCTTCTTAGATAAGATTTTATTAGGAGAGTTTTGCTCCTCCACTCATCTACTTCATCTCAAGTGAGAACTCTGGACATTTGGGAAGTGAAGCAGCTGTTGTTTGGAAGGTTCGTACCCCCAATCTATTGGCTTTTCTCTGCACCATGACTGCAAAGGACATGTCACTGTGCAGCTGCCCATGCTAAATTCCTCCCAACACTTCTGGTTTCTTCTTGCTCCTATTCTTTCACTGTTTCTTGCAGTCTGTCTTGCTTCTGGCTTTGTGGGAGACATGGACTGGTCACCTTTTGGTAGCTTCCTGGGAATATGTCTTATGGACCTTTATTTTTTACATTTCAAGCACATACCACACTTTTATAAAATCTCAGGCCAGACATTGTTTTCAGAGATAGCTCAACTCAGGAAACCAAGAAGCAGCACAGCTCACTGAATAGGACACTGGCATAGGTCTATGAAAACATGAGTTCTGTTTTTATCGCCAGGCCAGGCATAATCAGAAGCTCTAAACAGCCCTTTCACCTCTCTGTTCATGGACTCTTTGCATTTTGACATTTACTTTCAAAGGTTTTTTTAGGTTAAGAGCATTCATTCCCATGTGCTTGTGTAGATCCTGGTTTATAATGTGGCCCTGATTCCACTTGGGTTTACTGAAGTATGAAGAAATAACTAGAGGGGTCCTACCTTTCAGAGAGGCAGATAAAGGCTGGAATCAGTAGTTCAACTGCCAATTCTTATTACTGCCAATACACTTATTTCTTACCTAGCTATTTCTTTAAGACATAGTCAGAATTACCTTGTAGTGTATAGAAGAAATCTAGCAAATAACCCCAGACTTTTAAAAATTCGAGAAAGTGTGTGGTATAAAAGAAATGATGTGTGTTGTGATAAGAAACAAAATTTGTTTGCTTATCTTGGAAGAGCTCAATGACAGGCTTGGAGATTATGTACTTTCTGAAATATTTTTCAGAGAGTGTATTATGGTCATATTCACAATTGGCCTCAGAGAAGGACATGGACTTGGAGCTTGTTCAGAGTAATTTAATCAATCTTATACAAAAAACCAACAGCCAACCATTATGGCCCAAGTCAATACTAAAATGATTTCCCAAAACTCATTTCAAAGCCACTTCCAGGAAACAACTGGTGGCTTCAAAACTCTGACGCTCAACTATAAATTTAATTTTCTTTAAGGTCTATAATTGAGCCCTTTTTAATAAAAAAGTATGTTGTACTGCCATTTCCTTCTAATAAAATACTGTGCATTGGGTGGCATATCATTGTGTTCCTGCTAACTCCTCATTTTTTAACGTGAATCAATATATTTTGTGAGGTTGTTACCACCTCACACTGACAGGAAATATAAATGCAACTCATTTTGTTACAAGAAAAATAAACACATGGCATAAATTTAATCTGGCTGCCTACCTACCAGATGGAGAAAAGAACAGGGCCAAGTCGCTGATGGAGTCACTATTTAATCAAATCAGCTTGTTGTTGACTTATTTCTAAATACAAACAAGTCCGCTTGCATCTTTTGGGAACTCACCATGTTTCCTTCCAGCTTCTGAAAGTGCATGCCAGTTAATACTATATTCAGATACATGATATGATCATGAGATAACAAGGAAATAATGTCTTTATTACTACTGGCTCACCTGGATACTTGTATAGTAACTGTACTTGAGAACAAAACTGTTCCATTTCATGCCCTGGGTCCAACTCCAATTATTTTGAAGTCTCATGTTTTGAAGAACTTTTGTTGTAATATAAACACATCAGAAGTAATTGATAGCAACTTCACAGCCAGCATCACTTCAGCAAGATGTTTATCCAGGTCAATATCTTGACAATGCTTTCATATGAATAGTATTTGGTCAACGATAAAAGGTGTCTTGGGTTTTGGCTCATTTTTTGAGACTTCATTTCTTATTGAAATCAATGAAGTTATTCTGTGGGACAAAAGCACACTCAAAGAAGCAAAGAATGTTGGGTATGGAATAAAGAGGGGGTACAGCTCCTGTAGCATTGTTGATTTGCTAAAATATTGCCTGTAAAAAGGCAAATTCAACCCTCCAAAAAAAGCAGCGTGGCACCCTGTCTAGTTGTTTGTGTCACCGTGTTGACATTGATATGATCTACCTAAGCAATCCTCGCATGTTCTACAAATCAGATAAATTACACTCAGGGGGAACATTAGGGAACAAGAGGAGTAGAGAGATGTGTTGGTGGGAACAGGTGGGATCATAAAACAAAAGAACTCCACACATTTTGTCCAGGACTACAGGAATGTCAGCATCTGCCTACCGTTAGATGAGTCCAGGAACATTTTGCATATTAGTTGGGTTGCGAATTTTGTCTGCCACCTCTCCTCTTTTTTTACTTTCTCTCCTTTTCTTTTCTTTTGGTGGGGAGACACGAGAATATGAAAGTAAGAAGGAGAATAAAAAGAAGGAAGAAAGGAAATAAAGCTTCAATGATCCATTAAAGATACTGCTATACAATGGGAAGGTTAACATAAACTCTACAAATACCTTTAACTCCGGGGGGGGGGGGAAATGAAAGGAGAATGCTCTGAGAGTTTTCTGCATATTTCTGGAGTACATTTAGACAAAAAGATATTCCTATGGAAATAGCAATGTAAATATGATACTTAAACTGAGCTGCAAATTTCAAAGGGAAAGAAATACCTTTAGAACTACTTACCCAAGTACCTGGTAGGTTTTCTATCACATAATCTTTTGATAAGCATTGGATGGCTTTCTGTGAAAAACACAGTAATTTGAGCAGAAATTAGAGGGCTGACACTGCAGCCTCTGGGTGAGGTTCTGTGGTCTTTGCTATGCAGACAGTGGGACTAGATTATCATAATGGTTGCTTCTGGCCTAAAATCTATGAGCCTATGAATCATGGTAATGATACTGCCGCCAAGTCAATTAGCGGCATATATTCCAGGAGAAAGAATTAATTATCATACATTCACCTTCTGTCTTGACATCTGTGGAACTTTCTGTCAGGTCATTTACCTGTGCTGGATTTTTAGACTGTTTCACCCAAATTGCTTCAGCTCTGGCCTCTAGATTCAGGAACCTGTAGAAACAAAGCCTTTGGCTCTCTTAAATTTATTAGCTTGGTTAATTTTGCTGACAATAGACGCAGGGTGTCTAAGGATTTGACATGGACTTTCACTTCCCATAGCTACAGCTATGTGGGACAAGAGGTTAGTAGGATCTATACAGATCATAACAACTTTTCATGAGATCACAAGACTGAAAACCTGACATGATAAACTACATATGTGTGTTTATGTGTGTATATATCAACACTTGCAATATATGAGAATTTCAGAGGACAAGAGATTACACATGCAGATAAAAATGCTTGTGTTTGCCTGCAAATAGGATCAAGGGAGGCTATTGTTATAATATTTAGGAATCTAGTACAATTTAAACATTTACCTACTACTTTCAGTAGTTTCTGATAAGCATTCAAAGAAGTATGGAGTGGAAAGCAGACGTAGTTTAACTGTCTAATTTCATAAGCTCAGTCTACCTCTGATCGATCTGAAAAGTCTCAAATACCACCTTTGATGACCTTTACAAGGTATATCAGACAATATCAGACCATCAAGTGCAGTGGGGCCGTGAGTGACAACTCAGTGTCTCAAGTAAGCAGCTCCACAGAGTCTTGCACAGACCTCTGAGAGATCTCTAAGTTTCCTATTCCAACCTCCAAAAAGGTTCTTGAGGTAACCATTATGAGGTAACCACTTGTTTTGTTTTAGTTTTTTTTTTTTTTTAAGAATTACTCTTTCAAATAAACATTTGGGTTTTTTTTCTTTATGGATTTTGCACAAAACTCCCTACAGTGAGCTCATGCAAAGTTAGAAGCAAGAAGGACATGCAAGAAGGGTTCTGACCCCTCTCATATTCAATATATGTATCTATAACAGATGGCTAATTACAAAGATAACTATAAACCAATCTTAGTAGCACTTAGCTCTTCCAAAAAATGTCATGAAGAGGTATTCTGGCACACTGTGTTCCAGCACTGCAACTGAAGTGAGCCAAACATACCCTGCCCTAGGCTGGTGCAGAGATTGAAAAAACAGAATATCTGTTGTCCTGATGGCTTATTTTCATTCTCTCTCACTGTGACCCTTTATCAACCATGGAGCTTTATTCAAGATCAGCAAGGGCTGAATAATTGGGTTTTCTTGGCAGGTAACATTTCTTACTCTACCAATTAATCCAGCAGAAAGAAGAAGAAGAAAAAAAAAAAGGCCATTGTTCTCCTGTGAGAAGAAACACCTCAGAGATCAATGACTGGATTCATTCTCCCAGCTCTCCTGCCAGCGACTACATGATGTATACTTGGGCATGCTACTCATGCACCATACAGTTGAAGTGGGCACATCATCAGGATTTAGATTAATCTAGAAGCTCAGTGTGAGCTACGAAGGTGCTGGAGATTCAAACATATGGAACAGATGCCCGATATCATCAAATTTAGGCTGACAAAATTTCTGGCTGGTGAAAGGGAGCTTGTCTAGTAAGGCATATGATAATCTGAAAAGTCTGTGTTCTGATGGACAGGCCGGTGCAATGCTTTTTCCTGTGCTCTCTGGCCAATTAGTCTTAAAATCTTTCTGCAGCACCCTGTTTTCCACAAGATTGTCTCTTCTCCTCCCCTTTCTCCTGCTCCCACAGCTTCTGAGATTTAGGTGCTATTTACAGAGTGAACTATGGATTAACATCCTCTTCAGCAGATGATAATCTTGACTTGTGGACTGCAAACTTTCTGGAGGGGCAGAGCAGCCTTCAGATGACTGCAGAGAAGGTGCTGTGCCCTGCTCCCTGGCTCTGTGAGCAGAGGGCTGGCTGGGGCCATGTACCTGCGTTGCACTGCCAGCATCATTCACATCTCCCCAGATGGTTCTCTTCTGGGTCGTTTGTGGCTCCTTTAGCCTCTCAAGTAAATCCACACTGTAGTTGATGACCTGCATCATGAAGACTTGCTTGGGTTTTTTTCAAGGGAGCCAAGACTCTTTGACTAAAGGGCACAGATACTTATTCTCCATGTTCCTAAGCTCTTGAACTGAGGTCAGACACAGATGTCACCTTTCAGCCTCACGTGGCACACCTGATAAATAGGATTCCTGCTCTCTAGCTCTCAGAGGCTGTTCATTTAGCATGCTAGCTGCCCCAGCTAGCAAATCTGAGCTATCCAATTTGTCCACCTCACTGCACAGGGAGGCCTGTGCCCTAATATACTTTTGTATTTATTCCTGGCAGCTGAGCTCAAAAAGGTGGGAGCTGCAGTGAATAAACCAGTCACCAGCTCTGACTGAGCCCAATAGGTAAGAGGAGGAGCTGTGCTTTGAATTCTCCATTGTTGATCTTTAGCTAATGCAAATCAACGGGATTCTGCTGGCATCAGTGGAAATGAGTTGATTCGTGCCATTTAGAGCTGCTTCTTCTTTGCTTAGTGCATATTAATGACTGGCAGGGAAAAAAAAAAAACCACCTGACTGAGGACATTGGATGACTTTATACCCTTAATGTTTTGTTTGGTTAAAGACTAATAAAGGCGATGACTCTAACTTCTGATGAGAAAGCCAGGCCCCTGAACACTTCACACTAATAAGGTGCTTTTCAGTTCTAAAATGCTTTACAAACATTAATTAATTATGCCTTTCAACAACACTTGGTTATTTTCTGTTACTAGAGTGCATGTTTACCAAGTTAGCTCCATTCGTGCACAGCACGTTGTTGGCAGCAGGCAGGAGCATAAATTGATCTATAACCACAAGCTGTAATTTGCAGCAGATTTGCTTCACCAAACACCATCAGTACAGCTACAGAGACAGCTCAGAGGAGTGACCACTCCTCCCCACATCCTATGGTGGTGATAGCCTTTACGTTCCCTGTTACAGCGAGCAGAAACAGAAAACCCATTTGCTGCACAATTCAGTTAATTCTCAGAAAGGTGTCAAATGAAAGCTTCCAGATTGAAGCAGCTGCAAAAAGTAGTAATAAACATTGTGATGTGTCACACTAAAACGTCCCTTATGGTCCAGAAGTGACTGTGACAATATGCAGATTTCTAATGAACACAGGTGAGGTTCTGGCCATGAGACAGTGGGATTTCCTACTTGGAACAGTTATTAAAGATGCAAAATACTCCTGGCCTGAATCAGGAAGTTGTCTATAATTTTAAAAGTCATCAAAACAAACTCAAAACCCAAATACATTAAGGAGCATGAGGTATTGCCCATGCTAAAAAAGCCACAAGGCCAGCGGAGAGGAAGATGATCATAAGGCGGGAGCTGGAGTCTCACAACCCTGCTCTGTTCAAGTCACACCAAAGACCTGAGCCAACGCCTGGCTTTTTGGAAGAGTAACCCTAGCCAATAAAGAGTTCCTCTTTATTTTCCCATCCTTTTCTCTCTCTCTCTCACCCCTTACATTGCATGCCAAAGGGCAGCAATGCTTTCTGGAAAGTTTTGGCTGGGCCAATACATCTCACTGGAAATATCTCAGTGAACTGTAGTAGAAAACAGTAACTTTTGCCATAGGCAAGATAATACCTCTGCAATTGAAAACAGGGTCTTGGGAAGTGTTAAGCTGTCATGTTTCAATTAGAGCTGCCAAATTTTTTTCCTGGGAACAAGATTTCAGGCATAAACCACTGGAAAGTATCAAGACAGCCATAACCATCATCAAAAACCAAGAGTGACTGTCTGCTGCGTGTCCTGTGCCCCTCCTTGTGCAGGCAATGCCACTCAGGGGGCTAGGCCTTGGTTAACAAGGCACAGCAGGTCTGAAGCTGAATATTACAAGTACTTACATGTATTTCTGTGGAGCGTTCAAAGCAGCTTGCACTACACTGCCTGCTGCCAGCACCAGGGTAGCTTCGTCTGTTTCCTTTCACTCTCTTCAAGCTCTCTTTGCTTTGGTCAGTTTTAGACAAGTGTAATCTAACTGGCATCAGCAACATGGCTTAGTGTCATGTACAGAACATGAATTAAACTTACAGGGTCAGGAACCAAATCTTTCAGTACTGGTAACTTCCATCCCAGGAGTGACAAAGAACACCAAAAGTTAATGTTCCAATTAGCCACCATTCGCCTTGCTTGTATTTAGAATGTTTTGTCTGCAGGTAGAGATGCACAGGCATACACTAGAAACGTGGTATGGAAAACAGCTTTGCTGGCAAACACATCGTATTGTCAATCTGTAAACAGAAAGAAAATGGATTAGCAAATGGACTCTTTTGCCTGCATAACAGTATTTACACCTGATCTTTTGTCAACACAGCTATTTTCTCAGTCCTACTCAGTAAAGCTTTCTGCTGTCTGAAAGGTCTGAGATCGGTTACTGGGCATTATCTTCCACATGGGTGTTTACAGTTTCCAGCATCTCTTCTAAAAGAATCTCACTATAAGTAATACACAAGTATTTACTGGAATTGGGCAGACAAAATTCAGTCTGAATAGTTTAAACCATGCTCTGGGATTCTTTGATGGTTTGTTTGGGAAGAAAACAAAACCTCCTCCTGCTGATGAGTTCTAATTCACCTCCATCTTTGCCTGGTACAAAGAAATAGTAAGGTAATAATACATAGTTCTATGTCTGCTCTGCAAATACACAAAGCTTTCTTTTGAGAAAATGGCACACTGCACAGTGATGCAAACAAAAGATTTGAGATTATATTCATTCATCCCAAGCCAAACACAATAGTCATTTATTTTCTGAACTGTTGAGAAACAAGAAAGTCTTTTTATTTAATGAAATATGAACATATCCAGCTATAGAAATAAGGTGCAGTTTTAAACTTAGAGTAGAATTTTCAGCTGCTGATATATAGTTATATTCCTACTTCAGACTTTGGGAGGCTGAATGCAACTACCATTTTCTGCGTGTTAACTTTTAGTGCAGAAAACAATTAATGAAACCATGTGTCATTCCCTAAAGGATACCTTTTCACTGTTTATATATGTGTACACATCAATATATGTTTCCATTGATACAGAATACATTGATACAGATACATTGATAAGAATAATTACATGCTAAAAGCACAATCATTACTGTCATATCTTCAGGATAAATGTAATAGTATCTCAGATGTATGTTAAGTAATTGTTTGTAGGAAAAACATTGAGAGTTACACAAAGGCTGCCAACCAGTAACATGTAGAAGTCATTCTAATATTCTTGCTAGAAAAGAAAGGGCATACCAGGGTAGTGCTCCTTCTCTTCCAATAGTGAATCTGCATTGGTAACTAGGTCCAGATCTTCTACAGGAAGATGTAAAAGAAAAAAAAGAAAGGAATTAAATGGCTATAATCAAATTGTATTCCCAGTATTCATGAGGAAAATATTTGTCATATGCTGTGAAACATGAGGGAACTTTATTCCTTTCTGAAACTGGGATTAGCATACCCTGGCCCCAAAACTCAATCTAAATAATTCACCTGTGGATGTTCTCTTTATTCAAAATATCCCCACGTTTTAGACATTCACTATGTTTTTGTCCCTGTTACATTCCTGGCAATAAAAAATACAAACTAATTTAACATACAGAAAGATTACTTTTTCACACCTTTCGAATTCCCTGAATATTACATATAACCACTTCAGAAACTCAGCCAACTAATACAGTCTTAAGAGTAATAACTTACATAGAAGCATCCAAACCTAAGAGTAATTTTCAGCAATGCAAACCTGTGCTTTACTTACGCCACAGAACATTTTTTGGCTTCCTTTTTTATTTTTTGAAGGAACCGAAAGAGAAGTAGCACTTTCCTCCCCTGAGTTTGTAGGAGAACAGAGCAGAAAAGGAGGAAAATATGAAACATGTTCCCTCTTGCACCTCTCAGAATGAGGGTGTTGGATGTGTTTGTAACATAACTAGTTGCAGCCTATTGGCACCAAGCCCTGACAAGCTCCCTCTCTGATAAAGTGTTTCTCTGTATCAAAATTTAATCAACAGAACTTGCTTAATACATTCCAAATGTAAAACATGTTAAACATCCTAAACACTGAATATGTCAAAAGGATCATTATTAACAGACTTCTAATCAAAGCTCCATTTCATGTTGTTATTTGTCTGATTTTACATATTTCCTGCTTTCTTAAGTGAAAAAGTCTCGTGTTGGAAAATGTCACATCTAGCTCAGAGAAGCTAAGCAAGGAGTTGTGCTGCATTCAGAAATGCCCAGGCATAAAGGATTGTTTGTTTTCTTCTTTTGGAAAAGTCTCTACTGTTTGCTAGGTTGTAAATTATTGATTTATGTGGTGATTTACTTTGCAGCAAATTGAAGATATATGCAAGCTAAATACAGCTTCACTTAAGCTAATGATGATGATGGGGGCTATAAAGATTCAGAAACAGATAATTGTACTTGTTTGACATGTACACTATAAGCCCAAATGACACCCCTTGTCCACAATGCATACTTTTTAGATAGAGTAAGTGTAACTTAAAATACATTTATTTCATTAATGGTTGCAACTTCTTCCCCTGTGAAAGTTTTAAGGTGTTATGAAGCAGTGACATGGAAATATTTTAGGGTCTCCAGGCTTGCCTGCAAGGAGAGATTAGCCCCATGATGATACTGAGGCCACGGGAGGGTCTAAGACAGCAAGTGGGACTAGGGACACCACGACCTTTCCACATCTTTTTTCACTGTAAGTCAAAATACAATTAGTAGTGTTCTGATCAAACATTGGCCAAAATATATTTTTTTCTTCTGTACTTATTGGGGCCACAGATGTTCCTTGTAAAAATAGATTTTGAAGGTACAAGCATCTGGGGCGAATAACTGAAAGGATGGCACTGAGCTGGTAATGGCATGGAGCACGGACTGCAGCACGCAAATATCTCACCTGTGCCTTGCTGGGGGCAGAGTTCAGTTCCTGGAGTTTCAGGGCTGTTCTCATGGCTTTCCCACAGAGAAAGGAATTTGACTCTCAGTATGGATTTTCTAGAACTGAAATATGGTACTGCCGATTTCCCTCTCATGATCATACATCAAGTAACTGAATTTGGAGCGAGATACAGATAGTCCAAAAAGAAGTCTAACTTCTTTTGCAGATGCACAACAGATTTTAGCATGTTGGCTACTCGCTAACTTTCAAGCTAACCAGACAGGATGCCTGTAGAAGCATAAATCTGAAAGTATCTAGGTGGAATTCCAAGTCTACAGCTTCCTGCAGCTTGTATTTTTAAATCTATGCTGCTGTAGGTATCCTACCTGGTTAGCTTCAGAGTTAACACCGGTAGCCAACATGCCAATGCCTGTGCTGCAGAATAGAAGATATTCTCAAGTGCAGCTCTACATCATGTCGTGGGGAAGAACTGGAATTTCTGGCAGTGAGAGACAGAACCACAGAATGCCCAACATCATGTTCCCACACTCTGGACCAGCCTGACAGGTGATCTCTGGGAGTCAGAGACCTTGAGATCCTACAGCTTGCAACCATAAGCTTTCTCAAGGCTCTCTCTTGTGAAACTGAGCACCTGAAATCCTGGACTCTAATCTGAAAAGAGATCCTTTCCATCTCAAACTCTTGCCTAATGAAATCAGTATTCTGGTCAGCTCCACCACTAGAAAAAGCAGCTGCAGTATGCAGGGGAACATATTTCATTTTCCCAGCTCCATGTGCTAATGTTTTCCAAATGAAATTTTCTCTGACTTTCAGGCTATATGAAATCTTGAAATTAAAATGAAATGTATTTGTCAATGAATGGAAAGCACTACTTTTTGGCCAGCTCTATTTGTACATATTAAAATATCCTAGAGTTCTCAAAGTGTCTTTCATGCCATCTCAAATTATTGTCCTCTTTTTTTTTTTTTTTCTTTTTTTTTTTTATTGAGACCTCTAAAGCCAGCTGCTTAGGGGTTTTCAGTGCCCAAATTCCCACTCATTATTTTGTTTGACACTCAGATCCCTTGAGCAGCATTAAAAAAATTTCTAAGCCTTAATATCTGTGCAAGACTTCCAAACAATAGCTACAATGAAGAAACCAGTCCTGGCACTAAAAACCAATGAATATGTAAGACAAATTGTATCTGGAGAGAGTAAACACATTAAAACAGGCTACCAGTAGCGTCTTTCAAAAGATATACAATGTAAGCTGCATGCTCTTCAATAGCTCAAGGGGCTTATAGTCAATAAATTTAACAGGCTGCAACCAAAAGAAGTCAAAGCTAAAGTACAGTATGTAAATGGAAGCTAGAATGCACTCTCCTTTTCAACCTTAGGATAGAGTTAATAGAGGGGAAATGACAAAATATATAAAAGGGAATACACAGGATTTGACAGAGTATGTTTTTTCTTTTAACTTCAAGGCAAACTACCAGACTATTTTGGTTTACAGATAAATCAAACACAGAACTTTTATCAGTTTGCATAAAAGTCTCATTTTCAGCATCGGAAAGATGAAGCTTCAGAGCCTTATTCTGTATGTACATGCAGGGGATTACAAGGGAAGTAGTGCAAATAATGACCTTGTCAGAGAGAGATTATGTGGTAAAATAGTTGTGTTTTCTGCACTTATGGATTAAAACATCCATTGACAGTTTCTGTAAGCTAGTAAAACCCACAGATATTTGTGGTAAAAAGGTAATGACAGCAGCAGTATCTGACAGCCCCATTGCTGCCTCCTGACATTATTCATGGTATTCTGATATTCAGTCTGAGGAGCTGGATCCTCAGCCTTGCCAGATTTCTTTGCAGTGGCTCAGTGTTTATGTGACACAAAAATGTTTCCTTTAGGAATTCCCTTTATTTTACACTTATGTGGTCACACTAAATGCAAATGTATTGGACCCATCTTGTCCTTTTGATTTTTTCAAGGCCTCCTCCTGACTTCTCCCAGCTGACTAAGAGCACATACTGGTTGATTTTTTCCCTGGCTTATCCCTCATATTGACATCTACACTTGTTTGAGCTGCCAGTAAAATTGAAGAAGCTGGACTGTTCTTACCAAGATTCTCCTTCCTCGAAATTTTCTCATATTTTACTCTACCTAAAAAAATCTCTTGTGAAGAACATGTTGGACAATCAAGACCCTGGTGTTGGATGTGACAAGCCTAGTCTGTTCTAACTAAATGATGATTGGGTTGAAAAATCCTGCTCTGAGAAAAACAGGGCACAAAATGGTGTGGAGGCTCTTGCAGCCCAAGTCAGTAACTTAATACAGAATGTAACAGGCAGAAACCTCTCTGAACAAGTGGCTCAGTGTTTCTGAACACACTCTAGCTAGCTTACTGTTCCCAAGGAAGATGAAAATAAATTCACCAGAAATTGTCAGCTACTCATGTCTGCCCCTGTGAAATGGTGCAATAACAAGAATTTTGGTTTACTCTGGTGGTATCATTGTAAAGCTTGCAGAGATACTTGTAGCTGTATATTGTGTATTGTGCAGACAGTGAAGGAAGAGGCTGACTTTGTTCACTTGCTATTATACAGACTATTCTCTATTGTAAAGTAACTGGATAAAAGAATAAAGCCAATCTTTTTCACAAGAGAAATATACCTATACGACAGACAGCACAGCACAAGCTCACGTAGTTTCTCTAGGACAGTCCCAGCTGACACTGGTTGGGCTCTTCACATAAAGCAAGATGCAGTCTTTTGTCATTTTGGCATACATCCTGGCAAAGAAATTGGGATTTTATAGCAGTCTATAAAAACTCTGTTGCACTAGCAAAATTGGTTAAAGTTTAATTATGTTCAATGGAGAAAGATTTCAAAGTTTCTGACTTCCTAAATTGTTTCTACTACAGATGCAATATGTTAAGATTTTTCTTGAACAATATTATCTATCAAGTCTATTAAGCTGTGTGAAATAGGGCCCAGATTTCTGCTTTTGTTTCATGACAATGGAGAGTGAGATAAGTAGATGGGAAAGACAATTGTATTGTGGATCTAGGTGTTTTTTTTTTTCAAAGGTATAGCACAAAACTGGCTTTAGATGAGTCCATGAAAGGTAATAATCTAAATTGATCATTAAGTCTTCAAAAAGCCTTATGATTATGGGCATTTGTACTCTCCGTCTATACAGCAGTGTGTGATTGCAGAGCAATGGGGATGTAGTCAAACAATATTTAAACCGGTCACATTGCGCAATGGCAGGAGTCTGTCTTCAGAAGCACAGAGCACACAGGTCAAGCTGCAAAATCTATTCAGAAAGCTGAAAAAACAAGGAGATTAACTTATGCTGAACTCAGTGTTGCTCTGCCTGGTTTAAAAACCTAGGCTGTGTTTACACTGAAGTTTTGTAATGGTGGACACACAAAAATCTGAGACTCAGCTCTGACTGTGCATGCCAGTAATTTACAAAAATTAGGCTGTCTACCCTTGATCAAAGCCGAGATGCTTAAACATGCACAGAGTATGACAGATAAGCTCTTAATAACGGAAAGCATTAGTAACTAGCCACCCAGAGAAGGTAACAAGGGTAACAAGCTAATCGGAAAGCCCAAAGAAAACAGAAATATTTCAACAGACATCAGCCAAATCTCTTTCATGCAGCTCATGTGAGAAAACTTATCTCATGTAGGTAAAGAAAAATACACATCACTATGATAAATGTACATCTGCATATGGCTAGGAATTGACCTTTTCTCAGAATTACCTTTTCCCCCTGTTAGGTCTCCTTGTTTCTTTAACATAGTTGCCCCATGGACAGTTTCAAGAAGACAATCTTGTGAGCAAGAGAATTTGCTGTCTCCTAAAGAGAAGAGAAGAGAAAACAAAAGGCTTCTTGGTGCTATATTTGCTGTACCATATACCCAGGTGTCTTCACCCACCACCTAACTGCACTGGCTGATTTTAGGAGGGAATAGGCAAAATGCAAGTAGACTCTCTCTATCCACAAACTTGGAGATACACAGAAGGATGCTGGGATTTCAGACAAAGGGAAAGATTAAACGGTTTTGCTTTCCTTACTACTGTTTAAAAATCTTTGAGGAAATACTTGTTTTCCTTTTACTGTACTTCTCTCAAAGTTTTGTTTACCAAAGGCAAATGGTTACATTCTTTCACAGAAACTCATTTACTTGTCACTTACATCTATTTCAGTGGAGAAATACCATTTTAAATATGGTCACAATAGTTTCTTTATGCAATACTAATTATATTTTCTAGCTTTAGTTTACCAAACGGTATTTGAAAAGGATATGATCTGTGATTGCTTTGACTGATCTTTGCCTTTCACTCACCTGAAAAAAAAAGTCAATTATTGAACCAAAATCTTAAAAAGTTAGCATTCAACAGGCAGAAAACTACCTCTCATGCAAATAGTATCATACAGAGTAAGCAAGGTGAAAGGGAAATGAAATGGGATATTCGAAACCAGATGAGAAGCATAAGCGCTATCTAAAAATCACCAGTGAAGGATGAGACTCTCTAAAGTCCTAATGAAAATGGTGAGAAGCTCCTGCTGAGCACTGACAGCCAAATTAGGCAGTATGGAAAAGTTTAACGAATCTAATGTTTAAACTCCTGTGTTAGCTGTTTAAAATTACACGTCTATAAATAATTTATTCTACAGCACAGGACTGTCTAATTTAATACTGGATAGTAAAAGGATGCAAGGTCTTGATGTAAGATGTTCTAGACAACGAATTATTTGTGAACCAATTTCATCCTTACATCAGTGGCCACTTGCTATTCTTGAGTCTAGGCTTGTGTCAATGGCTAACTAATATTAAATAGCAAGGTTTCTGCATCCAGCCTACTTTTAATTTCCTGATCAAATTTATATAAATAAATGTTAAATTAATGGTACAAGTACAAATAAGCTTGTTTTGCTTTTCCTTACAAACTGAATTAAGGCTTTTATTTCATTGTCTGTAAACATAAATTTGGAGTATACACTCAGGTCCAGTGGCCAGAATGGCAGTGACCAATCAGCTTGCCAGCTACAGCAGAACAAAATTGCCAAAGTAGAGACATTCTCAGTTTGGTGGAGAATATTGAGCTGTCTCTCTGTATATTCACCTGACAAAACTTGAGAAAAGTACTGGAATAAAACTCCTGCCTCCCAGGCCCACCACAGTCATGACACTGCCCAGTCCTTTTTCCCTGTGCAAGTGGCAATTGCTTGACGCCAAGTACGACAAGACCATTCTCTCACTGAGGACCTATGGCAAGTATTTTGATTTCCTTGAGCCCAAAGGTCTTCAGCACAATGACATGGAAATAACTTTATAAGTGCACACTGTCTCACAAGTGACTATATATAGACCTGTTTTTGGAGAACTGTTCACACTGCCATAAGTCAGTGTCATCTCTTCCCTCAAAACCACATACACTGAAGGGACCACAAAACCCACTGAAATCTAGGAGACTTTTCTTACCAGCTTAGAAGAAATGAAGTTCTGCAGGTCAAATCTTTATTCTAAATTACATCCATGAACCTTTTAAATGATAAAATTATGAGAGATCCAAGCATCGCCGTCACCATCAGATGCCACCCCTGCAGAATGCTAGGGAAACATTGCCAATTGTTGCTAGGAAGGAAGTTACTGTTACAGAGATATTACAATTACCAAGTACATTATATCATTTAAGTGTATATTTAGCTTAATTGTGGTAAAACTTGATCGTATTCTGCTGATTTCATAATTACTGGAAAAACTGCAAAATAAAATACATGTTTTGGGGGACTGGGAATTTGATGTGGTTTATAATCAACAACATTGTTCACAATGACAGATCTGAGTATACAGAAATTATTTCACATCGCAGCACTGGTGCTAACACTTGCTTTTCCACTCGCTTTTCATTACCATTGCAAAGTAGTTTTCATAGACAGTGCTTATTTTAGTCATGGCAGAAACTAATGAATTTTTCAGACTTGTGTCTGGGTTTTATTGTACTCCTATACAATCTTTTATTATACTCCTACAAAATCTGCTTTTTATGTATTGTACTATCAAGGAGTGGGCTGAGGATGCCCTTACTTCCCTTTGAATCTTTTTTACAACTTTATAATTCAGAAATTTAAACTCCTCTTTATTTGTTATGAACTGCTAGCCCCGGAGCCTGGCCTTGCCTCCCCTCCTGAGTCGCTGTGAAAATTATCTGCACTTACGGCAGCATCCAGAGTCTCTCTGCTTTGGCCCTGTTGTACTAAACAATGTAAAACAAGGCTGTAAATAGTCTCAATCTCAGGAGCCTGTAGTCTGGTCTGTTTACAGGACAGGTTTTTGCAAAGTAGAGACGGTTGAGTTAATTCATTCCAAGCTAATATTCATATCTCTGCTTCACACTAGAGTGTAAGCACAATCAAAGACAGTAAGACAAGGGAGATGGGAGCGGGTGCTAAATAAGTGATAGGAAAAAGAAAACTCATAATTCCTCCCTCCACACAGCTGACATGAACACAGTATCCACAGCAAGAGATCCAGCAGAGAAGACACGACATTTTGTATGAGCGGCTGTCACTCTGAACATCATTTTGCCCTTTGTGAAAAATTGTCCTCTGAAGAGACATGAACATCACCAAAGTGACTCACAGCCCTGTTAGACATCGAGGCTGCTGTAGCATCTCACCATAAGGTGAAACGTGGCTGCCCTGGTGCCTGAGGATGACAGTTGCACTGAATGTACCATTTAACTTTGGGCTGGTTTCTAGAGGAATGTAAAGAGGTAGAAAAGTATGAAAGGGAAATAGAAAAATAATTTTTTTGACTGATACAGCAAGGCACGAGCACCCAACAGACTCCAAATCCTCCTGCCTATTTCTTCTGCTGTTTTGACTGGATCAGTTCATTTTGCTCCATTGATTGATTTCCTATTGGAAAAAAAAAAAAAAAAAAAAGACTGGCAAAGGTCTTTCTTACCTCTGTCTTTCCATTGTACCCTGTGGGATCTGAAAGTGGGAAGACATTGCAGATGTGTAATGTGTGATTGCTATTGTGTACACGGGTATCTCCTATTAACAATTAGGTAGAGACAGCTGTTCCACAGGAAAGTATACCCTGAGTGCTGAGCAGGCAGACTCCAACACAAAACTTGTCTGCTATAAGTTTGGAGAGAGTAGCATTGAGGGAAATACTGTGTGTATGCTCTGAATTTGCTTTTTCTTCCTTGTACAGATGGGATCCAATTGACTGTCACTTAGGAAGGAAGAAAAAAGCAACGTAGAGGTAGAAAATGGAGACCTTCACATGAGTAAAACAATAACTTTCCCCCCTCTATCATCTGTTGTTACTGATAAGCACTCCTTACCTAATCCACGTTCTTCTCACAGCTTCGTACTTCTACTGTTTGGAACACAAAAGTAATAACAATGGAAATGCAATAATCTTTTATTTAATATTGCAAAGAGCAGATACAGTCAAAGCATTTATTTAACTTGAGGGTAGATAACTCTCCTAACCGAGTGCCACATACTGACAGTTTTCAGACATGGACTGTGTATCTCAATATCAAAGGAAAAGCCAATCATGTGAGTAGTTTCCTGGTAAAAGACAGTAACTTTTCTACATGGGCCTAGATCTCCTTCAGAGCAGGTTTAGGGAGACAGCAGTGTCCCTGGCTCATGCCTTACAGACGGGGATATAGCTGGGGAGAGGAGAGAGACATTGCCTTACTGATGAAATACAAGTAAGACTCACTAGTTCTTATATTTAAAAGCTGTCAAATATCTAGTACACATGCACAAAACAACTTATCAACTTGTGAAAGCTTTCTGGGGAGAAAAGTAACAAATGGGCAGTCAGGTGGAGAAGGACATAAAAGAGCAATCCTATAAGAAGCCTGACTTTTACTTCCAGTGTTTATGGCAGCAATCGTCTACATGTGAACACCAATGCCCCACTAACTCATGTAAGAATGACACATGCCTTACTACGGGTTAAGGTGATGTGTCAACCCAGACAACATTGCAGACCACAGTTAATTTCAGGTTCTCTAAAAGGGTTGACATCTACATACTTGAAGACTTATTTCGAGCAGCTCAACAGAAAATTTTGACATGGTTTTGCCTGGGCCAGGTGGCTTCTTTAAACAAATATCTACCAGAAACTTCCCCCTTAGCCCCCCCCCCCCCCCCCCAAAAAAAAAACCTGGCCCAGGCATAACCTATAATTTCTTTTTTCATTAAGTTCTCAAGTTCCATTTTGGTACTATAAAAACTAAATGCATTTTTAAGCTTTTACTTTCATCAATCATTTGATTTTTCTGACACGTGACATATTCAATGGCAGTGGCTGCTCTGTTTTTAAATAATATACTGTTTTCCAGAATACCAGTGTGAGTGTATTTAGACATCTTTAAAAATGTAGTGACAGCAATTTCAATCAAAAATGAGAGGAGAAAAAGGAAAGATTTTCTTTACAAAGAATAGCAGCAACTGAAACAAGTCAGAAATAAGGAAGGCAAAACCAGTATTGGAATATTTTCGTTTCATTCATACTGAAGTTTATGGTGTTGAAGAAGAATTATATGGGCCTTGTATATAAGTTAATACTGCAGTAGATCACCATTGCCATCTCCTGGTAAATAAACCATATAACTGTATACTGCAGCTTTTTCTAAACAGTCGTATATTGTAGAACTGCAGAGAGATTACACTATAAATAGGCAATAAAGGCTTTAGGGTATTTATTGTGAGACTATCATTGCATTTTCATTCTTTGTGCACATAAGACCTTTATAAATAACTGCATTACAGTTGATAAATAGTGGCATTTGTTCCAATGCTCTCTTTATGCTGAAAAGAAATACTGCTAGTTATAACTCTGTAAATTAAGGTGAGATGATGGGTATTGTTGTGATTGAAACAAATACCAGGGCTGCTTATGGAAAAACTCACCATCACCAAAACAAATATAGGCTAAGAGAGCAAGTACTAGTTGCCACTGTATTGTGATGGGATTGTGCTATGGGAGTCAGCCAAGACAATATGAAACAAACAGTGCTGTGCCATGTTATGAAGGGACAGTAGGGATAACAGCAGTCACAACAATAAGCTGTCATTTCCCTTTCTGGTATATTTAATTCCTTTGTTTTCTTGCCATTTCCATTGTCCTTCCCACTATCATTTCCCATTCTGCTCCCTCTCTGCCATCAATGCACCCATTTTGTCTTTGTGGAATTACCTGAAACCTCCTGATAAACAACATCTGTCCTCTCTTGCTCAGAGAAGCAAGTGGGCTGCTCCTGAAGCCAGCATGAGCAACTCCCTCCCCAACAGAACTGCAAATACTCACTTTGCAGTGCAATCTCACAGTCACAGGGGGAAGGAGAATGAGATGTGTCTACAACTCATTACCCTTCGGACCAGAGTGCAGCGTTCAATGTGATGTTGAGCCTTGATAAATCATCCTTTCAATCAAATCAGTAAACAGAGAGAAATGCTGTCTAACTGGCAATAAATTTCAGACAAGTTCAGTGAGGAGTGACAGATTAGTTGAAAGCCTGTACCTTGCTTTGTTTGTGTACTGCTTTTGCAATGCTTCTCTCTGCAACAGAGAAAGTGAGTTCCTTTACTTGCAGCTGCATATCTGCTGCCAGTGATGTCAATTAATATGACAGAGAGCAACTCCTTTAACAAGTTTCTGCTTTCTCCCACGGAAGAAAGGTATGTAATATTCCAGAAGAAACTAAGGCTGAAGGTTTCCTGATAACACTGAACTTTCTGAAGCTAGAACTGCATCACGAAGAGCATCTACTTGAGAGCGGCCTTCTCTTTGGTGACAATTCAGTTTGTTTCTTTCAGCGCAGCAGCCACATAGCCAAGCCTGCAGTGGATGGGGTCAATTGTAAACACTGAAAAAAGAGAATGATAAATGCAGGCAACTGCAATGCCACTTTAGAGCTGCCATAGTGTCAGAAAGAGTCAAGATTAACTGAAGCTCAGAAAGAACTGCACAAAGTTGCTGTCTGTACATATCTGGCAGGAAAGGAGAGCTTTGGAATGAAAGTGAGAACAGCATCTTGAGGGACTAATGAGAATACTTTTTTCCCTTCATCAATCTAGTTCTCTCACAAAGAGGGACAGACTTAGTCTCTCACTCACAAAAACATTTGGAAACCAGTCTATGGCAGGTTACATTTAGTGTTCATTATAGCTATTAAGGCCAAAAGGGACTGGAAAACAAAAGCTTAATTATTAGGCTATCCCAGGGGATCTGGAATCAACACACATTGCTAATGGCATCTCTGGTCATTTTTATTAGATTATGCCTAGAGACTTTTCCCTGAAGCAACATTGTAATTATGTATTTATTAATTTATTTTTATTTACTTTAGCTGTTTTCCATTCTTTAAAAACATATACACTTCCTATGACCAAGAAATTCAAAATCACTTCATCTCTTACTGAGAGAAAATGGGTAAAAATGGAAATTGGTAAAAGCATCTGAGCTCTACCAACAGAAGAGTAGAACTAGTAGCTGCCTTTGGAAATTATGAGGAAAAATATAAATGCCTGCATTAGGGAAAAGGAGAAGATAGGCAAAAATTAGAAGCTGAGATACATTCCCCTTTCTACAGAGAGTTGCACTCAGGTTTGCAGCTGAAAGAAAATCAAAGATCAGCACGTTCTAAACAGTTGAGAAGAGTATATGCCTCTCAAGGAAACCCAGCTTAAAACAAGCTACAGCAAAAATGGGGAAGAGTGTAATTCCTATTGCCCTGCCTGTGACAAGCTACCAGGTTTCCATGAGACACATGACAGAAGATGCTTCTGTTGTCTCCAATGTTCTTGCAAGATTAAGAGACAAAAGTTGATGTGCAGTGTAAGTTTGACCCTCTTTGATCCTGTTGTGGCAGCCAAGGTTGCATGAAAACATATGATAGATCTGGAACGTTCCTCTGTCTTTGACTTGTAGTAAGTGCTACATGTATCACTGGGCAGATAATAACTGAAAGGAATGACTAACTCATTTCAGACAGTGAAATGTGAGATCAGTTAAAGAAACAGTAGTCACAACCACTGCTTTGTGTAGCTACAGTGCAACAGGCATGTGATCTTCCAAGGCACAGAGGAAGACGCTGATCTATTTGCAATGTCCATAGGCTCATTCACTCATCAATCAGCTGCTTTCTAAGAAAAATTATTTTACAATATCAAATCAGCCAGCATTATACATTCATGGGTTGGCAGACTTAAGACACAAAAAATGTAGGTTCAATGACACTTAGCATCAAATGTAAGTAGGACAACAGTAACAAATGTTGCTGTTTGCTGCTGGTGCAGGTTCATGCACTTAATCCCAGCACATGAATTGTTGAATAATGTTTGTCTATTATTTGCATGTGTTGGAACCAGTACAGGGGGATCAAGTTAAGAAAGATTCAGGTTGCTGTCATTTTCACTTATTTCAGTACTAAATTTCCTGACAAGGAGGAAAGAAACTTTGGCTTTTCTCTCGCATTGGCTATTTCTTTATAGGAAACAGTTTAACTTGGCATGCTGGAGTTGTTAACCACAGATTGTCATCAGTTCCTACAAATCATCCAGGTATAAAACTGAAAACACAGGGATTCTCAGAGGCATTACATTTGCATTGGCATAAGAAATGTGCATAGCCTGAAATTTTCAGGGAATATGCATACATACATATGTACACACACACAGATATATGTATATGAGACAGAGAGATCACCTTAGTCTACACTAGTAACCTCATTCTATTTCCAAGGCCATTCACGCAGCAAGAAAGGAGAGAAACTCTCTGATCTTTTTTAAATGGTTTTAAGCTCTACAAATCAGGAGGTGGGAAATAACCATAAGCAAGTTCTTTGCACAATATGTGAGGGCTGCAAGACTGACCTCCCCCTTTCCCTCAGGACTGCATTTTCAGTAATTGTGCTCAAAATACATTCCTAAAAGAAAAGGAGGAGGCAGTAAGGTGGAACAAGGATAAAAATATATTTCAAAGGCTTAGTGAAACACAGACCATTGCTGACTGTCCTCCTATGTCACATTTTTGAGGACTGGGAGTTTAGTCTTAAGCACTGCATATTTTCCTTAGTATACATGGGTAGAAAGACAAAGAGACAAGCCTTTATATTCTGAAAGAAGGACATTTTAATACAGTCTTTAAGACAGCTAAGTCAGAGGTACATTCAAGAAATGCAGAAAAATGTGTCTTCATAGAATTGACTGTACTATCTAACAAGACCTATATAGCAGGATTATACTCTATAGCTTACAAAAGTATTGATCTGTGTGTACTCCTCAGTGGTGTTACATTCATTTTAACATTGATCTCTGTTTCATTATGCCACTGCATCATGCACTCTCAGTGTCATCTCAGTGCCCCTCTAACATCTGAGTGTCTTCTGTTGCTGTCAAGATGTGCAGATGCATTGTGCAGCTTCCAATTCAAAACATCAATTTCAAAGCCTACTTATTCACACATGCCCTCCTCTTTTAAAACAAAGCTAAGGACCTACCATGCCTTAATGCTCCAAAGCAAGGTAATATAGAGTGAAGAAGATGTTGGCAAGTGTTTTTTCTTCAAAGATATTTTTTTAGTCTGGGCATTGTTTGTGTTACCTTTCAAAGGAGCTTGAAAATACCATTTCTTTCCCTCACGGCTTCTTTCTATTCCATTTGGAAAACATTGATTTTGCTTCCCCCCTGTGATTCTTATGCAGCACAAGTAAACATGGCTCTGTTTAATATATGTTCAAGTCTGTGCAATGCCATCAAATTCACTGCAGCTCTGGGAGATAAACCCCTCCCTTTGTTGACTTCTAGAATTGTTACAACACAATGCAAAGCATCACAGTTCTTGCATGTCTGCAGAGGTTATTGGTTTAGTTAATTTGTTTATGCATGCTTTATTCTTCAAAGCACCTGACTAGGCACTAGGGCCTCATAGATTCTGGTATCAGCTTTAATAACATGCTGCCGTGTTAGTTGCAATACAGCTACAGAGATATAGGGATCCATGGATCAAATATTGTGCAAATATGGGAGCAAGAAGGCTTTTCACCTAAAGGGTTAACAATATGTGCACATAACCTTAGGCTTGTCACCTAAACCTCTGCTCCAGTTTTTGCTTACTGTTCTACTGCTGTATGTTAGAAATGAGTCTGTCATCTCGAGGCTGGTAAATAGGAGAACGAAAACCTTAAAAAAGCTGCAACAGCACCCTGCAAGGATCATCCCCTTCCCTGCTAAGTGTGTCTTCAAGATCATGTGCTGTCTTGCTAGTTCCCACCACATTCTGTAATTCTGAGCAAAAGATATCTGATCTTGCAGCCACCTAATTATGCCAGCCTGCGGAGCTAGTGCAGGATATCTCAACATTTTTACCTTGCCTATTTCACAATAATCACTTTTGACTTCCTTGTGTGATGTACTTCTGTGTCTTATTCCTTCAGGTATAATATTTATCCATCTGAGTGAAGAAAAATGCTTTGTTTTTCCTTTACATGTGTGTTATAACAGATGTGAACAAACTGGGTAAAAGTACCTATCATTTTAATCTTCATCATGCCTGATTTTTTTCTGTATAAATCCTCTTTTTTTGCCTTCACACAACTTTTGCTTTTTCTTGTCAGTATTTCATTGTCAACCTATGTTCTTACAGCCTTTTCCTCCTTTAAAACAGTAGTGCTGTATTTTATCGTGGCCAGACCAAGCCTCAGCACTTCAAACACTAGATCAGGGTCTATGGTGCAGTAGCTGATGATGGGAATCTTTCCAAAGACATCCTTAGGCACTGGCACTGGATCAGACACTACATGCAAGGACAGATTTCTCATATCCATAGGTTAACTTCTAGAAGAAAAAGGCTCTGTCCAGCAGGATAGTTACTTACCAAGCTAATATTTTATGCACCAAGCTCCAGAGCATCACAAGATGATTTTAAGTATCACAGCAGACAGAGTCATTCCATATAATGAGTTACTTCTTTAAACTGTTACCTCACCACTGGGGCAATTAATCAGGTTAAGAACAAAAAAACTTCACAACAGTTTATGTACTGCTGTACAACAGTGCATTACTGCTCACATCTCACATCCCTTTCCTTACAAAGATTAGATCTCAAAAACCCAGAGTGCTTTTACTTACTTGCACTAACCTTTTTAATTGCATACAACTGGAGCCGACAGGTTAACAGTCAGGGAGATATCATGTTCACAGAAATTGCATATAAAAGATTCAGTAGCTGTGTCCATCTTCTACAAATATAGATGTGTAACACTGTTCTTAAATTACAATTTCAACAACAAAATAATCATTTCAGCTTCACCAGTTCCTACGGTGGGCACAGGCTGACCAGAGGGAAGATGGTTTTCAGCAAAAGACAACACACTATCTGGTTCCAAAACTACTGCTTGTTAATACATTTTCAAAGGATACATTCAATTATTTCCTTAATTATTTTGGAAACACGTGCAAGACCATCCCACATAGAGACCACATCTTGCTCTAGCTTGTGTGTTCAGCATTTGGATACAGGAACTGTGAATGTCAACCTTATGCCAATCAACTTGCTTGTGTCTCCTGGATAGGAAAGCATCCTTTTCTCTATGGTGTGTCATAAAGATGGTGTAACTGAGGAGGAGGAGGAAGAGAAGGAAGATGTCATTTCACAAATGATTCAGTTACAGTCATTCTTCCCTTCCCACTTATTTCACTGAATATCTGACAATCAAGAAAGGTATAATTATCTAAAGTGAAGAAACTGCAATATTAAGAGAGATGATATTTTACCACAGAGATTAAACCTGGAATTTCAAGGGCTTATTCATCCATGTGTTGCTTACATGTTACAGATAATCTCAGAAAATCAGTGGAGTTATGCTACTGGGAAAGACAGTGATTAATGAGTCTGTGCCTCTGAAGGACATATTTCAGGTGGAAAGAAACAAAAATAGAATAGAGAAGTGGCAAGGGCCAATGAGACAAACTCTTAATTAGAACCGTCATGAACTAATTCACAGATGGGTTATGGGGCTATGCAAGATGCAGAAAAATGTTGTGGGATTTTATGCTCTTCTTTTGTGAGTACAGAAAAGAAATGGCCAGTCTACATGGTTGCCATAGCAATGTAAACCATTATTTCAAATACATTTCTAATGCTAGAAGGAATTGCATAAGCCAGGGCTCTAAGCAGGAGAGTATTGTGCAAACAAGTCCTTCCATTCCCACCACACTTTGAAAGATTTAGGAAGTTTTGCCAAATAAAAGTAACTACCTTTATTTTCTCAGCCTACAGCTAGTCTGTCTTTGTGTCTCATCTTCTCAACACTCCTTTCAATTTGTAGTCTTCCTTCATTTTGCTTTTTACTACTACTTGTTATTCAGCTTAATCCATGGGTATGTTCTTTCCCCGATTACACTATTCTCTTCCAGTTTCATTACATAAACTTTGTCTTTACTTTCACAGCCCCTGGCATTGTGACACCAGAATGACTTTCAAAAAGTAATTCATTAGCAGCTATCATAATAATAACTTTCCGTCAAGAATGACTAATTGTAGAGGGCTGCCTTGATGGACATACTGATCTGCCTGCATATTCAGAATCAATGGCTAGTGAGATCAAATCTCATCCCCATGTTTGGATATGTGACACTCTATTATAACAGATTTTCAAGTAACATTAATTTACTAATTTCCTAATCTTCCACTCCAGCATTCAGTCAGATCAGCTGATAGAAGTGAGGCACACACAAATGAAAGGAGTAGAGAAATAGGAAGTGTAAAAGGAGAGGCAGAATAGACTGTGAAGGGAAGTTGTAAGCATTTCCAAAGTGCCCTCCCACAAAGACTAGCAGCTGCTCTGTCCTCCACTCTGTCCCAGGCTGTTAAGCTTCAGCCAGATGCCTATATTGTAACTCCAGAAATTTTAGTTGGAAGAAGTTCAAGTTGTGGGAGATTGTACTACATCCATTACATTTGGAAAGGTTCTTCAATAGATAGAAAGTGAAACGTGCTCAGATGACCCCAACAGGCAACAGCACTTGCAGAGGAATATAGAATTAACCCAAGGCTGCTGGCACCGGGATTGAAGGGAAAGCTCCTTCCCTTTCCCCCAAAAACAGAAGTCTGATCTACCCTTACTTGGTTGGATATACGGGAGTAAACAAGGAGTCAAGTAAAATTATTGGAATTTCTTAAAGACAAATTACAGAAAGCAAGAATTTAATCCCATGGCAGCCACAATCCAACACTTTGTGTGTTGTTTCCCCTTTCCCTCTTGGAATGGTGTATCGCAGCTCAAAATTCACCTGTGTGCTGAGGCAGTCCATCTGGGAGCCTGCAAGCCGCACACCGACAAGCACAGAGCAGCAGGTGCTCAGAACATCTCTTATTTCCAGTGCTGCAGAAAGTAGAACTGGTTCAGAGAGGGGATTAAAACCAAAGCAAGAACATCATTACAGTACTCTCCACTTCTCCTGTTATTTTTAATGTGGTGCTGGCATTTCCATTATAAGCTTATATTTTCAGGTTTTATAACTCAATCATAAAAATTGCTGAGGGCTAAATATTGGCAAGCAGCTCTGTTTGCCAAAAAAAATGAAAGATTTCCAGAGTGCAGAAAGAGAGAAGCCTCAGATTCTGCTTATTTCAGTGGGAAAGTGATTCCAACCTGAACAGGGCTATACCAACAAGCAGCCTCTGCAAGAAACTTTGCATAATATGCCAGAAGACCAAGAGCCACACACTAAAGCCTCAGGCACAGTCCACAGCTCCTCAGTCTGGAAGCACTTCACTGGAATCCATGAGACAAATTCAAAATGCCAGACTTCTCTCCAGATCTCAGATATGATGCTTGCTTTTTGCCTTGGATCTATTCTGAACCACAAAAATAATTTTATGATGCACTGATGTTACCCAGCATGGACCTCCAGCTGTTTGATACTGCTGTATGAGCAGACGTGAATATTCAGCTCTGACATTCTGGGGTTGTTTCACAGTCTTGGTAGGAAGCAGAGCCCAAAGCAGCAACCAGGCAAACCAACATGGGCTCTGCCTCCAAGCTTTCCTATGTCAGCTCTCTGCAACTCAGTCTACCTGCATGGAGAACTGCGATCTGGGATGCTGTATGTGAACTGAAAAATGAAAAACAAGAACCATTGCTAAAGAGCTACATGCTCTCATATTAATATATGGAGCTTCATTAAACAAACAAGACAGCGCTTGTAAAAATTAGCTTGAAAATGTAACCATATATTTGTGGTAACCACATGTGTGTATATTTATATGACTACTGTGACCTTACTGTGACTTTATCATTGTGCTGCCAGAAAAACTGAAAAAAAAAACAGAATAATAATCTCTAGGAGAAGTAACAGAAAGACAGAACTGAAAAGTATCACCATCTCACAGACATTCCTTCTCTTCTCTTACAGTCCACTGATCTCATCTGCATGAATGGCTCATGTAAAATTAGCTGGTTTATGACAGAGCGATGCTATTTTAAATGCACTGTTTTATACGCTGCTTTTTGATGTAAAATTAGAATTTATTGGGAAAAAAACAATGAAACATTAATTTACTAAGAATATCATTTTTTAAAAAAGAGTAGGCTATAATTTCATTCCTGACTCTGCCTCTTTAAAGATCTAAGTGGCATATACATGTCTTTGTTGTGTGATGCAGTGGTTACCATGGAAATTTATATTTTTTTAAGTTTAGCAAAGACAGTGCAGTCAAAAACATAAATAGCCTGAGCCCCTGGCAGGATAAATTGTACAATGACATTCTAGAATAAATTTACATGGCTTTTTTTTTCTTCTGTAAACAGATATTAAACACTAATAATTCTTTGTGAATAAAACCACTTTTCTTAAGGTAGCAAATACAATTTTTACCCATACTTGCTCCTGGATTATATTGAACTCTATAGCCCTTCATGTGCCCATAATCTATGATTCCTCAAAGACAGTGATACAAACTGGTGGGCCTGAGAGAGTTTCCTGCAATACTGCCTTGTTAAAAGGGTTTTTTTGAGGTTTTACTGGAATGCCACCAGAGGGGTTTATACCATGAAGTTTCTTAACAGCTTAGCTAACAAAATCAGAAATGGATCTTGGAATAACTGAATTCTGGGCCTGTAGAGGTCTCATTTATATATGCTAGCTTTTATCTTGATTAGGGAAAAAAAAACCAAATTAAACAACTCACTATTTTTAAAGTTGAAATTTTTGTTTACCAGTGATGTACAGGTCCTGACTGAACCTCCAGCTAATGTAATACCCTGCCTCTGGCAAGGGGCAAAACAACATATCACAAGACAGTCTAAGAATGGGACAGATTTTGAAGAAATATCTCACCTATGTGCTTTGCCATCCTCCAGTCGTTTGCAGTTCACAGACATCTTGGGGTAGACAGTTTCAGCAGCCTCAGTAGATTTATTTCCATAAGCCTGTCCCTGAAGTCCAGTAACCTTTCAGTCCATGGTATCCTGGGGCAAGAAGCACAGTTAAGCTACCAAGTTGAGTTGTACCAACAGTAGTCATCATAATACTGTAGTAAATGTAACGTTGCCGTGACAAAAGGCTAAATGTCTAATTTTACTAAAGATTCTGTGTGGGATATATGGTTAAACATACTTTATAAAGTCTTGAGCCAGATGAATAGAGGAAGTTAGTAAAAGGGCGTTTTTAGTCCAGTGGACTTTGGAGTTACTTCAGGGCAACAGCTATTGTATCTCGACAGCTAAGTTCTTAAAAACTGTGAGAACTGTGATCATCAGAGCTAACAAGCTGAAGCTGCTCTTTCTCTAGTACTCCTGCTTTGTCATGGATCAAGATTATGACTTTGATTTTTTTGTAGTGAAAGATTATTGTCTCGTCTCTTGGTTTGCCGCCTTCCAGCCAATGTATGATTTCTCCACAGTGATTTTAAACCCCTTAGGATGAATCTGGCAAAGCAATATGTTCAACTAGCCAGCAAAAGTGATAAAAGTCTCATTCCTGGAGGAATTTCTAATAATCTAATTTCTAATATCACATTGAGTCCTCCAGATATCTTTTCACCCTGTACAAATTAGTGTACCTCTATTGATAAAAGGAAATTATGCCAGTTAGCACTGCTTGAAAGTCTGACCCCTTCCAAATTCACAGTAGGGTATGTTTATTAATTAATTCAAAAGTAAGAGGTCTTTAAACCTTAAATAGCTGATTTTCTTTCTGAGCCCTGTGAAATACTGAAACACAGTAATATTTTTGCCTTTGTAAAGTCTTTCTTCCTCACGGGTATGCAAGAGAACTTTTTGAGGAAATGGACCAGCAAGGAAAATCTTCCTATCCTGTATTTTATGAGCAGAATAATTCATTCCTTCCAACTGTCCTTATTAATTTATAAACAGCTATGATCCTAGGTTGTTCTGGTCATTCAAATTTATGATCAGAATGAAATTACTCTCAACTGAGAGAAAAAAAAAACCCCACCTAACTCTTCTCCAAAGCTTCACAAGTGATAACTATTCAATGGACCATAATGATGTCTGTCTATTTTTCCTATTCTGTTTCAGGTTTTACTTTTTTTTTTTAATATCAGCATTTTAATTAAGCTTTAATCTTAGCAGCATTAAATTAAATTAAGAGGATCTGTATAGTGCTGCTTTGGTAGCTAGCAGGAGGGGTAAAATTACCTTATCTGTTTGTTCACTATGTTCCAGCTGTAAACATCTCAGTTATGATCTTTAATTTGCATATTTTCCGTTTTTTTAAAAAAAAAAAAAAAGCAAAAAAAACTGACACCAGTTATCACTGTTAGAACAGTCCTCTAGGAGGATTTCACTGTATTCATCTTGGACAAACAGGTAGCAGGGAACCCTTTGCTCCATGAAACAAATACGATCTAATTAGGCAAGACACAAAGCAGACAGAGACAGGTGATCTAGCAGTATCCATCACAGAAGTTTCCACCTTCTAACCCAACTAGTTCCCCCTATTTCCTTCAGCAATCTGCAGCATAGTAAACGTTAAACATAAACTACATACGACATTCCCAAATCTTCCTACACATAATGAGCAACAAGTCTTCAAAATGTACCTGCTATGCACCTGCCTTGTTATTGTCCCATTTGATATTTAGGTAAAATACTGAATAAGTAGAGATGTCCAAGATTATCTGCTAAACACAATCCTACATTACAACATGTTAACAGACACATGCCAGAGGACATAAACCAGTACATATCCCTTCTCACTCCCTCTGCTACTGGTGCAAAGCCTTTCTAGGTAAAATCCTTTCCTCCAATACTCATTTGATAAGCATCGTTACCTCTTGAACCTTAGAGTTTTTTGGAGGGAATGGATTATGTGCAAAGCAATACGGAAAGCTTTTGTGCCTGCACAGGTGATTCCCAGGAGCTTCTGCTGCCAGCCTCTTGCTTCAAGGCACAGCTTGCTTCCTTGCCTAACCTCTCACAGGCAACCTCTTTGCAATGAACATGATTCTGAAGATATCTTTCAGCACAAAGATTCACATTCCACAGAGAATCAGCAAAATCCTATAGATAGAAAGACTTCAGTCTCCTTTTGCCATTCAGTTTGACACTCCATGTGTATTTTTCCAGTTACAGCCTCAAGTCTATTATCATCATAATTATCAGCTATATCTAATGGCCAAAGTTTTCGGTTTTCTTAAAAACAAGATTAATTTAGCAAAAAGGAGTTAAAATGTGCATCAGTCCACAGCAAAGCTGTCCTACAGCTCTGGTTGCAGCTTGTTTTGAGTTTTCAACTTATTTTCAATTTTCAGCTAAATAAACATGAAACGTCAAAGCCTATAAAACTAAGGCATATAATAAAGTGCTGTCAAGCTGTGACAAAGTCAGCCTTCACCGAAGATCCATCTTCTCCCACTGAGAGATCCTAAATTTAAGGCTGAACTAAGAATGACAGAACAGTCAGCACTAAAATTCAAAAGTTTTCAATCGGTGAAATTTTTCTGTTTTCTTATTTTGATGGACGGTAAAATGGTGGAAAGTTACAACTCATTTAGACACATGAGAAAAATGACAGAAAACACAATTTAAAAAAATAATATAAAATCCTAAGAACTGTCATCCACTGAATAAAAAAGCAGGGGGGGAAAAGAGACATTTTATTTTGCATCACCTTATTTATTATGCACTGTAAAAATTTTTTTGCTCAAGTCATGTGCATAAAATCGTGTTGGACTTTCTTCAATAATCTCTAGAAACACAGATCCTTAAAGCAAGCTTAAATGTAGACCTATGACATAGTAATTAAATACCAACTAATTACTAAGACATTTTACCTAACATATTCTACTTAGACGCATGTAAACAGATGAGCTCTATTGATCTCATTAAGAAGAGCCTGAACTTTTTTCCTGATATGGTGGATTTTTCCCCCAGAAATGTTTGAATTGTAAGGGATATTGAAGTTTCACTTAAGCAAAATAAAATTACTCTATTCAACACACAAAATATTTCAGAAACCAACCCGTGTCTGTAATCATGCCACAGGCTGTTTGCTGATTGCTAATTGTTACCATCATTTTTATCACATAGCAAAAAGAAATACCTCTGTAAATATCCTATAAGCACTCTAAAGGAGATCACAAAGTCAGATCAGTGCTGAGAGAGAAGTCAAGCTCTTTGTGTATACTTAGCAAATATAATTATTTAGAACCTAAGGATGCTTCCACGTTTCTGTGTTGTTGCTACTATTGTGTAAACAGAAAATGAAACCCTCACCAAGCAAGGGCCTGGGCTACAGTCTGAGGGCAATATGTTAAGCCACAGGTAAAGTGTTTTTCATAGAGAATCTAAGGAGCATCTCATAGGGTTTAGTATAATCCATGAATTGTAAGAGCAACTGTGGCCACAGCTGGATGCCACCTGTTCGCTCACTCTGACAGATGCTCAGGGCCCTTGAACCCCTCAGTTAAATACCAGCTGCACCTTAGTGAGGCAATAGACCACATTACCATAGAAGTACTTTCCTGGGAATATTGCCAGGCTGCAGGAATTGCCTGACCTGTCAAGTTGCTTGTAGGAATAATCTACCCCAGAGAACCACCTCGACATCTAGATCACTTTCCCCAAAGGTCTCCCCGTCAATGCAAATGCACATCTATTGGTCTCAAGCAGAGATTTCCTTCACGGAGTCTGGCTCTCCCTGACTCAACAGCAGAGAAACAGATTTGTTCATGCCAGCCATAACTTGATGTACATTTACTCAGCAGCAGCGCTAGCTTACAAAGTCATTAGGACTATTCCTACCCCCATGCAGCAGCCTCATCATGCAATCAATTGGATCGGGGAGCAAATCTAGCTGAAAAATGACCAGAAGACTAAATCTGCGGCATACTGATTTTAAGCAAGATCCTCTCCCTAACCTATTCACCAACTGAATAGAAGAGACAGCATGGGCTAGGAACAGCTGAAAAGCCAAAGGCACAGCAACTAAATGTTTAAGCACTGCCACAGACAAAGTAGCTCCCCAAATATTCCTTCTGTAGCACACTCCCAGTAACTAGAGATGTCTATAAAAGACAGAAAACTGCCACTAGAATAGGTCTTAAATGCGAGAGAATATAACTTCTGTAATACATCCCAGTACCCTAGACAATTCATTTAAAATTTAAAGACAGAAATTAACCTCCCTCCTTGCCCCCAGATTTCATATTAATATTTCACAGCCAGTGTACATTGAAAAAGATTTTCTTTTTTTAGTGAATGCTAATGTTTTTGTATTCCCTTAAAACTTGCAAAGCAGCAATTGTATTTAATGTATTTAATACAATGAGCACTAGTTATTGCTTTGGCCCTATTGTTAATCTTGGTATCTGATTACTGCTTTTCCAATAATTTAAGAAAATCACCTTGTCAATTATATTGCTTCTCCTGTGCTGAGATACTGTAACCTAAAAGGCAAATTCTGGATAAACTCATTCCAAAGATGTACTGGATACAGGTTTAGAACAAATGTTCCTACACTGTGACTATTAAAAACATTCCCCGAAAGAAATTGTGTAGTAATCTGGAAAACTTTTGGCAATTTTAAATCTCTCGTACTTTTGCTGCATATTCCTAATCACATCATTTGTGCTTCTCTCAGCTTAGTTCCCATTTTCTTCTTCTATGATTTTCTCTGTTACGTATATTAGTTTATTTTTAGTTTTGATAAAGAAGCCTTTCAACATCATATTTTCTTAATCTCCCTCTTTGCAGCTGCTGTATTGCTGCAGAGGTCCTATGAAAATCTCCTGTATAGCTTTTTAGTCTCCCTGCAAGCTCAGACAACTGCTCCATGGATGAGATACTTTCCTCAGTAAATTATAATGTGATTTTCTTGAGAAATATATTTCTTCTTTGAGGTAATTATCAGGAATGTAAGATGGTTGTCGAGCTCTCCCTTATATTTAAAGAGTTTTCAGGCAGAATCACAGATTATTTTGTTGCTGATGTAGTTATTGTTTTTGCAGTAAAGATAGAACCATCTGTTCCTTTGAAGACATGCCAAACCAGTCGAAAACAATTCATTCAGGTAGTCAGTGAATCACAAAAGCTGATGGCTTAAGGATTCTGGAAGGTTTCAACAGGGAAGGCCAAGTGCACTTTGCCTGGTTTGGATTAGGTTTTATTTAAACAGTGGACTCTGAGGAGTTCAGGAAAATACTACTAGCTAGTCAAGAGGGAGATTATCTCTTTCTCTCTACCTCATTCACATATAAATCTACCTTAGTAAGAGTCAACAGTTAGACATCATGTGAACGTGAGCAGCTCATACTATTCAAAGGATAATTATAAACACCAGGAGTGACTTTGGTGTAGTCTTGTGTCTCATAGTTGGTTTTTGTCTCCAGATTGTGCTCTTTTGGCAAAGATCTGCACTGATGGCTGTGTCTGCTAGGAACATCAATAGCTAATATCTCACTCTTGCGGGTATGTGAGCAGAGCTACTCTCAACACTACTATCTATCCAGAACTAACCTGTGAGTTAGAACAAGACAATGGCTTGCTTGACAACTCCCAGATAATGCAGACTAGCAGCAAATGAACATAAAAAAAATTCCAAGAGCCTTAACTATCTCTATTTGCAATGGTTTTATGATTAAACAATTGGTAAATTAATATTAGCTGGTGTCTGAGAGAGGATAATTTCTGAAGGCATTTTCTACTCTGGGGTTTATTATGATGAAGAAAAATCTTCATAAATTTATAACTGAGTAGGTTAATTAAATATTACTCCTGGGCATCTAAATGTTGAAAAGTGTGCCTCTGTTGTGAAAGGAACAGATAATCTTTCTTAGCCTGATGCATTTACTTTATTATTTACTAATAAAGTTTAGCTTCTATATTGCAAAAATTATTTATTACAAACATTATGAAAAAAACAGTGGCTTAACAAGGTTTATTTTACTCACTTTTTAACTGATGGTAAATCTTAAATAATGAAAACCGAAGTTGTAGCATTCTTTTTCTTTCTGCAAAAGACTGGAAACAACTGAACACAAACATGGCTGATGTTAGGCAGCATTTAAAAGCAATATTAAGAAAAGCAATAACATATTAAACCACTGAATAACACCTTCCAAAGCTATGACAATTGAACATCTATTACAATGTTGTTAAACAGTTATTCTATCAGCAATAGCATTAATTACACTGTACAGAATATTCACACTTACAATGCAGCAGCTTCATTAGATGAAGTTTCTTTCATTAGGTTTTTGAGACACAGTCATAAAACAAGATTTGCAGCTCCAATAAAGTACCACAATTGCCATATTTCTTTCACATATTTGTAATCTGTTAGTTAACAAGCATTTGCATTTTCTATATTTTGGCCATGATAGATAGGTAGGTCATTACCAAACACAAAAAAAGGGAGAGCAAATCAAAATATTTACAGCATACTGTAATTTCCTTTGCAGGTTAATGTCATAATTAATTAACAACTAGGCTTATGAATCAATTTTACATGTTTGCAGGTCATGTGGTAGCATGGTTTACATAAACTACAATCTCTGTAATAGCCATTATTGATCACACTGTTGAAATCATATACCCCTAAAAAATATTTCAAATACTTTTGCTATATAACAAAGTGACTTTGAGTGTTGCTTTGCCTGGTGACTTAGTCAAATGGCTTTTTGTCCTGGTTAGAGAATAGCTGTAGATTTACACCGAAACACCAAATTTTTACTTCAGACACTGTGATTCATCAGATATTGAAGGTAAAACCTGACACTGGTCAAGAACACACCGTTATCCTCTCTATAGTATCCTCTCTGCACTGTAAACTATAATCTTTAGTTTTAAAAAAATCTAGATCTCTCTATATATTTTTACTTTCTCTGGTTATCTTTAAATAGGCAAATTTGGATGTGTACTGTGTGAAATAATCCTATCAGGTACGGAAAAGGAGAAAGAAAGCATCAGAGAGGCAAGATGAATTCACTGTGCTGTGAGGAGGCACTGCCATGTGCCACGTGCTCTCCATGGAAAGCTGCTTTAGCAATGCTTTCCTGAGGTTTTTCTTTTTCAGGTAGGAGGCCAGCATCTCTTACACTCATCTTTATTCAGATTTCACCTTTATGTGCTGTACACTCACCTCTTTTCATTAAACTCCTACTCTTTCTACACCAGGAGACCTCCTATTCATCCAAGATATTCATCGCCCAACATGGGATGCAACAGGGACAAAGATACACGTTGATTATCATGCTAATCTTGAAACAAGATATCCAGATGCTAATAGCAACCATATTGCACACAGTGGTAACCATCCTGCAGTTTCAAAATGAAGCAATCTATTTAAGCTTGCCTACAACAAAAGCTTAGGACATTCTGTGCAAGGGCCTGTACCAATGTAGAATTTTGTGCTATTTTAGGATTGGTGGCTTTAGAAAATGCTAGTTGGTTGGAAGAGAGTTTCAGTAAATTGTCAAGGTACTTGTGGCAGGCAACTATGTACAAATATAGAACTTTCCACTTGACATCAAAAGAATAAAGAAAAGATGAGTAAAGTATATTCTGTATAAAGAGAGCCTGCCCATAAATACAGAGTTTGTCTCCGGCCTAAAGGCAGAAGAGTCAGTGAGCACCACTGTTACTAAGGTAATGATGCTTGGGTAGCCATACAGAGGAGACACACTTGAAGATGTTTATATATCCAACCCATATTGAACTTTATTCAAATAGCTGTTTCAGTGGTGTAAGTCTTATCTGTGAACAGTCCAATCCTTCTGCAATATGACTATGACTGAGAGGTATAGTCCTTTAACTGAAACTTAAGTCATTATGAGCCTCTTAATAGCAAATGGATTCAGTTCTGACCCACATCAAATCCCAGTTAGCTAAGATTGTCAGTATAATAATAATTTTCTGGTTGGATGTAGCATACAATTGTCTGGCACTGGAAGGTTAATGAGCACTTAATTTCAGTTCAAATAACTATACGGTAAATGCTTTAATCAGGAGACTCTCATTAATAAAAAACAACAGCCATCTTTTCTAAGCTGTAGTATTCACCCTGCATTCCAGTGCTCTGGAAGTAAGTGCTGAATGTCTACCTCCACCTATCCCTTCCAGCCTCTGAGATTCTGAGATTCTGTGATTGTATGTCTCTATTCATACTAATTCAATGAAAATACAGAGAGGCACAAAACATGGGAGCTTTTTAACTGAATGGATAATTATGCCACAGGGAAAAAGTTAAGTTCACCTTGTAGTTTGTGACACTTGCACTTACACAAAAGTCAGGCAGCTCTAGAGTAGCAATGAGACCAATCATCACTGATAAAATAATTTAGTTTTTAGAGTGCAAGCAAATACTTAAAGCAGAAATCTAATCAGCTGTTCTCAGAGGACAGATTGTCTTGATATCTTTTAGGAGGTCTTAAAAAGGTCATTGAAAACCTATGCCTCTGGAGAAGAGGTTCACAGGAAAAAACTTTTCCTCAAATGAGAATGTCTACTGAAAAAGAGGCAGGCAGGTTCGGTAAGACATTCTGCAGCAATATGTGGAGCAGAGCCGTGGTAGAGAGCCCACACAGATTTAAGAGGATGTTGCACAGCCATACGCTCAGCAAATGTTCAAAAAAGACATTTATCCACCCCCAGCACAGAAGGGAGTGAGTTAGCAAAGCAGCTTCTCCCACATATGCAAGGAGGCAAGCAAGCATGTACAGCAGGAACAATGTTGTACTTTCCAAAGAACACTGAGGTTGATTAAACCTTATTGGAAACGCAGAGATAAAACAGAAGGAGAAAATAATTTTATGTGCTTTAGTTTCTTACTATTTTATCTTTTTGCCAGAAGCTGAATCAGTGTAAACAGCGAGCTTTGTTTTTCTGATTCCAGCAAAAAACCCTACCGACTGCCAAAACATATTTCTTCAACCTTTACATGTCTGTCCTGCGTTCTAAAACACTTCCAAAGCCCTTTCTTTTGCTATAGCTTACCTGTTTTGATCAAACATCTACATGTCATAATTGCAATTAAAACAATATTATTTAATTAATGTCGTTGGTTTGTATGCACAGTAACTCCCATTCGTATGCATACAATTCACTCAGTCTGTGGTCTACGGCTGGTAAATAGCACCACTTAACAGCTGTTAAATAGGGTAATCACCTGTTGTTATCCACAGGTAGCTTTAATTCAGATGCTAATTGCTCTCAGTGCTTTACTTACAAACCTGCCCCAATGTCAGATTCTGTATGAGCCACAGCAGATGGATGGGAGCCTCAAATAGATTGCACCATTCCTCTCCAGAAGAAAAACCTCTGAATTATGAAAAAAACTTTCTGCCCTACAGCGCAATGAAAAAAAGATAGCAGAAGAATTAAACAATGATGGTCTTTCAGAGAGCAAGAATTGCAGGAAAAAGTAATGAACAGGGAAGATGAAGAAAAGGGCTGCAGATAGGACATTAAATATTGTATGAGCTGGTGCTTCAGTCTGTTTACAACTGAAATGATTAAACATTCATCGTTAGTAAGCTCAGTTTGAGAAAATTCAGGAACAACTGTTGCAAATATATATCAGGATCAGCCTAAACTGGTAGGAAATGAGAGTTAAACTGCTTGGACAGGTCAGGGGTTTTAAAAATTCAGCTGGAGAAATAAAAAGTTCTAGCCTGATATAGATAAACTTTTATGCTTCCAAAGACTTAATTCTTCACAAAAACATCAAAAAATGTTTCTGTCCTTGGCAGAAATACCTCAAAACCCCACTGAACTACTTATTCCTCAAAGCAAGAGACTTCAAAATCTTTTTTTTTTTTTTTCCCTAAAATATCTTCAATTTGCCCAAGCTCTCTGGAGGCACAGTTTCATGTTGTGCTTAATTTCATCAAACTGTGTGTCGCTGTCAAAAGAGTTGGTTTAATTCTGTCTCCTTTCCCCTCCTAATGCCATTGACGTGATCCTCACCCTATCCTCCTCTTAGATTTAGTCATTCACCGTATTACTGGAATATGACTCACTGATCTGATGGGAAAGTAATTTCTTTGGAGGAGAGATATATGGGCGAGAGTCAGCAGTTAGACTGGGTTAAGCCTGGTGTGAGAACAGTGCCCTGAATTGTCCTGTGTTTCTCGCTGCTATATAGTCAAGTTCCTGGCTTCACAGCTGTAGGTTTTATTTTAGATTCCATGACTGTAAAAGGGTCATTCATTCGGATTTTCACAGTGTACTGGAACGACTTCCTTGCCATGCTCTCTGAAGGGCTGCTTTTTTTGTAGGAGAATGATGCCATCCATCACTTGCTCAATAGCAGAATCTCTTTGCTCAGTTTCTACCCTTTGATCTGTTCGTCTTAGATAACTCTTCTGGGTGTCAAACCCCAACCCAAACAACTCTCATCTCTGGAGCATAGGTGCCTTTCCTTTGGGACTCAGTGTCAACCTCTGGAAATGACTGTTAGCACAGGGCTACATATGTCACCAACATATTTTTCAGTTAAATAGGAGATAAACAATAACTCTGAGAAAGAAATCAAAACATGTAAAAAACACATGTTAGATGGGTCTGCAATAGATGTAGGCACAGGCTTCAGTTTTGTTTCAAGCTTATTATAAAATCTGGAGGTCTGGCCTTGGAGAAAAAGGCTACTCAAAATTTCCAAAGATAAACCTTAATTAAAAAAAAAAAAAAAAGGTATTATATGTTGCCCTAGCTGTCTGATATCTTGTGGTCATACTGACAAAGGGATGAAAACAGTAATATGTTAAATCTAGTTCACTAGGTGTCCTGTTTTGGATCCATAATTGAACTGAACATACAGTAGCAACAGCCCCTTATCAGTGAATATTCGTTTTAGCAAAGTCAGTTATTCAGTCATCAAAAGGAAAGAACCCCTTGTTTGTTTGACAGTTATGACTCAAATTAATCTGCATTTCAATTGGATGACTGTTTTATGTTTTGGTTTGCATATTTTGATTACAGGAAAGAAAAAGAGGACTAAATTTTTCTTCCTCCCAGTCATTGCTAACTTACAGAACATTCTCCCTTCCAAATGCTTTCCTGAAGTGAGACGCGACAACGTACCTCTTCAAAAACAAAGGAAAGAATGAATTTTCCTTGTCCAAAAGTGGAAAAGGAAAGTTACGGTAGCTGAAATAGATAAAGCATGCAAATACTCACAGTGAGCTCGAATGAGATCATGTTGGAGAATCTGGAGAATCAGAAACTGCATATCAATATTCCTGCAACAAGCAGAGAAGGGGAAAAGTGATGAGCTTTTCAGCAGATGGGACTGAGTAGAGGAATATTCCTATATTCTTTCATGATTGTGCTATGCTGTGCATAAATTTGTCTGTCATCAAGATTGTTTCTTTTCATTACAAAAATGGCATTACAAAATTCTTTACAAAAAGCTTTGAGTGGGTGTCCACAAGTGCACCTTGTGCCAGTGAGACTCATTTGGAACTGCTCGGAGAAGTTGTTACTAGTCAAAACTTGTGTGATTAAATGACAGTGGCTATTGCCTTCCTAACAGCATAAACACACTAAATGGTCAACACAGAAAAGTAAAAGATTAGGGAAAGAAATAAAAAGAACATTGATTTTTTTCAAGAAGGTAAAGTAAAACATGTAACCCAATGTCTGGATATTTCCTTCATTGTTATTTTACCTTCAAGATACCTGTGGTTACCAGGTAGTCCCAAATCTGCTCAGTGCAGGCTGCTTAGCAGGGAGGCCCATTAAATCATGTAAGCACATTGCCCTGCTAAGATAATGTTGTGGAGCATGCCATAATCTGTCAGTCAGAAAATATATTAAGTAACCAACACATCCCTGCAGATATCAGCATATCTTTATGTTCCCATGCTACCTTCTTCATCTGTGTTCATCCTATAAAATGCTATTCTGAAAACAATTCATCAAATAGTAACATAACTCAGTCATATTTAAATATGCAACATGTTTTTCTTACGGTGCTTCCTTAGAGAACAACTGTAATTTGTTGCTTCTTTTTTGTCACTGATATTTTCATGTTCAAGTCTTTTTAACTTGACATACTACCTTAACAATTGTGTTCAATATCTCTATTTTTTATAATTTTAGCCTCTGTGTATATTCTTGAGTATTCTCATATTTCACTGAGTAAAACAAAATATTTGTAAAAGGATGTAGAGTTTGTGTTTTGATAGATTTCTAGAAATTCTTAATAAAAAGCTGTAAGTAGGCTTGCTTCACCTGCGTGAAAACTACATTACATTTGATCCTCTTTCAGACTGTGAAAGTGTAGCTGTGAAGACAGTTGTAAACTTGTGAATAAAAGAATAGTTAAATGCAAAACTATATTTAAAATATAAGAATAAACTTTAGTGTTTACTCTATTACATGAAAAAACACACCAAAAAAAAGACGAATAGATATTTGTCTTCTGCACTTTCCTTATACAAGTCAAAATCAATCCACATCAGCATTTCCTTTTGATCAAAAATTAAAAATCAGCTGGTCAAATTATCTTTCATTTAATACTGTCTGTATTACCAAAAGGAAATAAGTCAAACAACTTAAAGAGAGTTGGAAGTGGGTTTTTTGTCACTTCCCAGAGAAAAAACACATAAATTCGTAATTAACCTAATTTTTCTTCCATCCCAGAGATCACAGGTCAAGGTATCGTTAAGTACATTCCATTCTGAAATGACAAAACTGCATAATTTACTTTTTCATCACTTATGCTTAAAAGATTAAAGATGGCTTGATGTGAGGATACACAGAGATGAGAGAACTGAAACCACTGGGACAGAGCCACAGCTTTTAGTCAATTCCTGAAGTCATAACTCATTTTGCTATGAGTCACAAAAGGCTAGTGCTATAATTTGTATTACTGTACAAATTAGGAGCCTTACTCACATCCTTGTCTTTCTCCCACAGAATAAGTTCTATAACTACTTTTGCTTACACTAACTATATACATCCAATATAATTAATTCCAGTCATAAGCTCATCTGGAGGACCCAATCTATTTGAAAGTCTACTGACGTAATTTTCATTCCAGAAAGCAGTAAGCCGTGTCATGCACAATGTGACATAGCAATTAAGCAACTGAGATCATTTTGGATACTGCCAGGCACATATTTTGTTTCCCTAGAGACATGTAAGGAAGGATGCACCAACTTTAACAAAATCTAAGAGAGAGCAAAGTCCAGAAAGTTGTAATATATAAAAGCAAGCTTCTCTCAGATCCTATTTTTTATGCTACTAATGTTGGAATTGTAAATTTGCACTCACCAGGGTCAGTGTAATCCTGGAAAGAGCCCTTTAAAGAGGGAAAAGGACCTCCAACTTAGCTCAGACTGTGCTGATATCTGTATGGAAAGGAGATTATGGGTACAGGTGTTAGGTCAAGTACTTATTTATTTTCTATTTATCTACACAAATGCAGAGTGCCTATATGAAGCTGAAAGATCAGTTAAATACATAAATAGGCAGATATTTGAAAGCTTTGTACTAATAATCTCTGACATAAGGATATTGAGGGTGATGGAAGCTGTTTTGGGGGAGAAAGACAAGTTTGCTAGCTATTCAATATCTATAGCATATGCAGTGTTAAATACGTCCATTGGTTCAAACATTCTGGGGTTCTGCCTGGATTATGAGATGCCCTTACAAGAAAACCTGTCCCACCAGCTCAGAATAAACAATGCAAAGCCACTCTATCACTTCTAATTTCAAACTTTAAAAGCACATTGCAAAATTAAATGGGGATTCCTCTTTCTGTGTCGCTTAGTTTGGGAGAAATTAGATGAAAAGTACAAAGATCTTAACAGAGAATTTTGCAGTTCTCTGTAGATGTGACTGACCTCAAAAACTCTTCTAAAGAAAATGGCAAAGCTGTGAGTAAAAATTTCCTGGTTGTCATCAAACATAGCAGAGGCAATACAGTATAAACAATGCAAGTCCCAAACAGAGTTAATCATGAAGTACCCATGCAATGAGATTACAAAGGCAACAGACAATGTTACACCACTGGTTTTTCTGGTTTTAAGTCCAGTAGATTTCTGACATGAGGAATCCTAATTAAATTGACAGATGAAAACAAAATGAACAGTTTATAACCTGAAGAAAGAAAAACTGATTTGAGGATGAATAATATAATTAAATACATCAGTATATCATTAAATGTCAGATGATTTCAGATTTCTGAATAAATCCATGTCTCCTAGATAGCAATTCTATGAGATTATATTTAATAATCTACCCCTGTCATTGAATGTGGAGTAGACATCGTTTCGGTGTCAATTTCAGTTGATAGAGGCGAGTTGTTTCCACCAGTGTTGTTCAAGAAATCTGATAGAAAATGGGGGCAACATTTGATGAGAGAGATGGCAGGGATTTTGACAACTAAAACAGCAGGGAGAGATTAAAAGAGCCAGAGCAGAGATGAAACAAAAAGGAGAACCCTACACAAAGAGAAGGAATTAGAGATGGACATTGAGAAAGGATGTAAATCCCTTGAGCCATCTCATCACACAGCAGAGTGGGTGAGGAGACAGATGACATTAAAAATTAAGTAACAAAATTTTGAAGAGTATTAGATGTCTGACAGAAAGAATCTAGGTGCTTTTCATTCATATCAAACATATCAGACTAAACTCATTGATCCTCCATTTGAGTACGGACTGCATACAAAGAGCAGAAAGCTTTTACCTCATTTCCAGAGCAACTCCATTTCATCAACTCAGAAATATCCTAAGGGGAAGTGCTCACGTATCCACTTCTGGGAGTACATGAAACTGATTTTGAGTCATGACTAACAGATAGATACTTGTTTATTTTCAGAAGTATTATAAAGTCTGGTCTTGAGTCACACTACCCTTGACAATTAATTTGTACTGTATTGATACAATTTGTTCTCAAATCTCTTTTGCCCGATGATTTTTCTTAAAATGAGTTTATAGCGTTCATTGCTTAGTGAAAGATGCAAATTGACACAGGAAGGGCAGATGCATCACTCAAAATCAGACATCAGAACAGAGTCGTGTCTGTGATCACTTTCATTTAACACTAGCATTTTAAAATAAAGAACATTTTAAATCAGGCTGATAAGCCACACTCTTCTCAATGGCCCTTTTTAAGAAGACTTCATTTAACTATTTCATGACTATTGTCAAACATTCCCCCCTCTACTTTATATCTCAACTTCTTGCCCTGCCCCACCAAATTCAGTCTGTTTCCTGAGTTTTCACTTCATTTTTTAAAAAAAGGGTTGATAAACAGTACACTTGATACAAACTGCCAGGAGAAGGAAGATTTAAATCTCTATAGTTCTATTACCAACACACTAGGAACTGTCTCTGCTTTAGAAGGTCCCTCTTCCCCAACTCTCCTCTTCACAACTTTTGCTAAACACACACCAAGTTTTACAAAATCCTGTATTTTTTCTGAGAGATAAATAAAAGTCTAGTCATAGTTTTTCTAAGTCCTGAAGTAAAGCTTCTCCTGCTCAAGGCAGCATCCAATTTTACAAGTAGCCTTTAATATTGATGTTTTCAGGTTATGAGTCTCTTTTAACAATTGTTAATGAATTACAACAATGTCACAGGTCTCCAGCTCTGTGCCACAAGGGATGTGAGGATGTGTATGTAAACCATCTCAGGAATTAAACAAAAGACAAAATGGTGCCTGTGTTCCTCTGCTCCTCAGCCTCAGACCAAAACTGACCAACAGCAGCCTCTGCTGCTCTCAACTTGGTCACACAGATGGCATGTGGTAACCAACAGCTGGGAACATCACTGTGTTTATGATCCAGATCTAAGGCCAGGGGTATGCAACAGATCCCTTTGGCACAATTCAGCAGTGTCAGTGTGCCATGCAGCTATCTGCAGCCTTGCTCAGGTACCAGCAGGTTTTCAGCTGCTGCAGCAAGGGTACTCACAGAGCAAATCTTTGTGCCACTTTCTGGGGGCACTTGCAGGCATGTCATCTCTCCAAGTACTGTACTGCCATTTCCAAAATCTGGAGTTTCTAGTTCTAACACTCTTTAAAATCATACTTTAAAACTTGAAAACTAGCACACATCAAGAAGGAATTAAGTTTGGCGGACGGAATAAACTGTGGGAAGGAGGATTCCTTTTTCTTTTAAATGACAAACTTAACCTATTATTAATCCTCAAATGAGAACAAATACTTCTTGTTCCTGAACTGACTAAGAACATATTAACTGTCAGAGCATTAACAGGCATACCTAATACATTTTACAGACAGCAATTGCTGATAAATGCTCATGGAATAGGATGTTCAAGAAGACATGATGTGAATCTGGGCATGTCTGTCAAACATCCTGGCAAATGAAATATTGAGAAATCAATCACATTGTAATCTACAGGCACAGAATCTTTGGAGTATAAGAGTAAACATTGGTTCTCTTCCCTTATTCTTGTAGAAAGACAGTTATTTTCCAGAATAAAAGACCAGAGATTTTGTACAGTTTTCACAAAACAAGAGGGATTTTTTTTCCCTTTTCAAGATTATGTATCTTTTCAATTTCAGATTTCTCCTGAGTTTTACTTCTTTCAAAATTGCACAGTCCTAGATTGAGGTGGCATAATGATTCACCTGACAGTATGATGCCAGCTTTGTTTAATATTTACAAGTTTCTATTCAGATTAGGTGGCTCTCATAAAAAACAGAAAATACAAATTCCAACCTGGTTGACTTAAGTTTAGGGAGACTTGATCAGTGGGGGTCATTCTTTCCAGGATAGGACTGTTGGAATAGAAAGTTAGGAAGAATTATAATAGAGAGGGAATATTTTTCAAAGAGTTGTACTCTGTACGCTGGAGTTGTAGTCCAGTGATGCAAGTCTCTCAAACCATGTGCCTTGTCTTCTAAGAAGGGGAACTCTATTTTTAATATCCCCAGATGGTAAAAATTTATTAGACTGTATTGACCATCACACAGTATCTCATGTTAGAGACACATACACTGCATCACCAGATTTCACAGTCATGTATCAAACCTGTTATATATTCTTTCAACACCCTGCTAATTAAGTATCTACAAGAGTCCATATAATGGTCTTTCTCTGAAAGAATTAATTACTCTTGAAGATTTTAAGAAATTAAACAATTTGAAGTTCTCTATAGCAAAAAGTAACTGAAGAGCTTAACACATTATTTCTCCACAACTTGAATACTTTTACTTACATTTTAATATTAGCTGAAGCATTTTATTAATCTTCTACAAAAAATACAATGCTTAAAAGACATATACTTTTACTACATAATTACCATAGCTGCTTATAAATTCTGGCATGAATTTAAAGTCTGATCTATAGTAATTGTGATACTCTAGTTAATTCTGCTATGGAAGTAAAATATGTGGTACTTCCTGATTCATCAATAGCAAAATCCCATTTCCTTTAAGTAGTATTTCTTTCTATTCCTCAAGAAAAATACTAAATCTATTGAAGTTAAAGTACTGATGGAAATGAAATTATCCTGTGAAAAAAATCAATATTGCTTTTCTCTAGGGATGAAAAAGCTGCATATTTAACATTAATCACCTGATAAAGACATAAGAGATACGTAAGGACAAGTGCAAGTAAAAAATTAGATCTTTTCATTGATGGTAGGGATTTGATTAAATAGGTCAAGAAGTCTTGAAAATAATTATTACCTCTCTATGTGTGATGAGAACTGCTTTTAAATAGGAATTTGTTTCCTGTATTCCCTTTATTTCCAAAAAAAACATATAATCACAAATAATCTTCTATTTTTTTTTTATTGTCCAGAAAAAATGCACAGAACAAGAAGACTCAATAATTTTCAAATAAATGATTTATGGATACTCTGTTGCAAAAGACAATTCTTATAAATTTTCATTGGAGTTAAGCTGAGACTCTTTGCGTTGGAAGTCAAAGAAAAGTATAACCTCAATATAAATACTGTCACAAGAAGAGGGTACATATGGTACATTTGTGTCATTTTCTGGCTTCTGTTTGACACAGATACAAATTGTCAGAGACTTATAAAATTTTGTTTCTTCCCTTTCCTAAACAATCTATTAATATATCAAGAGATTAATTTACTATAATAATTCAATTCAGTGACTCTCTCTTTTCCTAGGTACAGTCTTGCTTGTGTGTGAAAGACAAATTGCACATGCCTCATTAGAATTTAATCTAAAAGAAAGGGCTAAAATGAGTCTTTTAAGTGAATGCATATTTGTGGAATAAAGTTCAAAAGCTGTGTGTCCTTCACACTAGGAGATGAAGAAAAGTTCTGCCTCAGTGTCTACCTACACATATCTATTTATATGTCTAAAATTATACACATTAAGACACTCTAGGCTTCATGCTTAAATGGAATGAGGGCTTGTATCCTGTTGCTTTTCAGTCTCCAGTAAGGCATCTTGAAATGCTTTATGTGAAAGTCTGTCACACACACAAAAAACCCCTGTAAGCCACAACGTAAAAGATATTAACAATTTTCAATAACAACGTTTGAAATGAAAGCCATTGTTTCAAAATGCTAATTGAAAGAAGCTACGTTAGCTTTATGTAACAGGTTAGTTTTCATTGAAATTTTGTTCTGATATTCCCAGAGATTTTTTTCCATTTCTTTTTAATATTTAAAAACTTTTCATTTGCTTCCAAAAAAAAACTAATTTCAAAATGTCAACAATTTCTACAAAGAAAGCATTTTGTTTCTAAAGAGAGCTCAAGCTTTTCAATGTTTTCTGCACCAAAGCCAGCAGAATTCTGCCTTATATGTTACAGACATCCATAAAGAATGTTCTGTAAGAACAGAACAAAACACAGTATAGTGCACGTTTGTTCAAAGGAAACAGGATAGCATAAAAATGACTATATTTCCTTGAAGTTCTTTCTAAAATATTACAGAGTATGATTTGAGTCTCATCTGTAGAAATGTTAGGTGGGGTGGATTTTTTTGTTTTGTTTTTTTTTTCTTTAACCAGCAATGGGCTTCACATTTAAGGTCTGAATACTTACGTTTTAATTTAGTCAAAGGCCATTTTCTTTTCCTCTATGTGTAGGCTTTCACAACACCAACTGCTAACTGTCCCCAACCTCCAATAATCCAAATAGCTTGATCTTGCCCTTCTCTACGGAAAACTCAAGGACAGACAATAGTGCAAAGAATAGGTAAGTATTGAACTTGATTGAGCTTCGAGTTTATTCCTCCTTAAATAGTACAAGTTCCACACTTAGCTGAAAAACAGTTCTCTGAAATGATCTTGCTGTGCTAAAAATTACTAGACAGATATTTAGCTAGCACAATTTTAGAAGAATTATGTTAGTACACTACTGCAAAGTCCCATCGCAATCGTGCAACTCTTTGACATATTGCCCTCAGCAATGCTCAGTGAGGAAAGTCAGAAATCAGTGATAGCACAAAAAATGTTGAGGCGATTTATGAAATGATAAGGAGAAATGTCACATAATATTTGTAAGTGCTATCAGTCAAAATTTACTAAATGCAATGAAAGAGACACTGAAAGCAGCTATTTTCCTATACAGAAATCACAGAGCCACAGCCAATTACATACCCTCAGAGTATAAAGCTTTGCAGTCCCTAGCTTTTCCTTTGTAGCAGTATTTTAAGTCTAAATAAGGATTTCTAATTGTAAACTTGGATAAAATCAACATTTACCATTAGGTCACAGAGAAATACTGCTGTATTTTGGATTAGTCTGTCACACAAGTGACAAAAAGCAGCTTTAAAAAAAATAAAGCAGGGATTTTAAAACTATGATTATCATCCAGACTTATCTACACTTATCACTTCTGCAATTAAGATTTAAAAGCCGAATTACAAAAGCCAGGGCAAAGGAGTCAAAGATAGCCCCAAAGGTTTCTGATAGCTAATCCTTTGTATTGCTCTCACTCAGATGCCTGGTATCTCTTTGTGCCTTTCCACATATGAATGCAGTTAGGAAATTTAAGTCAATGACATCCACAGTGAGGTTCTGCACTACACAGAGTGCAGCCTGCCTGAATTCCATTCCTTTTGTCCCATGCCTTTGTCTGAAAAGTCAGCTCCCTCAGCTGGCATGAAGAGCTCTAGAGACCACATCAGATTTCATGCAACTCCACTGCAAAGAGAGGCCAGGAGGTCAGAGGGTTAACACCTGCTATAAATACCCATAGGACTTCTTGGCCTGAATTGCAGAATGTGATTGCTTTATGCTTCTACACAGCACTGGGTTGTTTCACACTATGCCTTACTGCATGACATAATGCAGAGCAGAGGCAAATACATAAAAAGGAATAATGCACCTGGATTTTCTCACTGCAGAAACAAGCTATGGAAGCCTGCATGTATGAGAAACGAGTATCTCAAACCACCAGAATCTTAAATGAAACTCTGTTACAGTTCTTATGCAGGTCTTCAGTCAGGTCTGGATTATACACTAGGATAGTGAATTATTAAGGGATATATATAGATATGATCTAAAGCAACACACTGCAAAAAACTTCACTGAAAGATCAATTTTTTATTTAGGTATTGGGGTCATAGCTTGCTCCCGTTCTCTTAAAGAATGTTTTTTCACTGAGTTCAGTGGAGCAAGAGTAATACTAACATTTACTGCTAAATGTTTGCTCAACTGACAGCCTTTGTGGCACTTGGAACAGTTATGGAAGAGTGGCAGATTGCTGAAAGGCTCTGACCTCCACTGTGAGCAACTGTCAAGCACAGCAAATCTTGAGAGATTTTTCATATGTCTTTCTCACATATTTGGTAAATGCAACATAAGAAACAAACTTTAATTTTTCCTGTACATGGAGTTTTTTTAATTAGGAATTTTGTCTAAACAAAACGTGAGAGCTGCTTACAAAAATAGTTGAAGGTTAGTTTAAATAATTTTCACCAATCACTTACTGTCATCTGTCAACTTTGAAAAAACACATGAGGAAGTTGCAACAGATAATTCAAAAGGACAAAAAATGGCCTACAGGACAGATAATCCCAAAGAGAAGACCAGTACAACATGAGATCATCTACAGAACTGTGAAAACAGTATGTAAACTTAATAACTTAAGGTCCAACTTCGGTGCATGTTATAGCCTCAGAATTTCTAACTGTTTAAAGAAAGTGTTGAAAAAACATCAGGTGGTTGTTAAATATCTCAGACAGTACATGTCATTATAAATACATGCTCCTTTTAAAATCTTGTTTTGTTCTGTTTGGTAATACTCAGCCTTTACATAAAACAGGATTTCTAAAGGAGATTGTTTCACAGATGTTCTTCCCTTTCCTGTATGGTGCACTGGCAAAATCTGTGGTAGGCATTAACAATGATTTTACCCATAGCTCTAAACTGGATTACAGTTTGCCCATTCCAGCATGTGTTGTCACTGCTATCCAGGACTGGAGAGTCTGATAAGTCACATAATGTGAGAATGGGATACAAAAGGTACCATAAAAAACTAACATCTTCTAAGACTGCTGACTACATTCTTCATACAATAAATTCTTCATGCTTTCGTGAAAAGGGATTGGTTGTATGGATGAAGGGAAACACTTATAAAAATACTTGAAGTCTGTATATTTCAGTAACTGATTCCTACACACTGTAAGATAGCAAGCTTGTTTGTTCATTACAGTAGCTTCTGAGTCCTGCTATCTAATGTATTACAAGTAAAAACATATTAACATTCTTGATTAAAGATTTAGTCCTTTTACGGTGCATTACTAGTAAAGAGGCATGAATTCCAGGCAATATATTTCTCACAGTATGACTTACATCTCATCAGCCACAGAAGTTCAATAATAATCAGAGACAACCTTCATAGTTCCAACAGCAAGATGTTTTCATTCACTGCTTCAATTCATGCAGTTGCAAGGGTTATGGAGGCATTAATGGTCTGAGAGAAACAGAGATGAAAAAACATATATATCCTTCATATAGTTCTAGTTTGGAAACAATTTCACTGTCCTCAGTAAAAGTGTAACTGTGAGGAGAATCAGGCCTAAGGTAAATACACGTATGGGATAATGCTGGACTAGTAAAGGTAGTGTCTAAAAATTTATTATGGTTATACAGATCTAGTGAAAAACTGAAAAAAATGTCATTGCTAAAGGAGAAGTGAAATTGTACTTAAGACTATTAATAACGTATCACATATGCAATGTCTACATTACTTTAGTTATACAAGCATCCTCCTCCACTTAAAACATTAGCTTTTTGTGATATAATGCTACTTCTTTTCTGTCAGCATGGTGAGCTTTCAAAAAGAGTACATCTAATGAGTGGAACAGAGCAATGTATATCAAGAGAGTGACATACTCCAACTGTGCCACCCACCCGCTTCACTGTCAGGAAAATGAGATAATACTTCATTTGCAAATCAGTTAGAGACTTGGATGTAAAGAGAGACAATATAATGAACAAATGTTATTGTCATGTAGAATTAAACTCAGGGACCATTTTGAAAGAACCTACCAGTTCCACAAAATGTCCCCATGAGAGAGTGAGAGGATAAATCACAAACTGCAACAACCTTTCAAAGTGCCACATTCTTCCATATAACTGTGTAAGCATATATAAACATATAGGCTAATTTACACACCCTAACATGAGAGTTATAGTTTAAGTCCAATACATAAATTACTTGGAATGCACCAATTAGAAGTGGGTGCTTTATGAAGCAAGCCAGTTTTACGACATGCTAATCCACCAAATTGTTTTATATACCACACAAAAACTGTTTCAAAAATATTTGAGGCAACTTTTAATTGCATGAGGTTAAAAATCATCTTAAATGCAGCTCAGGTCACCTCTTTGGAGCCAGTGACATTTTCTATTATTAAAATGATTCATTTGACATGCTGAAGGAGCAGAAGGGAATGTTTGTGTGAATATAAGTATCTATCAAATTGGTCTTTTGATTTTGCAATGAATTTGTTATATTACTATTTCTCTATCTCGAGCATTAGATGGATTTCTTAAAAACTATTCAGAGAAATAAATTGTGCAGCATCATGTTAGAGCCATCAATCAAAAAGTTTGTTTGAATAATCCACAAGATTTTCCAAACCAGTTTCTCCCTCTGTAACTTCATCCAGCTTATTTTCATCAGGTTGCTATACTCACCTACTGTCACAGAAATGGCTATTAGAGTTCCATAGACAAAACGAGTTACTTCCTGTAATTCATCAAATAAGGGAAGACTCTACTTTTGCTGTTAAGACCCTTGGGAGATAGCACTGAAAAGCATTCCATCAGCACTGAAAAGCATTTCATCATGATTTCTAACAAAAATCTTCTCTGTGAGTACAGCGAGTAAATATTTAGGCAGTTCAGAGGAAAGACTTCAGTTTCATTCCTCCACATTTCCTCCTTACCAACATAATTTTCAGTTCAAACTGGACTGGAAGAATTTAAAAATGCATTGTGTTAGCTTGCCTATAAAAATACATCATTTTTCCCCTTTGACCAATCCATATTTGTTCTTGTTTGACAGCAATGTCATGAAGTTCTTTATTTTCAGAGGGAAGACAGACAAGATGTTAAGGATCTCTGATAAACGAAGACTGTGCTTTAATAAAGGTCTTTTGAGTCAGATGATATATTTTAATAAAGACTAGCATTGTAGCAACTAAGGGAGACAATTATTAAGTCCTGACTCTATATGCAGAATTCCTTTTGTGTAAGAGTAAAAAAAAAAACCACAACATAAAAAACACAACAGAGCAAATGCTTCACTATTTGGTTCCATTATACTGTTACAATAGTGCTGTGGTTTAAGTTTGAAATGAAAAACTTGTCTGATTCACACACTGCTCTCCACTTGATTTTTATGCGTCTTCCCATGATCCACACTGCACACACTCAACATTGCCATGACTATCTCGAGATCTCACATGCAAAATTTGTTGTGACAAAGAACATCTAATTTACTGCTATGCAACCAAGGCAAATATGAAGTTGAGACTGCAACAGAGCACTAGCATGGGGATAATATAATTTAGTCTAACATTGCTTTCAGTGTTACAACCTGTTACAGAATTTAAATATAGCAAAATGAAAGAATGAAGATAAACATTGATCAAAAAAGCCAGAGGAGAACTTTTTCCCTAGGAAAGATCAAAGAAAATGTAACGTATTTGAAGATAATCAGAAAGTTGCAGATACAAATTGGGAACAAATACTGACTTGTTTCTTCCCAGCTGCATCTGAACAAGACCAAAAAAACCCAGAAAAAATTATTTGAATGACAGTTCAACTGCTAAGAGATGCAACCCTGCAGCTGGAAACAAAGTTTGAATTTTTGATGATTTTTACTTTTTTAGTCACAAAGAATTAATAGAACAAGTAATGATCTTAAGTTACAGAGGAAACTGAATATACTCAGTAAAATTAGAAGCAAGCTTGAAGCATCCTCTTTGCCTGAGGCAACAGAAATGATGGATGATAGTCTGAGGAATACTCTTTGCATTCTGGACTACTAAACAAGTAATCTCATTAATCTTCTTGCAGTTTTTACCTTTAACTTCTGCTTTAACTCCGTAAAACCTGAGAATTTACTTGAATCTTTGATACTGCATAAGAGTAGTTGGCTGCAATGACAGTGAAGACAATTACACAGGGACTGTGCAGTGTTAGGTCTACTATTTCAACAAGCACTTCTAGTGCACTGTAAGAGGATAAAACACAGTATTTAATTCAAATGAAACCTAACCAATAGACAATACCCTTGAGATGGAACATTTCCAGTCTGTGCTGTGCTGCTTTATAATAAAATTCTGAAGACAGAGAAGGGAAGGAAAACATCTCGTATGGCAGAATAAAGCAGGAAGCAGGACAGAGCAAGTGATGGAGTACAGCTCTCTACCAATATTCTGTGGAACTAACACTGGGCAGGCTAAAGTAGCCAATGCTTCTGTTGAGCACTTTTATTCTGAAATTTAATACTTCTAGAAATTAAGAGAGCTTGATCTGGAAGACCACCAAACAGGAAACAACTGAGTTGAACCAGCAGCCAGTATTGTCATCAGCTAAAATTCACTCCTAATCCTGAAAGCCAGCTACAGTTTTACTACATACAAGCTACAGATCTTTGTGGCCATTTATATTCCTAAGCACACAGCAAATTTCATAGACATGAGAGACTTTATCAAACAGGCCCAGGCCAAGATGTCAAATGGTTGCTTTTAATTAAGAAGGAGCAAAAAGCCAACGACACCTTGAAGTACAGTAGAAGCCTCACTGTGAAGATATATTATTGAGAGTTTTTGGAGGCAGCAGTGATGAGCTGCACAGAAGCCCATAGATTTTTACATTCTAAGTCCCAACAGCCTACCTATACAGTACTCACAGCAGATGGATAATGTGCTATGTTCAGTTTTTTTAATAAACATGTCAAACATTAAACATCCTGTTCACAGATGTACTATAATAAAATGTCTTTGCTGTGATTTGAGGTTAAGCTGCCTCAAAAACCCCTATGGCTTTTGCTCCAGAGAAAGAATCCAGCTGCTAAATGTACTTTAGTCATGACTCATTTTCACCTTACCTATGTAACTCTAAAGGAACAATTTCAACCCCAACTCTGCTGGCCAAGCCATATGATGATTAGAGCTACAAGAATGCTGTGTGATTGAAGGTTATCATTTATGTTTATCTTAGAAAATCCATTTTGCATATCTTCTATTTGTAGTCTCTGGAGACCTTGCAGAATTTTGGTAGATTCTTTATGTTTCTAACCTATACATGTAAAACTGCTGAAATTCATTGAGCTTCAACTGCATTCTTCACATTTATGCATTTACATGTCGTGAGCAGCACTCTCAAACAAGAACTGAGGGAAATAGTCTCAACAAATGGGGACTGAGGCAAACACTTAATCTCAAGTTAAACAGAAGCTCAGCATTTTTATCTTAGAACTCAACATTTATTTTTGTTCTTTAACTCAGAACAGATTTTACACAGATGCAACAAGGATATAAATATGATCTTGGCCGCCAAAAGAGCATCACTCCCCACAAACACGAGTGGCTGGTCCTTCAGGCATCAGGGGTGTCTGACACACACATAATCCTCTCAAAACACAATTACATTCCGACAATCCTCGTTTTAGTTCTTCTAAACAAAGCTTTCCTTTGTTTCCTTTGTTTTCTTCCTTTGTTTACATTAGAACGAAATATATGGGTATGTAAAAACTTTAAAACAGCTGCTTAGGGCTTCAGCTCATCTCTTGACAGCGCTGGTAGCAGAGACAAACTCTCACAAGCAACCCATTCCCAGTACATTTCATCAAAAGCACAGGTTTCCCAAGCTCTTCACCTTCTGTGTCCTTGGTAGAGCATCTTGTTAACATGGAAATGCCTGGACCATCAAACACCTGTGGCCTTTCTACTTAACAGTACCTTATAGGTTGGATTGTTCAGTTTTGTTTTCTAAATGCAAATGAATTGGTTTATTATCTCAACAACAACAAAAAAAATCAGCACAATATTTCAGTTCTTTCTGGTGAAAAAGTGATTGCAGTGTGGAAGTTATGGTCAGAGGTGCCAGAAATCTCACTACATTAAGCAGTGTTCAGAAAGCAAAAGTAATTGAGACCACCTGTGTAACAAGGAAATGCAACTATAACAAAAAATACTGGAGTTCAAAGGAAGAAGGTCCACGGGACCACAGCAGACTCTTTAAAATCGGTGGAAAGTGACTCATTGAATTTAACAGGCCCTTTTGCCTCAGTGTTGTCTGTGATAGATATTCCTGCTTTTTTTCTGACAGCTGATATGTGTCCAGGTTTGGGGTGAAATGTAGAATATGTATGTATGCACATTAATAAATAGAATTTAATATCTTCTGTTGCTTATGCTTCCAGGCAAGGCAACACTAATATATCATTTTAAAAGCAAGTATGACAAGTTGAGGAACAGATATTTATATGCCCAAAAGGTAGAAATATATGTTCAGAAAATTATTCAAGTCATGACTGAATGTCACAACAAAACAAAACCAATTCAGATACCAAGCCACTTCACACTTTCTCCTTTTTTTTTCTCTCCAGAGTTATTCGGGCCAGGGAGTGAGCAGTCTTACTTTAAGGACTAAAGTCTGAAGTGCAGATCATTTGCCTACACTTACAAACAAAGTTGCTCAGCTGAATCTTGCTTTAAAATATTTGGAAGAACAGAGTATGTCAGACATGAAAAAAAAAATCAAATTGTTCAGAAAAGGGAGGGATTTTCCTCTTCCCTCTTATTCTCCATATCCTTTGGGTCCTGACACATTACATTTTAAGGGAAGTAAGTATGGAATTATGGCAAGAAAAGAGAAAAGGTGTCAAAATGAACAGGATGAAAAGTAAAAAAAAATGAGAGACCAGAGAAAAGAACAGGAAATAATGAGAGCAACAAAAGTTTGTGAAGAATGAGGTACAGTAAGCAGATAAGAAGGGATAATATTTCAAGGAAAGCATGGGAAGGACAAGATGGGAGAAATGACAGAAGAGGAGAGAACAGGTCTAGTCACTGACACGGTGTCAATTTTGTTAAAGCTAAACAAGAACATTTAATTCATATATATAAAGATCTATAGGTATATATGCCCTTCAGAGAACAAAGCAAGTGACATATCAAGCAAAGGACAGAAATATTTTTTTTTTTAAATGGGGATAACTTATTAAAATTGAAGTGCCAAGAAATTACTAACAATTAGAAGGTGAAAATCATGAAAAGATCAAAAAAGTATTAATGGAGCACAGACAGTCAACATCAAGTTGCTGCCGCTGCTGCCATTACATTGGGTAATCCCCGAAGCAGAATGGTCAGAGGCCAGATAACTATATCCTAGGAAAAGGCCGATCTTTATTTATCTAAATGGTATATCCTCTAAACATTATTCAGTGCTTATTAGAATATACAATATTATATTCTCTGTAACACTCTGTATTAGCAGCCAATATAAAGTCCTCTGACATCTTGTACTTTTCTAGTAACTATAAGCTAATGAAACAACCAGGAGAACCTAAATTTTACTATTTCAGAGACAGATTTGCCTGCAATAATGTTTTCAGAACTTGAGTTACTGTTTGTATATGCAATACGTTGCCTCTCCAGAACTACAGGGTAAAAAATCTGCAAGATATACAAAACTACTTTAATGCTTTTAGCCTATACATTCCATTGTAATCTCACTGCTTTTTATGCCAAAATGTAACAAAAGGGCATAACAACATATTTAATTTTTTTTGTAATCCAATTTTATAACTCATACATCAAACACATAGTGGATTTCATGAAGGAGACTAATTAGTCCTTTCCCATTAGTTGTTAAAGCTTGCCATAATGCTCTCAAAGAATTTCAAATTTTGTGCCCTCACAATATAGCAAGACACATTTTCCTTCTCCTAATGTTCCCCAAACTAAAGGTTAGCATTAACATTATGGAATTTCAGGCACTGTGGAAATCAGTTTGATATACGTAGGTGGAAGTTCAGTTACTGCATCATGGATCTTTATTACAAATTCTGCTCTATCTTTTCATTTGTAATTCCCATTGAAATTTCATCTGTTACTATCAAAGCTTCTTGCTGCCTAAGGTTTTCACTGCTGTTCTGTATCCTTTCTTTCCCTCCCCACGCTTATTGAGTTGTCAGCACCCAAATTCAGTCTGTTGGGTAAAACATAGAGAGGTCAGCACAGTGCACCACATCTTTGGTCATCAAAATGGGGCCAGAATAAGATTAAAATAATACACAACTCTTACAAGGGTACAATGCACCAGGTTAGATGCCTTTGTGCATTTTACAGAAGTAAAAGAAACCCTTCAGACTAGTAATCATGAATTTTGAAAGATACTGAATTTGAAATAAAATTCATTTCAGACAAGAACAATTTATAACCATTAGACAGATCAGCCAATTTGCACCAAACACATTACCTTCAGAAGAGCTGTGGAGAGCTCTAGGTGACTTTCATCTTGTGGAAAATATTTGCACTTCCAACATTTTTTTTTTCTGAGTCAGAATAGGTAATATTCTGTAGCAAAGATAATTCTTTCTCAATCCCAGGACAAGAAATAATCATAAATCACTGTAAAAGACACAGACACAGATAACAATTATAATCAGGAAATGGCAATACAGATAGATCTATTTTTGCTCAGTTATGGTACAGCACAAATTGTTATGGAAGCACTAAGTTCTGTCAACTATCACTGGGTGGCCTCTTCGCAAATTAGTTTGTGTGCGAGATCTAGATGTGGCAGGCACAAATTATGCAAAAGTGTTTGCTGTGAAGAGAAAAGGATTTGATTACTAATGTTTAAATAAGGATCCCCTGAGCTGTGTCTATTCTGTAGCAATGGTGTTAAATATTTGGCAATAGGATGACATGTCCTGCATAATTTAAACCATACCATTTTACTGGGCACACAACATACATAAGCGTGCAATTCATTAGTTCCCATGCACACTTTCAGTGAGCATTAAATATACATGTAAGACGAGCTACTGCTGTGTCCATCAATCTCTTCTCTCCGTACTACTTACTTTTATCTTTTTATTGTGGACTCTGACTTTTACTCCAGGTAACATATCACCACTTCTGTTTTGTGTGTTTGTGAAGAAAAAGGCCTCAAGAGCTCAGTGTTTGATTTCTTCTTATGCCTGACTGTCTTCAGCACTGTCACATCAGTGGAAGCACAGTTCATGACTCCAAAGACAGCTTCCGTCCTTTCCTACCTTGCTCCAACTTATCAACTCTGTCTGGTCTGAGCTTATTTCATTTATTGAGTCAGGAGGGAGCAAGATGATAGGATGTAAAAGGAGATGCAGTGAACAAGAAAGTTCAGTGTCTATTTAACGAAGACATACTGCATAGAAAAAGACAGCCTCTCCTGCCTAAAAGAGGAGCCAACAGTTACAACAGAGAGAAACTTCAGCTGATTAAGTCATTTTAGGCCTTTCTATGGAAGAGTGATGAATTGATATGTGCTGGAGTGGGTTAGATACAACTAGGTGTGTGGAATGCCTGCTTCCAAAATATAAACAAGTGTTATTGCTATCTGCTTTCCTCAGCTATGATAATTTGCTTTGACTCCAACACCACTCCAAAAAAATTATTAGGTAGTCACTGCATAATGCCTTCAAGTTACCATCAGGAAAATTCATAATTGTGGGTTATTTTGTCATTTGAGTTTTCCCCGTTTTCCCAGTTTTAGATGTGTCATCCTAGCAATCTACTTTTTATTTCTAAACTAAGAAGTTCAGTGGCCAGGTTTTCCCTGAAAAAAAGGAAAAAAACTTTCCAGTGAAATATGAGAATAAACAAGGAATGAACATAGAGTTAACATAAATTCCTGTCAAGCATAAAAGACAAGACAGGTAAAAGTACAAGGTATGGAAAAACAAACAATCACTGGAGATATGTCAATGGAAGCTGACATTCGTATCAGTCACTGTCTCTAGGACAGAGACAGTACAATACAGCTGTTACCACTGCAGATTTAACATTACCATATTTGTCTACAGGGGTATTTTACTATACAATACAGTACTTACAATATATGCATTAATATCTGCTTTAAGAATAAATAATCAATTTGCAAAGACTTCTGTGCAAACCATATTACACTAAAAGAGTGCAGCAGCAAATGTTGGAGTTCATTTTCATAATCCAGCTCTGCACTGTTGAAAAGAATAATCCCTAAAAGGTGTCAGGATATTCAAAAGTAGATTTTATTGTGCAGAGTTTCTGACGAGCTTGCTAAGGTAACAGCAAGAAGAGACAATAAGGTTTTTTTTACCCTTCTTCAGGAGCTGAAAGACTCCGGAGTCCACCATCACGTTAACAAGCTGGCTTCCCAAACATGTCCTTTGCTTCAGGAATGGAAAACAAAAAAAATCATGTACATAAGAGTAGTCCACTGGTGTTAAGAAAGCAGAAAATAGTGCTAAAGCTTGTATGTAATAAAGGTAACTTCAAATAACAGTCCATAAATTAGTAAGTAAATCATAATAAAATATTTGGATCTGCACTGTTGAAGATGGCTTGTGTGGTCTCACTCTCCAGGATGTGAGGGCGAATGTCTAAGTACACATGTGTGCATGCATGCATGTAGGACAGAACTCAAATTATCTGAAGATCTAGTGTGATTTTAGGTGTATGGAGCATCTGAGACATCCGCACATAGCCAACAGCTATGACATAAGGTCTGTAAGCCTGGCTCTGCCTTTCTGTACCATCATCAGAAGATCCTATGGGACATAGCACAGCATCAAAAAAAAGGCACTCGATGCCTATCTAAATCACAGGAGTGTCCTTATATTTAGTACTATAAAAAATACTAGGGCTGTCAAAGGATTGTTATGGAGAAAACTTTAATCCTGCACCTACAGAACACAAATATGTGTTGTCCTGATTTAACTGAAGCCTACCTACATACCACTGAAGCAATGTGAATGTGAAATACTATGTTCCAGATAAGTAAACTCTTCACTTATAGTGAACACAAAGTACACAATAGTTTGCATTAACTGAGATATGACAGACTAGGTTTTCTTAGGATATACTTCTGTCGATTCAATTTGTAAACCTCAGCTCAGAAATGCATTTTCTTCTTAGATTCGTTCACTATTCTAAACTCCTGCTGCTAATCATATCAGGTGATGGACACGCTGATAACTGCTTTTGATGAATTTAATTAGTGCAATGAAAGATGGAATAATACACAGCTATCATCATACTTATATAGTGTATTGTTATTTCTCACCAAGCAACTGAAAAAATAACATTGTAGTCCTGGATTGTTGCATAGAGCTTTAAAAAATAAGGCTTCACTCCACATAAGTGCTTAACAATATGTTGTATCTTGACTCTGAAGATTTAGCCTAAGTTAAAATGCTTATTATTTTTACTTTCTTGCATTTTTTTCATTTATTTGTAAGTACTGAATGTGTCTGGATGCTTCGTGAGGCTACAAAAATTTTACTATAGTTTTATGTAGCACATACCTCACGCTACCAAAGACTAAAGAGCAATTCTTTGAAATAAATGTTCAGTTCCTGCTTTGTATCAGAGTGTGAATGCTCAGCATAGCTCAAACAGAATACAGATGCCTCGGAGAAGCCCCTGCTAATATTCTTTGGAAAGAGGTATTTTCAAGCATTATGCCCCACTCAGAAAACTGAGTCAGAGCCTCAACAAATGGGGATCAATTTCACAACAGCCAGTACTACAAGATCTGCAGATCTAGCATAAGGTATCCAAAACAGACTATATTTGATATTAAGATGACTGATTAGAGTAATTTCCCCCAAGCTTTTCTAAGGAATTTGTTGCTTTCAAATTATATTTGCCAGTAGAAGTTGCAAATAGATGTGTGCTGTAACACTTTTGCATTCCTAAAATATTTGCCCACAATTCACCCAACTTCAGTATTTTGTAAATAATTGTTCATAGTTTGGAAAAATGACAAAATTCTTAATTATTACTAAATATCTAGAAAAACAAAGTCGAAATCACAGACAATTCCATTACCATCAGAACATCAAAGATATCCAATGCTCAAAGGAGTCTGATAATACTATTTAGAGAGTTGCCTAGCAAGTTATCTGTATGGTTAGAAGAATCCAAACAGGAAGTCTTCAAGGGAGGTAGATGATGAATACTTACTTCTTGCTTGAGATTTTTTGGTCTTTTGCTCTTGATTTTGGACTACCCTTACTGCTTTTGCTCAGATATTCACTCTGTGCTGCATCTCAGAAAAAGAGGAGACTGTCTCTAATACTTCCAGAGTGATGTAATTATACAGGTTAAGGCAGGTAGCTATTCATGGCTCACACATCATGAGCCTTCCAAAAGCCCTCCTGTCACGGGAAACCTGAAAAGATATTAAAAGAGCTGAAAGGCGGTTGGAGTCTGAAGATGGATACCTTTTAGCTTTGCTGCAGGGGCAGCTGCATTATGTGACCCTAGAAAATAGAAGCACTGGACAGGTCTGAGATCTCAAGGAAAATGTCAGGTATTGATGCATACGTGAGGTTACCATGTAACTAAAGATCAAAAACCAGAAAAGATGAGCACTACTCTGCAGAGTTAAGCCACCAAATTTTAATATTAAACTCTAGCACTACCTGTGCTTCAAGCACGGACTTCCCCTCATTACTAATTTTAGTTTAACCTTTAAAAAAAAAAGTTCATTATTCTGTTTAGTAATAATTGCTGGAGATGATTAAAAAGTGTAACACATTTTTCCAAACAATCAGGTATTACCTGAATTCTGCATCCTGTGCTTACAGTCCTAACATCCATCAGCTCTTCAGTTGCGAAGAGTTTTCTGACAATAGCAATAGGTTTTCAGGAGCTTAACTGAGTAAGTTGCTTTGTCCAGACTTGTCTATTGCGTGTAATAAGATCAGTTCTACAAAAATCAAGTCATTATTGGAACTCCAGGAGTCAAGAGTACTGTGGCAGACTGCTAATTAATTTTGCCTCTGAAACTTTCAGTAATAATTGGATCAGGGAGTGACACATGCTTTGAAAAGCAAATGCATCGTTGTGAAGCTGTTTGGCCAAAGTTTTCTTAATATATTAATAGGAATTGGTTTTATTTTGGGAAGGCAGTATAATGCATCTGTCACTGTTCTTTTTTATATAAAATGCAGACTACAGTTAACAACTTGTTTTTTTCCACTGTCACCTAAAAAATGTTTTTACATCTGATGGCTTATGTGAACTGTACCAAGAGGTGATATTCATGATTATAAGAGCCATTCTTCTTGAAAAACACCCTGTCACTCCAAGCACCAAGATGAAGGGAACAGGAAAAAAAAAAAAAAAAATAAAAGAAAACTATGGAGAGAAGAACGTGGGGGAAAAAAAACATAGATCAGAAGAGGTATCAGCAGTTGTTTTCTGTACAACAAAGCGCATTCAATTATAGGGCCTTCTTCAGAAGCTAACTGAAATACGTAAAGTAGCATCTATTTGTTGGCTATTATGAATGAGACTGTGTGTTTTATTTTCATCATGGTAATGCTCACAAGTTTCAGTGAACACAAAGTCTCATTGCTTAGATGTAATATGTATAATAAAAAGCATCCTCAGGTCTCCTTCTCCATCCTCTACCCTAGTCAAATAGAAGAAAAGGAGTTATGGAAGAAGACTGGTTTGAGGAAATGAAGATAAACCCATAGGGCAAATTTGCAGCTGAAAGCAAAGCCCTGCCTTTCCCATAAATACACTTATGCGCTCAATTACACAAGAAGCCTTCAAGATAAAGGATTAACAGCTCTTCAGGTCATTTTTTAGTGGAACAAACCTTATATTGTTCACAAATTTGTATTGAAGATGTCCACCCCTGGTTACCTCCCACACACATCCCTCCTATTTTCGTATTTCATTCAGCACCATCCCCCTGGACTCTTCCACAATTGCACAGCTCTCAAAGAGTGTTAACACCACTTGCAGAGAATATGATAAATTTAGCAGCTCCAAGAAACCTAGTACATAGTACTGTCAGTAAGCTAACTGAACGGCAGAAAAGCCTTAATTTCATCTTACATGCACATAGCTCAGAACTGTTTTTTCGTACAATTGATCCAGTGAAGTCTGATACAGACTTTGCTTTAGGTAGACTCTGTTAGTTAGGCTCCTCAATGTGCAGGCTTTGCTATCAGCCTCTTGCAACTGACAGGATGAGCTTCTCCAATAGAAATCTGTTTGAAATCTATGCCCACTATGGTCTTAATTCTCTAGCAGACGTTGTGAACAGTTATCAGGAAAACAAAACCTCTAAAAATTGCTAGGAATTCCCATATTAGCCACAAGTTCTTTTGTGGGTAATGGACATGAAAGAAGGGAGAAAAAAGGAGCTATCTCATATGACTCAACAGCAGAAGTCACATTTGTACTCAAAGCCATCTGACCTTTGATCCCATGCCAGAATCATAGCCTCCAGGCCAGGATACAAAGCTACATCCACTATAAGCCCCAAACAGCCTGCACTATGCGTTTTCATGTTTCAATAATATTTCAAGGGAACTTCTCTCTGATCAGCTCAGCAGTTCTGAGCCCCACAGTTCTGTTCATTTGCCTTATGCAGAAGTGCCTTTGGACTCCAAGAACAGGAGAAAAGGAAGATCAAAGCCAAGCTCCACAACACAGATCCCAGATGAGAATGCGATAATCCCATGTTTCCTATTTTACCTTGAAGCACATAAAAAACGAGAAAGGAAAAAAAAAGTATGTCTTAATAGTGTCTGCAATTAGCAATCAGAGGGAACTCATCCAATAATTTTTTTTCCAGATACAGGTTTTTGGAAGACACTGTTAACCCTCTCTGCTAAAATCAGCTCATTTGAGACATAGTATTTCATTACTTCTTAAAGCCTTAATGAAAATCCATTTTTACAGCTTTGAATCCAAAAGGAGAGTTACCTTCATGCTCATCCATATAGTCACCAAAAAGTTCTGAAAACTCTTGCTGATACATACCTGAAGAAATATTTGGGGAGCAATAGATTCAACTTGCCTGATACTCTCCATTCTTTCCCAGACCTCTCTATACTATGTTTTATTGAGTAAAGAGGGTTGTATTTCTTCCTTGTATTTCTTAACTCCAGTCAAGGAAGAAAGCTTGCTGCAGCTTCAGAGGGAATGGCAGCTGTCCTAAACTGTAAAGAGTTCTAGTTTACTCGAAATCCCATAGCACAAGGTAATAATACAAAATGTTTGCTGTTGTGTCACAGTGGGAATTTTCTGTGGTATTACATTGGAATACTTGCACACATATAGTTGCAGATAACACACACACAAAAAAAGTGATAAAATATTTAATTTTAGCATAATTATCACATCCCTCTGAAAATACATGACTAACATTAAAAGATCATTGCAGTATGGACCGGTGAGATCATGAGGAGCTGTGATTGAAAGCTATTCTGCTTGCCAAAGTTAGTGTCTTGTTGGGTCAAACAAGATCACCCAGCCCCTTAGAACAAGTCTTTGGAATTACATCATTATTTTTTCCTCTTGCAAAGTCTGATAGTGTAGCAGACCCTGAAGCAAAGTTTTGCCTCTAGTTGTAATTACATAAACTTTGCAGTTTTTACCACAAGTCCTCCTGAATGGTTTTGTGATAAGCCATAAGCATAAAGCAGTAAGCAATTGTTGTTACAGAGATCTATTAATAGATATTCCTCTTTAAAAAAGAAAGAAAGAAAATGCTATTCACATTTAGCACTGACACACAGGGCATTTTAAGGCATTTTTAAAGAGAAACTGTCAAGATGAAATTTCATTTCCTTCTAATTACTTCAGACATACCCAGAAGCTAACAAAAAAAAGATGAAGTTCTGTTGTTTGCAGGGTTTTTTTACCATTTCCTTTTCTCCTGAAACCTTCTCTTCTTGGCTGATGAAATTGCTTTTCAAATTTGACTCTCTGGGCTCACATCCACATTTTGTTGATGGCCAACACCTTGTCATTGAGTGCTCTGAGACTGAATACTCACACAGACACTTGCCCTGGTTATGCCAAAAGCAGCACAACAATGTAGGAGTTCAGAGATGGTAGTCAAGAAACAAATAGGCATTTATTTGAGGAAAAATTAAGATGGTAAATGTCAACTTGTTTGTTATTGTTGTTCAAAGACTATCAAAAAGGCCTTTCAGAACAAGTATTACTAAAGAAGTGGAAAAGCCACCAAAATTACACTAAAATATTGGTAATACACTGTGTTAGAGGCTGTTGCCTTTGGACTTTAGTGAATCAACCTGGTAACTGGTTTTGCACTTAATTCTGAAGGTGTTCAAATGACACAACTGCAAATTTACGAACATCAGTTTGAAAGTTGAATCTCTGTCTTGCTTACACGGCAGTCTCTGCTCAGACTGAAGACTGGTTAGTTGTACCCGTCTCAGCCTTCAGCTAAATAGCTGCAAGTAGTATAGCTGTAGGAAAAAGAAAACTGCTCGGTGTGGATCGCCAAACCCTTCTATAAAGCAGAGGAAATATTTAGATTGCTGGCTTGCACTGAAATCAGCACTGCTCTGGCCAAGAGTGCCCAAGCCAACTCAATGTGATTACAACACTAAAAGCTCTCAGCAATATAGCATTCACATACCATTGGTCTTGATATGCCTAGAAACATAGGGACTACAGGGCTCACTCAATCGAGGGGAGAGGGAAGTAAAAAAATATCAAGAAATCCGTGCCAATTTGCTGAGTGAAGATGTATGCAGCCAGCATAGCAAGGAAATCACAGAACCTTACCTTCTTAATGGCACCAAATATAGAGGTAGTAAAAAACGGCTTTTATTTTCCATTAAAGCTCTTAGGAATCTAACCAAGCAGTTAGTGATGTAAAAGTAGAAAGCCCAAAACTAATGGAAGTTACTGTCTATATCCTTTGTTAAATTCAGTAGGTCTCAAAGTAGGCTCTCACAAGTGACACATCATTATCTCACAAATCCTTCAGCTGCTTTGTTTAGTTGTTTGAATATTCTGAACTCTTGAATGTTCAAACACCTATTTGAACATTCAAGACTTGCCTGAGCTTACAAGTATGCTCTTGAGACCCTGAGTGATACACAAAGTAGAAGAAAAAAAATACTGTCCTGGTAATATACAAAGTCCTTAGTTTAGGGCAGATACATCAGAAATACAACTCCTAAAACCACTAGTCTTTCAGCAGTCATTTGGTGTGTCTGATTGTTAGCATCATTACCTCTTAAAACACAACCACTTCCACAAAATGTACACAAAAGGAACAGAGGAAAAGTAAGCAAAGGAATGAAATGAACTCACTGTCATCTTCAGGAAGTCTACAATGTTCTGAAAGCAGTAATGTAGACATATTCTTATTTAAATGTACACAAAGCAGCAGATCTATATTCAGCATCTGTTCAGGCAGTGACATGAATGGAGCACTGGAGACAAGACTGTCTGGGGGACAGAAACTAGAAGACAATATTTGCTTTGGCACAGAAATTTGGGACATTAAGTAGCATAAGAAACTCAATGTGTTGATGTGGCATTTTATTGTCTGTGCTAGTTTTGTGGTGATCAGTCTTGGCTGCAACTTTCTCTATATACAAAAACAACCACCACCTCAAACTCTCAAAACAAGTAAATGACCCCAAAAAGGTTTCTGCACCTTTATGTTCCTTCATTACAACAGGATCTGGTGCTGTTTCTATTAATAGAAATCCTGCATGCTGGTAAGAACACATAGGCTAGCTTCTAATCAGTTGAAAAATTACAGGAGGAAGCAAGATATTCCTAGGCAGATTATAAAATTAAAAAGCTCATGTGGGAGATCTTTTTAAAGTACTTTTTCTTCCAAAGAAAAAATTACCCTCTCTTCTGTGCAGCAGGAAGATCCAGCTGCAGTTAAAAGCAGGAAGTTAAGAATATCTCAGGGTTTAGACAGGATATTTTTTGGCATTTAAAGAATTTTCTCTTTCCTTCTATCTTTCTCACAGTAACTTTCTTTGTCAATTTTTTTTTTTTCTAGAGTTTATAGTTCCCTGAGTTACCATACTTTCAAGTGCAGTACTGGGTATAGGGCTAATTATTCCTGTGGCTATTAGGACTCAAGTTGATTAGACTTAGACTGCTTTCAAGTATCCTCCATTTCCTACACCTATACATCTTTGCAGACCTTTTATATAGTGCAACATTTTACACACAGATGCAGAGAGCTTGAAAATGTAATTACTGAGATTGTTCCATGTTTGAAAAATCTCATAAACACTATCATTGTGTCTACCTTTAGTATGTTTGCCAGCTGGAAAACAGGAAGAAACAGGAGTGGAAATGAACTGAAAAAAACTCCACTTTGTAAGGATTTCTTGCCAGCATTACTCAGAAATGCTCAAATCCCAGAAAGCCTTACGAAAAAATCAAAATCTAGGCAAAAAATGTCATTAAAAAAAATGGTCACATGGATTTGGTGGATAAAACCTGACTAGCCAACTTATACTCAGACCAGAATTCTCAGGGGAAAAAAAAAAAATGTTATCAAGTCCTAGACCACAGTTGGTTCTGATAGTAGAGGAACATGGGATAAGACCATCCTGAGAAACGTGAAGCCAAGGAACAGAAGCAGAAGGATTTGCTGCCAGCACCAAAACTCATGTAAGGCAGCCTCCATTCACCATACAGGTGTAGCTCTGGACTTATAATGTGAGGACCAAAAAGACTTTTTATGGAGTAGGTAGATTTCTACCAATGATATTCAAAGTCATCAATAAAATTTAAGAATCAGTGCTTATCTTTTGTTAACAGCAGGCTCAAACCATCTGCAGACAAAACATGTGAGTGAAACAACAAATGAAAAATTTCAGGAGCTACATTGCTGAACCACATATCATTTATAAGCAACCTAGTGACATTGTTGTTTCAAGGCAGGCAAAAAGACATCTTTATAAAATATATGGCCAAATACCTAAAAGCTCCTCCAGTTTTACTTCATGCATATGGCCTTTCAGCATTATAATTTATATTTCCACTGCTCACTTGCCCAGATGGGCTTTTACAATATCCTTCCCATAGCTCTCCAGGTGTTGCAAATAAATAAAACACTTTATTTCAGGGAGATGAGAACACAGTAGGTACCAGTGAAAGTTGCCAATACACGTTTTAGCAACAGCCATTACAAAAATATATTGCAATATTATTATTAAACATGCCAAGTGATTCTGTGTGTTATTCAAATGTCACGCATGACAAGTAAACCACAAAATCTAGTTGCAGTAAACTACTGAAATCAACGGTTGACTGCAGTTAAAGATGCTGTCACTGCATCAAATTCAATCAGGAAAGTTATAGAGTATTAGCATCAGAATGATAGTTTGCTCACCTTGCCCTATGTGTTAGTAATATTAACAACAACCAAACCAAAAGTGCAGAAGATTCATTGAGTTTCTACATGATTAAATAGCCATCCCTAACCAGAGGCTCAGGAAGAAGAGAATTTAAGTTTGTTGTGTGGATTATTTGTTGCAACCCATTCACAACCTCCAGTTCACATTAGATTAATTTTTTGCACAACTTGTTCAGAATGAAAAACGATGAAGCATGTGAGAAGTGATCCTGAATCCTCAGCAGTCTCACACAAAGCAGGCTCTGCCTGCAATCTCTCTGGTTACTGGGAGAATATTTAACACTTTCACGTTATTATTTAAGGCAAAACACGATTTTAATGTTGGAGCTATTCTAATTACTCAAACATACTTCCTAAAACATGACACTGGTTTTGTCTGCAAAGACTCAGAACGACAAAATTCAGAGTAGCCTAAATCTCTTTGTATATATGTCTCAAGTAACTAAGAGGGTTGATGCACTTCAAGTTCTTTCATCCATAGTGTAGTTAATAAAATAAATCCAGTAGTATTAGTCAAATCCACATGTCCATACAACAATTCATTACCATTTTCAAATGGAAAACACTATAATAGCAGGCAGAAACACTGATCAGAGGAGCAGTAAATAGATCAAATGTTTCACAAAAAACCTAACGTGTATACAATAAAGTCACATATGGCACATGCAATTTATAGATCTATATAGGAAAATGCTATAATAATTATTTTGTCTAAAAAGCTCAGCTTTTACTCTTTCATCAGAATTTAGTTAACCATGGCTTTAAGTGTACTTCAGCTTGAAATAAAATATCTTAGACCTCCCTTTTGTCCAGGAACAACCCTTTTCCCTGATAATTATGTTCAACTTTCTCATTTCATTGTGGTGAGCTCTTCAGCATAGCACCGCTCCTGCATACAGACATATAGTTTGGCAGGGAGCTTCATTTTTAAAACCAGTCACTCCACTGAAGATTAGAAAACTACAGAATACAGCCAAAAAAGAGAATGAAACTAGAATTATCCTGAGCAGAAAGATCACTTTATGGTTATCATGTTGTTTCCAGCGCTAGCAGATGATTTCTACAAACACAAGAAAGCAGTCAGTTGAGAAGGAAAGGGAGGAACCAATTATCTTCAAGATGTTGTTCACATAAAGTTACCGATGTGCTTGGAGATATGAAAGTTTAAAACTCAACACCACTGTAGGAGAATTGGTCTGGAAGCTGGCAAACTGAAGGAAATCCTGAACATTTGATGCATGCTTTAAGGAAATGCACAGTGCCAAAAAGGAAGTGTGATTGTGTCCGGTATGTAGTCACAAAAGTACAAGCTTTAACAGAAGTTTTAGAGTGATTTTTGTTGCTACCATTAGAAGATAATTCACTCCCAAGGTTAAATAAAACTATTTGTATAAAATATTTTTCTCCAAGGCAAGTCTACCAGCACTGAACCGTTTCACACCTTCCTCCCCCTAATCTTGTTCTCCCAAATACATGCAGATGCAGTTCTCCTCCATATACTTTGTGATGCTAGCCAACAACAGAGCAGGGAACAAAAGATGGACTTCTTCCTTCCCTTTCAGCTGCATGTTGATCTCTTGAAAAAACTATCATTTTCTCCAGCAGAGCATATCATCCACCTTGCCCCAAGGGAAGACACAGTGTATATCTCCCTTTCATGTATACTTGCTAAGTTTCTTAGTGCAGATTGAGCAGGGCAGCTGGGATTGTGTGACTCCCTAATCCATTCACTTTAGCTGGTGGCTGCGTTTCTCTTCCAGAGTGTTAAACTGACACATTTTGGTCTGTCAGGAAAAAAGCTTAACAATGTACAGCATGTGTTTTTGTTGAGTCATAACATAGAGTAGCTCTGTGTGCTACTGATGGTTATACAGTGCCTCGCTTCTATTGGTGCCTTTGAAAATCTTTTCTAATGAATACTCTCTGCCAAATATCAGTTGTCTTGAAGAGCCTGGTTTTTAACAAAAGGTCAAACAAAATTGCAATGAAAACCCCAGGGATACTTGCAAAAGGTCACTTAAGACAAAGGGGTTTCCCAGATGAAGTACAGGTTTCACCATTGTGCATACATTCTGTGGGCTGCCTTTTCAGGGAAAACTTTATAGTAAAAACTAATGCTTATAATTTTCCGTGCACAATCCCCTGTGCAACCAGTAAATGAAACAGTAACATCCAACTATAAGATTTGCAGACTGTTACTCAGGCCACCAAAGAAAACACTCTATTCCAGAACTGTATTACTTACAATGGCAAATAAAGTTGCAAAGTGATGATACTTACAGAACTGTAGTGACTTGTTTATATGAAGCTTTTTAAGACCTGGTCTCAATAAATTGTTTTCAGTTCTATGCTTCTTGAGCTGGATGAGCATTTCTCACTGAATTATTTATGTGATTAATTTAGGACCATCATTGTTTTACAAAATTTCTTTGTGCTGACTTCTTTGGCCGTTTTGTTCATTATTTGAAGTTACAAAACAGATGGTTTGTTCACATATATTTCTGCCTAATGATTGCTCATAAACTCTCTGTCCTGGATAGTGCTTTGAATATTTGTTACGCAGACTCTGTGACTGGATTTTTAACTCCTGTAGTACACCGACTGGATTCCCAATTCCCTCCTTTTTTTTTGTGTAAGCTAAATAAATATGTTCCCAAACCAAAGAATATCTTCAAGAAAGTGAGGATGAGAGTGAGATATGTGTTGTTTCAATTTCTGAACAGCCAAACTGAAACTATAAGAATTCAGACATTTATATACAAATACATAAGTACTTGACTGGATCAAAACTTGTATACAAAGCGATTGATGAAACTGTCTAACAAGCAAAATGAAACTCAACAAAAAACAAAAAACAGCAAAAGCCGGTAAACAGAATAAAGGATGTCCATGAAGTAAGCAAAAACTGACAAAAAAATGTAATATTGCCAGAAGAGAGTCAGAACTGGTCCAAGAAGATGCCACATTTTTAACTGGAACTTTGACAGCTTTCCTAGATGATGACAGGTCCTTCAAATGAATGGCATCTGTTTAAAACAGGTAAGGATTTATGCAAATTGGCTGTTGTTGAACCATACACAAAATTGCTGTAAAAACAACAAAGAGCAAGCATGATTCCTCCATAAGTCCATGTAGGGAAAAAAAAACCGTGATCCAATCAGACTTAAATTTTTCTACTAATGATGTGTTTATCGATATTTACCTATGCAGCAGTTTCAGAGACTATCTTGAATTGCTATCAATGCCTTTCTTCACTGACTGATAAAGAGTAAAGCTGTTGAGATGTACTAGTCCCACTCACTTTTAGACCAGTGTAACATTGCCACCTACAGGATTTACAGCACAAACTGTGCATAAATTCAAGACTATTTTACAATAAAGGAATAGAAACCACTCAGGTTGAAAATGTGAGTGTCCAAAATTAGCCATGTTTGATCAGCTTGACAAACTGCTATTTTACAAATTATCCAGTAATAGTACAGCTTGCCAACAAAAGCAGTATATTAAACTACTGCCTAGCAAGTTATAAAGCTGAGAGATTTCCTTTAATCTAGTTGAATTATGTATTAGCACAAAAAGAAACACAACACAAATCATTATTCACTACAACGGATGATGGATATCTCTTCACAAGTACTAAATATATTGTTGAGTGTGGGAAAAAAAATACATACATATGTAAGGGCTTAATTTTATTCAGCTGCTTAATTTTTACCCCACTCTGTCCTAAAGACATAATTTTTATGATTTCAAAGATGTATCCAACTCAGAGATAATAGTTTTATAAAGTTAAATCTGAAGCTGTTTTCAGAACATTTAGCATTCTTCTTTACTCAGAATCACAGAATCTTAAGAGCTACAAGGAACTTCAAAAGATCATCCAGTTCAATCTTCCAGCCAGAGCAGGACTACCTAGAGTAGGTCACACAGGAACTGGTTCAGGTGGGTTTTGAATGTCTGCATAGGAGACTCCACAATCTATCTGGGCAGCCCAAGGCTCAAATGCTGACCAAACACCCCAAGAAACATCACAAATGGGGACTGAAAGGTTATTGAGGAGCACATAATTAGAGTTGCTTCACTGAAATCTCTTTTAGTGCAGCAAGGAAAAAACCCAGAATTAAATAGTGATCAGTAAGTACTGGGGAAAAGCTGCAGAGGTCACAGGAGGTAACTTGAATGAAATAATCTGATTGAAAGTGCAATCTTTGATATGGTTAAAAAAAGTTGTTATTGACTTTCATTCAAGGGAGACAGAATATTGCAAGAGATTCTCATTTTTTTGAGAATTGAAGGAAAAAGTAAATCAGAGGAGAAAAGAATCAGAGGCAATAAAACAGAAAAGAGATCAGAAATTAGAGATGGACAATTACTATGTAAGCAGAAGAGTCACAAACATTAGTGCACTAAGATGTCTCTCTAGTTGTTGGGGATGACTAGATGGATTTTGTCTCCTTTATTTAGTGAAAAAAAGAAAACAAACCACACAGTCAATTGCAAAAACAAACAACAATTATAAGAAAATCAGAGTGATCTAAGCTGAATATGTTTTTGGTTTTCAATTCAGTGGCCAAACTAGAAAACCAGTTGTGTTCACAACTCTATATCTAGACAGTCTTACATTTCTGAATGAGAATGGGGAAGAAGGGGTAATTTTGCTACATGCAGAGGCATATTCTGGTTTCAGGTTTCCTTCTGGCAACTTCACACTGATCTAGTTGAGACAAAGAGATGACAAATAAAGATGATGTATTCTGTTTCAAAACTGTCAGTCTCTCACACTTAAGGATAGTTATAAGGCTGCTGCAGGGGGTTGTCAGCATTAAGATATAAAGAGCGTTAAGAGGCTTTCCAGATTGAGATGATGATAGTTAATACTTGAAGCCAGTAGCTGAGCTGTGAACAGAGCCTCTGTAACTATGCTGAAGATCTCAGGGATGGCACAAATTTATATTTTAATCTGCTACTTGACTCTGTTGTTGCAAATAGCTAGTACAATACTATGGACTGCAGGGAATGATGCAAGAGAAACTTCTCTCTGCTATAACCAGGAGTTGACAGACATGTTTGGAGAATGACTTTTTACAGTACGGAGTACTGGGAATCTCAGCAACTATGAGATTCAACACCATAGCAGTTTTGACTAAGATACTATTAGTAACCACCTATTAAGTTTGTCCTCAGTAAAAAATCAAGCTCTTACTACATAGAATGTAGACAGAAAGCAAATTTAAGTTTCAAGTTGGTATTGATTACTATATTTCCAATTGACATGCTGCTTAGAATCATAGAATTACAGGGTTGGAAGGGATCTTTAGGGATCATCTAGTCCAACCCCCCTGCAGAAGCAGGTTCACCTAGATCAGGTCACATAGGAACATGCCCAGGCAGGTCTTGGAGACCTCCAAGGAAGGAGACTCCACAACCCCTCTGGGCAGCCTGTTCCACTGCTCCCTCATCCTCACAGGAAAAACATTTTTTTCTTATTGCTTAGGACTCACTAGTTATTTTTGAATGAGCTTCTATCTCAGACTTGCAAGGTGATATCTCAGAACCTCGAAATTGTTTTCAGAAGAAAAATAATTTCTAAATTACTAAATTTGACATTGTATGTCACTGCTTCTTTTTTGCAAAACTTTATGCTATAGAAGAAGTAATTATATATTAAAGAGGGGCCAAAAGCTCTAAGCCGTAGTTTGTACTAAGCACTTAAAACCACAGATTCAGCTGCCTCCTCTGCCTCATCAAAATCTCCCACTTGGAAGAGATAATCCTCATTGTGCCCTTGTGTGGGATGGACACTCACACTCAACATCACATCAGTGTCTACATCAATGCCCAGCAGAGTGTCCAGAAGTCTACTCTCACAGCTTTCCAAAGTTTTTCCTCTTTTGAGATTTTCAGGAATTTTTCAAGTTTTAATTTTTAAAATGCTACTGGAAGACCATACATTCACACTTTCTAGATGCCAAAATGCTTGAAAAGAGTTAAGGCACTTTTAAAGTCAACAGATATAATACAGATAGGGGTGAAATTCAGAACTATATTTTTTAAAAAAGGAGCAAAAATATTTACACTTTCAGTTCCTTGAGGAAGTTCACAAGGTGAAAAGATGGCCAAAGGTCATGGCCAGTGATTGGCACCAGATTGGTGAGGACTCCCACATGAGAAGTGGCAGGTCTGTGAGGTTAGGAAGAGGTTGCTGACATGAGCTTGGAAAAGGACGTGAGGGAGAGAGTGAGGCTGAAAGCAACATTTAGAGGGGTTGGCAGGAGCACACATCTGCTGCATATTTTATAATGACAAACATCAGGAAGGCAGGGTATGTACAGCAGCAACTCAGTAGATGTCTTGAAAAATAATGCTACTCCTTGTGTAGACTGCTTGCTGTGCCATGGTGTGTACTGCTCCCCGTGCCAGCCAGCTTTCCTCTCTATCATGCCATCTCCAGCCCCCTGCTAGCTTCCAGCACCTCAGCCACCAGCAAGGGCAGCTCCAGCCTCCTGCTGACACTGCCCCTTTGTTTGATGCACTGGATTTATTTTACACAATGATTCCTATCTGCAGCATCCCGAGCACTTATGTACACACTATCAGTTCAATCCAGTATGTAAAAAGGTTCCATTTTTTACCCAAATCTGGCTTCTCTATTCCTTTTCTATCTACCAAGCAGATATCCTACGCTCCTCACTAAAAGCACCTGTCCTATTTGAGGCTCTCATGATTTAGTATAGACTGGATTTTGTAAAGGCTATGGAGCTCACACAATTCTGATTGAATTAGAGGCAGTGAAGTGTCCTTGTCAATCTGTTGCTGCCTCTGCCCTGATCCCAATTCAATTGCTTGTAAGTCACAATCGTGAAGCAGAATAATGATGTTCTAACCGTTGTAACCTTGGGCAGTTAGGCTGGAATGGAGTAAAACTACAGTAGGCAAAGCTGTGATAAATGTATATTTTTGAATGGGCAACGAATAATTGCATTTCAATTGTAAAATATATTTTATGATTTATATTTTACATAAAATATGAACTTCTACTGGGCCTTTGGGAAAAACTTGCAAAAGCTAGGTTAGCATTCACACTGCTAATCCCAGAGATGGATTGGACACCATTAAACAGAACGAAAATGTTACTGAATAAATAGTTAAGGCTAATGGCTTTCTATGCCAGAGAAGAAATAAATTATCCAACATGAGATGTTGTATTAGCCATATCACAGAATTGTTAAATAAAATAAGGGACTCAAAAAACTGGCCTAGGAAAATGATGAAGTGTCTAACTGCATCCTCAAAACGAAAAAGGCTAATTAAAGGAAGAGGGGAAAAAAAGTATTTTAAACATGATTGCCCATACTGGGATCAAAGACACCCTCAGATGATGAGCAAAAGGGCAATCCTAAACAGAAACCCTAGGGAGCCTAAAAGCAGTGAGCCAAAGGAAACCTTTATTTTACTGCCTGTGGGAAGCAAAATCTGCTCTGTAACAGATTGTCCCTGTCTGCCTTCTGACATCTTCAACAGTATTACTCCGAGGCGTGTTTTTGCCCAACTTTCCTTTATTCTCTGCCTGAGGACCACAGCATGACCACACAGAAACAGCTTCTATCAGAATAAAGGTTCATCCACACAGACATCCAGGTACAATTTTGTATCCAGCACACAACAAGATATCTTGATGTGGTTAAAACATTCGATTTATACGCATCCAGAGACATCACAGTTTGATAAAACTAATGATGATTCTCATGCGGGCTCTTTGGATATTCACAGCTACTACATGGACCTTCCTCATGATGAATGAACAGAAGTCCTATCACAGAACACACCACCAGCAGCATGTGTGACTACAGGTAGAAGGAAGAGGCTACAGCAAAATCCCACATATTAGAGTTGAAAAGAAAGTACTTTCTTTGTTTTGGAAGGCTTATCCATTTTTCTTTGGGAGCAATACATTGCACAACTATGTAGTTTCCTGTCTAACCAATGTCAGTTCCCTACAAATGTTACTCCCCTCAGCAGCCATCAAGATGGGTGATTTCACCGTTTTAGCTGTATGAAGTGTGATTTCAGAGACAAAAAAAGAGCCATTGTTTCTCTGTGCCAGACAAGAAGAGCTATATTCAGCCTTTGACAGGTCTTGTAAGGAATATTTCTAGAGTTCTCACTCTAATCAATCTCCTTCACAACACAGCAACATCTACATTTACAGAATTAATAGTCTGAATGACTTGTCTGGGTATCTGAAACCACAATTTGAACTCAGACTGTGGAACAAACAGCCCAGAGTCGCTGCTACAGGTTGCTATGCCAGATGTCAGACCCCACCTGTGTTCCCTTGCTCTGCTGCAAATTGCAATCAATTAGAAATTAATCTGAGGCCATATATTATATTTTATGATTTCCCATCCTGCCTCTGAGCTAGTTAAGATGCAGTTTACCTAACTAGCTCCTACCTACTCCTGTTTGGCAAGAGTTTCAAATCTACGGCTCATGAAAGCTCTTAATACTGTGTAACAGCTAACTCATGCTCAACAACAGCTGCACGTACCAGCTATCTCAATTACAGATTCTCATATTTTAATCTCTGAAAACTAACAACTCTCTTTTTGAATAAAAGAGATGATAAAAAAGTGAGCTCTTAGAAGGCCTCATTAATCCTTGCTGTAACTGGACATGTTGCACATTATATCAGGAAATGCACCTGACCTCCTATGACATTATCCAGTATCAGAGTGACTATGAAGGATCAGCCTTGTTGTGCCAGTCATTTATGCTACGCTGTGAAAAGCCCTTCAATTTCCACGTGTCCTCATCTCAATACAGAGACAGTGTCAAGGGCTAAATTTCCAATATGCCAAAGCTCTAAGTTGACCAGCTCTGTAATATAATATGCATGAAGGTCAGAAGCAGCTGTCATCTCAGATGTGTATTTTGCAGAGAGTTATTTTCTTAGCCAAGAAAAAAATCACTAGAGTACGTTACTAAACTGAGAGAAATAACGAGAGAATGGGAAGAGACCATGTAAAAAATGAGACAATCAGGCCAGAAACCACAGTTCATTTTGACTGCATTCGCATGCTTGACGCAACTTCCAAACCAGCCTTAACAGAGAAGCATTTTTCCTGTTGAAATTGCATTAAGAAGTGGAATTAGCTTTATAAATATAAATCAGTTAAGTATAAAGCAATATTTATGCCATGATATCTGATTTTTTCCCCTTTAGGATTTCATTTAAAAGGGAAATAATAAGGAAATTTGGCACTCTCAGAAAGAGAGTGGGTTTGCAATTTATGTTAATTAATTTTCATATTGACATAAAATAAACTCAGCATTTTACTTGATTGCAGGAAGGAAAAAAAAGGAGGGAAAAAAGAAAAGTAGATTAAACCAAACAGATTGGTTTTTTGAAACAGATAATGCTGAAAGGAGAATTTCTATTTTTTACCAAACATATTGATCCTCATTCACTCATTCTTCTATTCCCCTACATGCAGGTCACTGTCACCAGTCCTCACTCTCCATCCCAATTCCCAAGACACAAGGACAAATTAATAAGCAAGAAAAATAGTTCAATTTATTTGAAACCCTGAAAGGCTTAATTCAAGATGAAGAATCCCTTATTCCAGGCACTATGTAAAAAGAGCAATAACCCATCACTGACTTGAAAAGAGGTACAAAATTTTACATTCAATCAAATAACATCATTCAAAGTTGGAAGAAAAAAAAAACTGTTGCTAGAAAAGGTAGAAAAAACTCACAACAACATTCCTTTAATAAAAAACTACGTGGAATTCGGGGAAAAAAATATACCAATTGGCTTACTCCGTATGTATATATTCATTGAAGAGTCTGTGCCAAACTCATCTCTGTTCTAACTTGCTGAGTTTCATTGGTGCTACATGAAAAAGAAAACCAAGTCTACTGAGGTCTATTTTCTGTTAGAATTATTCATGAAGGATCTGCAAACCTGACCTGAAGTTTTCTTCCAACTTCGGCTGAATCAAATTCTTTTTGGTGTTCAAAAAGATTCATTTTTCTCTTCTTATTTCCCACTTGTATACCCCATCTCATTTAGGCAACAGTGAAAGGTTCTATTCTGCTAGGAGTGATATGTAATATTACGTCTTTGATTATTTTGGAGAGGTAGAAGAATGCTGAAGAGCATTAACTCCACTGACCAACTCAGGCTCTATCAGCTTTGCTCCTTTTCTCAAAATATTTACTCTCCTTTGTTATACTCTAATTATTTGGTCAGGTTTTTATATTGTTAAGAGAATTTGTCCATCACATTTGATTAGGTTACTTAGTTCAGCTGGATTCACAGTGTAAATCATATTTCTTTGCAATTAAAAACCCCCTTTGCTCCAATGACTCCATTTGGGGGGGGGAGTTCTCCCCCCTTAGTTTTAATAGATACAGCAGTACTAATTACCTGTCCTTATGTGAATGTTTCCTCAGCAGCATCCTCCAGTACTGAATTGCTGGTTTCCTCATTGTTATTGTTGTGAGCACTGAAGAATTCTTATAAGGAAAATTTCATTCAGCCATCCTGCAGTTCTTCTGCAATTGAAATAAAAAAAAAAAGAGAATAATTTCTCTGTTAGAATCAGGATGTTGTCTATCCTTAATGAGATAGCAGCATGATTAGAAATGGAGATATTTTCCATTTGCATTCATTTTAATCCACATTTCATTGAAGGAATTGCAGGCTTGTCCTGAGATTTGTGTTGTGCATATTCACACATACATCCAAAAAAGTGAATATTTATGTCTGGTTTGCAGCTTTCTCAAACATCACAAAATCCTAATTCAGTTTTCTTTATTTTAACGGGTTTTCCCAGTACAGTTTTTTCAGACAGGCATGGAAGTTAGATTTATTCATGTCTGGCAATACCATGATGCCATAGTTATCAACTAAACATGTTGCATCTGAGCTATACCGTGCTAACTTATCTACAATATTAGCAAAAAAGGCTTATATTTTAGAGTATGATAGCAATTTCCTCACCTGATAAATCTATCTCCTACATCTTATGTCAGCATAGGACTAAACTGATATCTTTTTGTGTGATTTACCAGGATAGCTGTTTAAAAATTTTATTTAATTCATACAGAAAGCAACTCTACTCCACTGCTATCCTACTTTAAATATTTACTTTTGTCACTGTGTTGCCTTACATCTTCCCCATTAGTTAAGTCATCTTGAATATTTACAGAGAGTTGACTTTGCTAATCCTTATGCAACCTTATTTTTAAAACAGCTGCCAAGCGACTTGGGATAGGAATGCTATGAAATATATTTGGCACCAATTTTTATTGACAAGGGCAATTTTAGGAAGTTTAGTAAAAAAAGGGAAAGACTAAGTCTTCCTCCAAGTGAAGGTGACACACTGAAGAAAGTGACACAAAGGACAGTAGTGTAGGGGGCTGAGAGGCAAGGCTATCATACCTATCAGAGGGTGAGGATGACAAATTAAGAGGGCATAAAATAATGCAGGAATTGTGTGTTCTACATAAAACATTGCTGGAGACAATAAACCCATGAAGATGTACTACAGAGGCATTAATCAGGAAAGACAGCTTAAATGGCCGAATTGAAGTACCCTTGAGCTTTTGGAAGGAACCAGACCTAATTTACACCCAAGCAGGTATGTGCTACAGGCTGCAAAGGGCTGGCAAGTGCAGTAGTTCAATTGGCGACAGCACAGGTGGCTTCGGCAGGTCTTGCATGGCTCAGCAAAATCAAGTCTTTCTTCTATCTGCTTCATAAAACCCATCTTAGGAGACTAGCTTCATGCTTTTCTCTAGCCTACCAGGCAAAGTCTTGTATAGTTTGAAATCTTAACACAGAGATACAGAGAGACTTGTCCAAGATCTATATGTCATTCTCACTCCTGTTAGTGCACTGCACTTGAAGACATCAAAATGGGGACAAATGCCACTGGTAAAACCCAGTGATAATTTGTAAGCATGCAAGTAAGCACTTCCATCTGAATATGTTTACTGAATTCACTGTTAGTGTCTTCAGAATTCTTCATTACCTGTCGGTTAACAATGCCATGCAAAGACTCTCCAGGAAGCACTAAGTTCGACAGCATGGGAGCAAAAAGGTTAACTTGACAAAAAATCTGAAGGGATTTCATTAAATTGCATTAAAATTTTATTTAGGCATTTGTATTAAGAATTAAAATGCCTTGATTAAATTTCCCTTACCTGACTTCCGAAGTGATTTAAGTTAAAATCAAATTAAAGAATTTCTGGATATGAAGGTGTGCATAGAATTTAATATGGTTTAACTAAATGTCCTTACAAGAGACTGAGGCAGAGAAGGAATACTTGACTATTACTGCAAAAGAAATCAACATAACTCTCTCAAACAACATTTCTTCAGACAGTTAATATCTATCTTGTACATTTAAGGAGGGACAGAAGGGAAGTGGAAATGTATATGCCTGGCACAGTAACGTTATATAATGCCATCCAACACCAGAGGCAGACATCGGACTATTTAGCCTTATGCCATATGGCAAGACAAATGTTCTCCCAGTTTATTATTAATAGTACTGTGACAACACTGTGAATCAGCATCAGAAGTCATTATTTTAAATAACTTCCACCAGAACTGCCTTGGCATGAGACATTTTTCCACAGAAGGTCTGTCCTGACTAAAGCCTTCTACCCAGCAATGAGATTAGAATAGTGATGCAACAACCTGGTGACCCACTTCCACATTAAAATAAACTTGTATTCTTAACTTTGAGGAGCAGATGAAGCATTTAGAATCATAGATCAAGTAGAAAAATTTAATGGATAAATGGTAAAATCATTAAAGTAGATTTCCACTGCAAATAAGGAGTGAATAACTCATCCCTAGTCAGTTATCAGAAGTATCAGTTTAGGTTTTTCCTCCTAAAGTATGCATAAATCTATTCAGACTCATCTCTTGTCATCTTGTCAAAAGAAATTTCACATCACTTCCCCCCATCATTACTCCCTCTGACTTATGAACATATTCCTTTTGAAAATTTTATCAGAGGGCTTGGGTTTTTTCCCTTCTAGGTTTTGTGGAGGGTTTTGCTATGAAATGCCAGAAGAAGAGTCATTAAAAAAAAATAAAAACAACCTGACCTCAGTATAATTATTTTTTTAAAGGAATTAAAATAATAAAATGAACAATTTTGATATATTTCCCTCTCTAAATCCACTTTAATTTCATTTCCAAAGTGCAAATGAAGTTGCAGAGTTTGACAGGCATTTTCACTCATTAGAATGCCTGTGATGCTCTTAGAGGGGAAAATAGATGGATCTGTCATCCAGGCAGACTCCCAGCACCTGCTTCCTTGTGACATCCCCTCCTCAGACATGAACACAACTTTCATTAGTTCACAGTAACTATGACTAGTACCTAAAGGCTGAAGCCAAATTAAAACCACAACCCCCCCTACACACACACTTCATGACAGGCATCCATTTGAAAAGTCTCTGTGTTTCTCCACTGAAGTTTTTCCATGAGGTAACAGCTACCTGCAGTAGGCAGGTTAGTGGGGAGATCACAGTAACTTAGCTTTATAAATGCACAGAACTGCATTATGCTGGCAGCACAAGGAAGATTCTCCATGTTTTTTAAAGCAGACAAGTGACACATGCATTACAAATATCAAAGCAACCAACAGCTTCACTTCAGTACCTTTAGTTGATAAATCCTTCTATGATTGTACAAAATCCCATTGGAAGATCGTTTTCTACTGCAGATGCAGTCACATGAACAGCAGCAGATGGGATGTGTTCTGTTTACAACTGTATCCATACGTAAGGAGCCAGTACTTTCACTGGGAAAAGTGACAGAGAGAGAGAATGAGCATCTTTTAGTGCATTTCAACAGAAATCGAGTTTTAAGGGATAAGCTTGTGGGTGAAAACATTGCCTATCATCTGCAATTTGTGCATAATGCTAGAAAAAAAGGGGGAAAAAGGAATAATATATTAATTTCACTCATAATAGTATCCTAATGTGCATATTAAGGTGGATATCCATTTAGCATTCTACAACAATTTTCAGGCTTGATTCAGCAACTTCAAAGATCATTTAACTGTTACCTAGGTTTGCTTAATTAATTAAAAATAAAAATCTATGGAAATAACTCTTAAGATGATATGAGACATAAACTTTGAATTTCGATTTCACAGATACTTGGAGGCAAAAGAAACAATGAACTTTATTTCCATGACCCAAGACTTTTTCTGTTTCTGCCTCTTCCTGGTTTTCATTTCCTCTTAGAATTTTCAACCCTACCTCAAGTGCTATTACCAAAAAAATAGTAATTCACAAATTAATATCCTGTTTATATCTATTCTCCCCTTTAACTGCCTTCAGATCTTAACCAGCATCCCAAGGTGCTATATAAACTCAGTTTCTGCTCAGAGTCCCAAGGTAATCCCTTGCTTCTGTCTTTTGCTCAGCTACTTCCAAGTTCCCTCTCCTGTACCTATCCTTTATCTGAGCAATGCCTTTACTCTTACCCTCTGCCTCCTCATTTTCTCTCTTTTCCCCTTAATCTCTCATCCAATCTCAGTGCAGCTCAAAATAATTGTTTTCTCACTTTTCTCTCTCAAGTTAATTTTGCATATACATGGAATAATTGATATAATGAGAACCTCAGAAAATTGATCTGGTTTGGAAGAGTTTAAGTTTCATTTCACTTGCACGTAGAGCTCATCTGGGCCTTCAATACAGGGTAAATTCCCTAACAATGCAAAAACATGGCTAAAATTATTTTCAATCCAATTTTAAATTGTCTTGCCACACAAAAATAGCAAGCAGCACAATTAATACACATAAAACATAAACCCATTAATGGACTGCATTTAGGTGAGCTGAAGGAAGTGAACCAAGATCATCTTAAATCTTATATGCTTTTTGCTGATGCCATGACAGCTAGGAATTAAACATGCAAAGAACTTTTATTGAACTGTCCAGATCCTGTTTATACTCAATCAAAGTAGCCCACTTCATCACGCCGCTCTTGACATTGCTGCAAAATAGATAACAGCTAAATCAGAGACTGTCAAACTGAAGTAACTGTCAGGAATTAAATGGTATTGCTGAATAAAAGCCATAATTGAAATGCACAAAAGCCCCTCTAAAACAATGTGGGAGACTTTAGATGACATTGCAGAGACATCAAAAGTCCCTGATACAGTAACAGAATAGAGCAGATTGTTTGGGCAAAATGTCATCATTTGAGCTTTCTTGTGCCTTATTACAGAGACATCATCTGGGACTCTGCAGTGTACTGAATTACTATTTACAGCATTTTGACCTTGAGCATCACAGTTGCATTAATGCAGTCCATTCAGTGGAACAGACAGAGAGTTAGGAGGTCAGTGAAAATGTATAACACGTTTCTGTATTCAAAGAGGGGGAAAAAAATTAGTGACTTGTATAAACCTTTAAATGTTATAATAATGTTCTTTAAATGAAGCATCTGCTCATAAAACACCTGGACTAACAAAGGGCAATCTTTTCTACCTAACTGTTAAGATGCAATACCTTGTTGATCAAGTAAGCACTGTAGGAAGCTTAGCATACTTTCAGAGCTCTCATGATACTCCAATTATATGATGTAATTTAGAATCTCTAAACTCTGTAAGTTTCTTGAAGATGAAATTTAGTCACCCTCAAGCATGCCTTATTAACTGAGTGACAAAGACTTGTAAGCAGGAGTTTGAAATTCAGTGTTCATTTGAAAGAAACCAATTTCAGAATTTCAAATACCCCACTAAGAGCAAGAGACTGGCAGTATATAGGCTGATTATTTCACATCCTAAAGCTTTTTCCACCCCTACATTTATAGTGACATCTGCAAGTGCTAATAGAGTTCTCTCTAGGATGGGGATCATTAAGTCAAAGTGCTCAAGCACAATGGGCAATGAAAGATTGAATTTGTTCATGCTCATAACAATTGACAGTGGTACTAATGTACACGAGTACTTCATTGAATTTGTGCAGCATATTCAACATCTGGAGACTCTTCCCTGGGATTCTATACCCTTGTACCTATTTGCTTCAAAAGGCAAAGCTAAAACCAAAACCAGATTGAACTGCAGGAACTGTATGTTGAAATCTCTTTTGAGCTAGAGGCCATCATTTGTTTATATATCTGCACACATGGAACTGATAATTTTCACATTATACTTAGCTATTTCAAAAAAGGAGCTTTTTAATGAATTTGTATCTTCAATTGCTGAAGGTATATGCCCACTCTTTGTAACAGCTATTTGTATTGCTTGCAGTAACCAGTATGAGTATAATAAAAAATATTTACTGAATAAAAGTGCTGACCTACATTCCCATAATACTTTTCTTTGGTTTAAAATCTGAGTATCATTTGCACTTATTTAAATTATTTGAAAGCATTTAATCAATGTAAATAATATAAAACAACAATTTATGGTTTACCTTTGTCTAAAAACACTGTTTGTTTTTCAAATTACAGACTGTCAAATAAAACTTTTTTAAATGAAGAATTTCTTTATCATCCTTTCATACCATCTAACAACATCTGTCAGTAAGAAACAAATGCAGTAGAATCATAGAATGGCAGCGTTGGAAGGGACCTTTAGGGATCATCTACTCCAACCTCCTTGCAGAAGCAGGTTCACCTAGATCAGGTGGCATAGGAACATGTCCAGGCAGGTCTTGAAGATCTCCGAGGAAGAAGACTCCACAACCCTTTTGGGCAGCCTGTTCCACTGCTCTCTCACCCTCACTTTGAAAGACATAAGACAGGTTTTATGGCAAATGGCAACAAGCTCTTGTGTCTGATAAGAACAAATAAAATTATAACCTGCTTCATTATGATTTTTCACAGGTTGTGAAATTAAGCATTTTTTTTCAGTCTAGTGAAAATTTGGACCATTTCTTCTCCATATATTCTTTCAAAATCAGGATTTGTTCTTTTCACCATGTGATGGATGTTGCACTGGATTATACAACCCAACTACATCTGTTCTCTCCTTTTCTATATATTACATTCATTATGTATCACAGCAGGAACTCACAATCAAGATCCTGAATATTGTTCCATGATAAATATCACAGATGAAGAAATGGCCCAGTGCCAAAGTTATTTTTGTGGTGGTGCTGGCACAACTCCTGAGCAATGCCTCTTACTACTTATCATTAGATTTGGTTGTAAACACTATTTCAATTTAAAACAATTTTTAGACATTACTATGGCATTCAGTGACAAAGTAATTTTTACAAGTGTTTTAATATACTTTGTGTTTTCTTCCTTCAGCAACTCTTTGTACAAAGCATTACTAGTCTTTCCTTTGCTTGAACGCTTGCAGAAACAGGAATTGATTGTCAATACTTACACTAGTAAGCAAGTTTAGCTACATTACTGCTCTGTTAAATCCAGCAGAACTACACATAGAGTGAAGTTCTGGCAGGACTCGTAGCCTTGATATATCAACTCAGCTCTTCACTGAAATATAACCATCACTGAAGTAAAGCATGATAAATATTCAACAGCACAGGGAAACACTACACTGCAGATTTAAGGCTCAATCTGGTGAATACTTACACAAGAGTGTATTTTCTTAACACTGTTAAAGAAAAATACTTATATACCTAAACGTATTCATAGGCATGAGATTTCAGAGAATGGGACCCAAGAGAAGAAGGAGGATGTAGAAAGAGGAGAGAGCCTTTTCAATGCACCCCAGTGTCTTCAGAGCATATTGAATGTCTTGTCAATCAAAGAGAGGCCACAAGCTAATAAACATGGCAACAGCTAGAACCAAAATTATTCAGGAATGCCACATGAAAGAACAAGGATGCTAGTCAAGCATTCCCAATGTCCAATGAACCAGACAAGCTGATTGAGCACTGTGATAGCAAATCAGGCTGCTAAAACATGTAAATACCTATCTGGCACAGCTTCTCAGAGAAATGTTTCCTTTTTTCATTCTTCATAAAGGTCTGCAATAGAGAGATATCTATGTCATCCTTTCTAAAACTGCATTTTCCATTTAATAACCCTTACACAGGACCAGAATGACAGGAAATAGATTAATGGAGTCCTTTTTTAATTGCCTAGACTTAATTCAGCGTCCTCAGTGCACAGAAATGGAGAATTTTTCACTCTCCCATATATGTATGTGGCTTGTTGAAGTATAAGATAGTCTCTTCAATCTGAAGAAACTCGCTGACATGAAAAGATAGATGTATAGTATTTGGTGACCATAAATGAAACACTCACTGCAGTACTTGCACAGGCAGATATTCAGCAAGAACAAGCTGAAGTTATTTGAACCAGCCTGAAAAGGCTGCTCCCACTACATACTCATGAGCACTGATGTCCTTTACTGTACAATTAAAACCAAATTTATCTAAAATCACAATGTCTTAGCTACAACAGTTCTAATTTATTCTCCAGAGGGCTTTTTTGTTGTTGTGGGATTGGATTACCTCTGGGGTTTTGGTTTTGCTGTGTGTTTTGTTGTTTTTAATGTGGGAAGGTGAGGTTCTCTTTTCTGTCTTGTTTGAGACCAGACTTTATCTGTAAAGGAACGTTTATCTCACATAGTTGAAATTTTAAAGAAAGTAGATGTCAATTCAAATTGTCTTTTCAATCCACACCGATTGCAGAATTATCATTTTTTTCTGCTGATGGAAGCCACTTGGTCCTCTGGGAAACAAAGAATAAAAGACAACTGATATTTCCAAAGCTGCATGAAGGATTTAGGCACACAATTTCTTTTTATTCTTGATGTATCTGAAGCTATAGACATATGAATAGGTAAAAACCTACAGCAAACTGCAGCATAGCATAGGCTTAGCTCTGAACAAATCTTGTACTGAAATGTATCTATTTGTAAGAATGTGAGAATTTGAAAGATCAAACACGCCCAAATTCATTCTGTTGTAAATAACTTGCTACTAGAATGATGTTAAATTATTTTGGGGCTATGTCACATGCTTGGAGCCTTAGAAATGCAAGCCTACTACTAGGCAACATTATTTTTGTTCTTTCAAAGAGAAATACATGAATGCTTTCTATACTTCATATATTCATTCTCAGACTATGATTGGAATTTGGTTTGAATCCAAAAAGAAACAGCAAAATTATCAACTTAAAACCAAAAGGCCAATTCATTATTTTTGTGTCACTCATCCTTAATAATGACAAGGAGACCTTGTGATAACTGGCTGTTAAGTGGTAAGATAGAGGACACAGTGAGGATGGGATACCTACTTCAGAGACAAATTACACGCTAGCTTAGGTATGGTTGTCACAACCAATAAAGTAGTATATGCATTCATTCTCTACAGCCATGCTATACTTCAAGGCTTTGCACAGTCCTTTTGCTTTAGCTACATTCTTAACAAATTAAGTTTCTCACTTTATATCTAAGAAATTTTTCTGCACTTGTCACATCAACTTCAGTAGCAGCTGATAAACCACCACAGAGATTTATTGGAGAATCTAGACACCATATTCACAGAAATGCTTCACTTCTTGCCTTTTTCTGTCTTTTTCCTATGTTCTTTTTCTATCCTCTCCTGCTTTTGGTTGCATTTTATTTTTTCTTTCCTTTTGTGTCTTACGTCTAAATTCTTCTCCTGACGATCAACTTGTAAATTCCACTATTGATTTATATTGCTAGAGCCTCAGACAGCTCCCATGTCCGTCTTTTTGGTTGTATAAAGAAACTGATACAATGAAATTGCAAGAATCAAGACTTTGAAACAGGATAGGGAAGAAGGAGACCTCAAAAGATGAGGGGGGTAATATGAAGGAGTGGAGCCAGCTACTCTGCAATTACCTCCCTTCGAGGGAAGACTGTTAGGCAAACTTGTCAATGGTAACTGCTTTTCAGTGATTGAGAACAATATTGGTAACCAATAGTGACAGAAGCACAGTAACTGCATGAACATCTGCTTTCCCCTTGTAAGGCTATGACTTAGACCCTGGCACTGTCTCATCTGCCTCATGATGGAACAAGAAGCACCAAAGCCATGTGTTTTGCAGAAAATGTCCTCAAAAGTCTTCAGATAGATTAGAAATTCTAAAAGACACAAGTCCAAGTTTGCCATTCTATTACCCATCTCAAGCTGACTATTATGGCTTTCTATACAGCAGCCTAGACTTTCAGAATTAACTACAAACCTCTATTTTGGAACCTAATATGGTAATTTAGTTTTAGCTAGTCCTACATAAAATCTGGGATTGATAAGTATACTTGCATAATTTTCTCCACCAAATTTATTCTCAAAAAAATCATTTATGCATTTAAAAAAAAAAAAAAAGGCTTTTGGTGTGTTTGCACCTCTGTGTCATGATATAATAGCCTATTTCTTGTGCTACAATTGATTATACCACACAGAGAAAGGAGAGAAAGTTGAAAGCTTCCAATAATGAGACAACTTGTCTAAAAACACTTTCTTAAGAAGTCCATCGTCTAAACACTCTCTATTGTCATTTTCTAGCAAAAGCTGGATTCATCCTTATATTACAGTGAGTGGAAAAATATCATGTGAATGGGACCTAGAGTCTAATTAAATGAATATATTAAAAGTTTCTGGTTTTGACAGGTAAGAAGTAGCTGTCATTCTTCTCAGCAGTCTGTGAATTAAGCTGCTGTCCTTCGTTATCCCAAAAGATTATTATTGCTGTGTTTCTTGTGAGTGCAGTGAGCTAGAACAGCAGAGATAATAGGTTATTATAGGAAAATTTGGCTTTGACATTTATATGATAAATTTGAAGTCAATTAGAGGAAAAATACTCCATTAGATAAAGTGAGGGTACCAATTACCACACTGAAGAACTATTGCTAATAGCATAATTGAAATTTATAGAGTGGTGGTCCAAGCACAGTAGAATTAGGTTGTATAAGTGATGGCAATAACAGGCATGTAAACATTTTAGCTCCGGGTTGTTTGCAGACTGAGAATGGTGGGATTTTTCTTAAGTTAGGAATCTACTTCCATCTTGACATTAAGAATTCACTCCACACTTATGATGACAGGGCTTATGTGTGACACCTTTCTCTGTAAGTTCTAGCAAAAGAATAGAAAAATCCTTTTTTAGCAAAACCTGCTTGCATTTTCAAGGAGGAATGATTTAGAGAGTAAAACCAAAATTTTCCCCATCAGGGTAAATGCATAATGCTGAGAGAATGAAACAAATGTATCTTAATATGAAGATTGAGTTACAGGACAAACTCAGAAAATTATTTTGGTCAAATTTAGGTACAGAGGTGGCAAAAAAGGAAGGGTTTCTGTCTTAGGTATTGAAATATGAGATAGTCTTGTGAAGCAGCAACGTAAAATTTAATGTATAGTAGCTCAAAACTAGATGGAGAGACATGCTGGAAGATAAATAGAGGACATGCTGCAATCACTATTTGTGATGTGATGTTTTGTTTCCTTGTGCTCATACCCCACTGATATCTTCTGTCTTACCCCCTCTCAGACTTTCCAGCCCTGCTGACGGAGGTCCAAGCACGCTGTGCTTGCAGGGCCACAGCGCTTGCTGGATACACATCAAAGGTTGATGAAAGAGGCAGGCACTCAGCTGGGGAGCCAGAGGCAGACCGGACACTAAGCCTTGATGAAACAGAATTTCAGGCTTTTCCTGTGACTTGCTGAGAACACAGAAGCAGCTCTGGGGTTTGGTGGTAGCACCTTACAAATGTTTTGGTGTGACAGTCAAGAGGAGCTCTGCGCTTGCCACCTCTTACCACTGCAGGTTCAACCCTAATTCAGTTGAGAGCAAAAGCTAAAACAGGACCCAGTGTACTTTGCAGTGCTGTGGCTGGGCATAGCTATGGGAAATGAGAAATAACAGCATGAGGCCTGATGGGAATTGCACACAATGCTTACTTTTGAATTCTGTTGCCATCAAGTCAGGCTACCAAAGCCAAGTTTCAACACAAATAGGACCTTCATTTCAAATAGGCTGATCATCTCCTCCTATTTGGGTGGAATTTAGATGTTCACATGCCCAAAAAGTCAATTCACTATGTGATAAAATAGGAGCTAAGGATTAAATTGCAACAAATCAAGGCCCTTAGCCTTGATGACTTTGGCTATGAAGTATTAACCTGAAAAAATTCTGTGCACACTCACAGTTGGTTAGTAACATGCTGAGTTCTGGTAAAATCATGCAGTTTGCTCCATGTTTGATCACTCCATAGGATAAAAAAAAACAGACATAAGTTTACTATGAGGTGATATCCCACAAGCAAACAAGATGTTCCTCAAGTAAAAAAAAAAACAAAAAAACAAAAAAATAAACCTTGTTCTCTAGAGATTTGTGTCTTTTCTTCTCTGATCCCCACACTCCTGTTAGCAACAACATTGTTCCTCCCTCCCTCCTTCCCCTTCACTCCTATGCCCCCAAGTGTGAACTCTGCAGGTAGGAAGTAATCTCTACTGAAACCAGTATGGAGCCAAACCCACTTCCCAGCAAAAAAAACTCACACAGAACAAGCATGTGGTGCCAGAGTTTTGCCTGCCTTTTCCTCAGGGACTAATCTGAGTCTATCCTCCTCAGTCTGGTGTCAGTTTTTACAATTAGCTTGGGGGAATGTAATTTACTTTCTATCATTACATCAAAAGTTGCCAGCTGGTAACTGGAGAGGAAAGAGACTCAACAATCACATATGTATTGTTTCTTTCAGGAATTGGCTTAAAAATAAATGTAACAGACAGTATTTTTCACTGATGCAGATAAAATAAAATAGCAGATACATATTATGGGAGCACAAATACGGGCTGAAGATACGGTTGCTTCATTGCTTCCATTATGAACTCTATTCCTGTCATCACCTCTTCACTGAAATTCTGCTGCCTACTGAGATTTCTGCAGTTGGAAATAAGGGAAGCAATATGCCCCCCATGACTTACTGCAGGGGAAGAGAAGAGACAGCTGCCTAAATCATTTCCGGCTGGCCTGCTAATTCCTTCTTCACTTATCCCACTTATGGGAACCCATGTCATCCTTGCAGCTATTGCAGCCTGAACAGCAGCTTTGACTTCATTGACATTTCTGCTCCATTTTCAAAAGCTGACTGTACACACTTTCAGATACAAAATATTACCAGTTATTTAGCTCTACACACAAAACCCATTACTTCCAAAATGCTCTTTCACAAATCCAACCGTTATTCCATCAAGTTTCTGCTCATTCAGCCTCTCAAAAGAAGTTTTCCAATTCCTCTTCTGTGAGTGTCACTTCCCCACTCCCACCCCACCAAGCTCATCCAGACATTCACGATGCTCCCCTCCACACCCTGCCAATCATAATGACCAATTTACTTGTCCCTGAAAATAAAGTCATCCCTTCCCCACTAGTAATCCTTACCTCTTCTCCTTCTGTCAGGGACACAACTGTTAGAAAACAAATAATCACTAACGTCATGCTGGTAATCTGCAGTTTCCTTACGCATTCCGGATGGCTACATCAAAGTGATGGAAACATCCAAGGAACTGCTTGAAAATGATTGTGTCACGGTGCCTGGCACGTCAGCTGGTATGTTATTAAGAGACATTTTCTTTGTCTGCTTCTTCCAGTAGTACTCTGCAGTCATTAATGCATTAGTCCAAAGCATGCACATATGCACACAGTTATACTTTTATTTCTGGTTTATGTTTAATGAACGAAGCATGCTGAAGGAGCACTGGGATTCAACCTATCCAAATAGCTTCTTCTAAGGATATTAATCTGAGCTTCAGCCCCTTATGCTTAATGTCATACAAGGGACTACTTGTAGAAAGACAATGAAGATTGCCTCTTAATTGTGACTGATTTTCATTTCATGTACAACATTGCCATTCGAGACTACTACTGTGGTTCATTTCCCTCCACTTAACTCACAACATACAACTAAAACTTCACCAGGTGAAAAGGATTTAATGTATTTTTTGTTCTTTGTTTTAAGAGCTTAGGGCTTCTCCATGAAATTGATCCTGTGAGGAGGAAGATGCCTAAAGGACAGGCTGAGCTTTAAAAGCTCCAAGGCTACAACTGGCATGACAGCAGGGAGTTTTATTTATGCTAAATATTGCTGACTCCATTTGGTCTTTTAGCCAAGGCTGATCTATCTAGCTCGGTTCACTACTTCCAGGACTCCTGCCAAAGCAGAACTTGCTTTTGTTTAACGTGTTTAGTGTATTTTATTATCACATTGGAACTGTATCTTTAGCCCTACTAGGAAGCTTCTCTTCAGTACCAGCTCATTATTTCCTATGATCTACTACTGAAAGCGGAAACCAGTTATTTTTGTCTTAAACATATTCGATAGCAAAATGAAAGGACAACTTGCTCTTTCATTGTTCTATAGCTGTTGCTACTGTAGTTAAACAACTAGTTTCAAAAGCCAAAGGAGCTATACATTGGATAATTTCTTGACCAGCAAAATGATTTCTGACTACAAGCCCATGTTACCACCTGTCAGGAACACTATAGCCCCAATTCTCTTTGCCGTAAACCAAGAAAAACAAAAGTTAAGGCAATAGATCAGCAGAGAAAATGACATCTGAATCAAGGTCTATTTCCATCATAGCAAAACCAAACTAAACCTATCCGTCCTATTTTGTCTCAGTCCAAATGAAACAAGTGAAAATCTTATGTGACTTTAAAGAATTAGTTAATCTTCCAGGCAGCATCCTCTCCATTTCATTTTTCCTTGCCAAAGTATCAAAGCTAAACAGCTTATATGCCAGATACATACACTGAATAAAATACACAATTACCTTCTATTCAGAGCTACTCCCTGTATGCAAGCACCTTAGTCATCTTTGGACTAAAATTATAGCAGTATTGATGAAACAATTTACTTTAGCTTTTATGTTCATGCTCAAAGATGGATCAAAATAGCCTCTAATGGTCAGATTTCAAAAGAAGTTGAGGTGAGAGCTCCCACTGGGAACAATGACAGCAATTAAACACGTAGTTCTTTAAGAAACACAGACTGATGATATCCAGCTTTGTGTATCATTCACAGCAGTACATTTTCTTCCTTTTGCCTCCTTTAAAGCTACATAAGCCTGTGTTTACTAGCTGCTTTACAGCTTCCTCTACAATGTACGGTGTTGTCTTCTGGCCAATATCTATGTAATCGTTAGAATTACCCAAGCATAGAAATGACTATAGAACAGATGCTCCTTCTTACAAAGGCCAACAAAACGAAAAACCAAAACCAAACAAAAAACCCCAACACAAAACCACCTTCCACATTCCTACAATAATGTAATCCACTTTCTTTGTACGTCTGTTATTTTTGTAAATACTGCTGGAACAATCAATTTTATCTGCAATGCACCTTTTACTTCAAAAGAATCAAAAGATACTTTTTAAAAAGGTATTGAAATCTATTTCTATTGTGGATAATACCTAGTATAAAGAGGCTGAAAGAATGTAGAACATTCAAACTGTAAATAAAGAAAATATGAAGGGTAAAACTTCTAAGTGTCATGGCCTAATTTTTAGTGCACCTTCGGCTGCATGATTCCAAAGGGACTGATGAGCAGCAGCAATCTAAATCCTCCTGGTCCTGCATGGGAACTGAACCTTTGCAGTTATTTTTTTTACAATTTATATGTTCATGCCAAGTCCAGTTTCCAATTATCATTGCTGATGAGAAAGCTGTGTTTAATTTGCTTTGAAGATGACAATGACAACAGTATGGGGATCTATAAAAGGTTTATTGCGGAACACTTACCAACAAAAACAAGCACCTGCCCAGTCATTTGCATTCCCTGCACCTCCTTTTCATTGTTTTTGGGAAATCTCCCCACTTGCTGTTTCTGAAATAATTTCTTCAAAACACATAGTGTTTAACATCTGGCGATTTCATGTTTCTGTTCTACGTGATCCATGTAAAGCAGCAATCACTAAAAGCAAAGTCATTCCCCCTGTTTTAATTTCTTTTCCCCCTCTGTTCTCCATGGGTACACTATTGTAGACAACAAATGGTGACACTAGCTGCTAAATCTTGCTGAAATTATTTCTATGGCATGTAATTCACAGTTCAGGATTTTAAAGGTTATGTCCTTGCTCAAGCAAAACACTCAAGCTGGTTGGTTTTTACCCCAAAAGTATCTAGAATCTGTCTGCAAGTGTATAACGTAATAACATTTATGTAATTTTGTTTCATTTCCACTTTTTCTAAAGTGCTTTTAAAAACTCAGTTTAAGAAGAAATTTCATTGTCTAGTGGACCATGACGGTTCATGATTGGACTTCATTTTAAATTCAGTTCATTATGCTGTCATTAGGGAAGATATGACTTGTCTTATTGCATCTTATCATTTATCATGATTTTTATGCCTATTATTAGTTTGGTTTTTCAAAGTAAGATATTCACTCAGCATCCAATTAAATGCACAGCATAAGACAAAGAGGAAGATGGACTACCTTATGGCAAAAACCTAATCAACTGGATCTCAACAAGTCTGGTCATTTTCCAACTCTTCCCATTCTTACTCTGGACTTGTTTAAAATTTGTAGTAAAGCTCCTTGTCAAATGCAAAGACAAACATTGCATCAGGTCCATCTTTTAACAATCATTTCAGATCATAAATTCTTTAGGGAAAAGCCTCTCCTCCCAACTCATGTGTAACACACAGCATGATAGAAACACAGCCTTGAGTGAATCTGTTCTAACTTCAAAGCATCAGCCACAATGACCAGGTTTGTTCTCCTTTACAATTTGGTCATGCTCACTCTTTATCCTCTCTCACAGATCCTTCACTTCAGCATCACCTCTTTACTTCTACCAGAATGCTAGAAAAGATGAAATGTTATCTTTCTGAATTGCCTTTGTTTCCTATGTCAGTCATCACTTCAGCCTCTGACCATCCTTTCCTACTGAGGCCACTGCAATATCAAGGTGAACTGCATTTCTAAGTAAGCAAATGCTCCTTTAAGAACACTGGCTCCTGCCTCAGTGCCAAGACAACCAATGGTCTTTCAAAACTACATGAAGTCTCAAGAGATCTTAAGAAGAAATTAAACCTTGTTTTGTGCTGCACTATATTTAGAACAGAGATGCAGCTAGATGCAGTTTACTTGGATTTATAGCTGTGCACAAACCACAAAAAGTAAATAACAGGAATGAACAACTGAAAATGTTTCACAAGCATTTAACTCTCATTTTGTTGACCTTTTAAAGCTGATCAATGTATATTGTGTTGTGCCTGGAAATGCACTTCATTTACCCATCTTTTGCATAAGATTTTTAAAAGTAATGAGATATTAAAGGCTCTTTTGTAAAAGGGCTGTTAACAGCCCATCGCCTATGGGCTCTGCCAGCAAGTCAAAGGTGGGCTGACAATATCTTAACCAAAAGTGAATTCAGCAGCACAGCTAAATAAAATTTCTTTCAAAATCTGGTCAAAATGAAAATTAATTTCAGTCAGAAAAAATGATTTTTTTCTCAAAATAGCTCAAAATTAGATTTTTTTCGTCTTTTTTTTTTTCCTTATTGCCATTTCTTCTTTCTAAAATGGTTTTTATAAAAAAATGTTTAAACAAAACTAAAGCAAACTCACATGAAATTCAAATATTTCAATTTGCATTGAACAAATTGCTTCAGGTTAACCACAACAAAGCTTTTCCAAGCCTGGTAACTACTTCATCATTCAATGCAAAACTAAAAGACATCTATGTTAGTCACTTTGCTTTGATAGGAATTGATATTTTTCTTCTTCAGTTTTCATTTTGGCCAAAACACATTTGCTGAGCTCTATTCAAACACAAAGAAAATGGTGAGTGCTCTGGAAAGCTCTTGAGGTCTCTGGAAAATGAGAAGTGCTCCAGTCCATTTGTTTCTACACGCTGTAACAGTTTGTGGACACTACTTTTCAGTACCATTGATGTTTGAGATACTCAAGGAGATTCTCCAGGCAGTTACTTAAGCTCGTTGTGGATTTTCAAGTATGGGAGGCTTTTTTTAACAGGTTTTTATGTATTAAGATTGAAGTATCAGGGCTAGACAAGATGATTTGTTCAATGCTGAAGACTTTAAAAAAAAATCTGATCCACATTCTTTAGATGATAAGCTGATGCAGCAGAAATGTTCGACATACTTGCAGCTTCAAATGCCATCTCGCAGGAAATGGCAGATCACATCAGTACGCACTTTTAGATCTATTACAGCAATATCAGCAGTCCTTGATTTCTCAAAATGGTGTTATTTGTGCAGGTAGAGCAAACTGTCACAGTTTGACAGGTTTAGATTATTTCACAGGGGACAACCCGCTGCAAGGCACAGACAGTAATTGATTCGTTTCTCTCCACATATGAGGCTCACCAAACTGCCATCACATGAGCCCAGCATCTTGCTTACTGCAGAATGAAGCTGGGTGAATGCAAAATGAAAAGTTACCATCTTTGTACAATCTTTGTTCACAAGCCATAAATACAGAGACAAGCCCTGTTTATCCTTACCATTTGCATTTTAAGTGCCTCAATGGTTTATTGCCAATTAAACAAAAAACTTGGAGAGCTTTAAAATCTAAAAAAACTCTACTCCTTTATTCCAAAATAATCCTATATATTGTAATCAGGCTACATACTGAACTGACTCTTCACTTGAGGAATCAGAGGTTCAGCACAAGCAAGTACTCCATACAGTTTTGTCCCCCAGTGATTAATTAGCCCTTCTGCCTCCCTGTTCCTGTCTAGGAGAACAATGCTCCAGGATTTTGTCTGATAATAAAGATTTTAAGCTAGAATGACCTAACTCTTGTAATAATGTTTTTCCTCCACATTTTTTGCTGCATTTAGACATTGCTAAATCATCAGAGAATGAAAAAAATAAATCAATAATGATGAAGTTACATGTATACTCTTGCACACATATCACCCTTGTGTGTGTGCACAGGACAATACAGACCTGATTTACTAGATGTTCCCAGAAGATCTAATATCATTTAAGTTATGAGACACAGGCAAAATAATGTTCAGAGATGCTGCTGGCCCTGCTCTCAAAACTTCACCTATTGACAGCAAAAGGTTTAGTGTGGGATCTTGATCTTCAACTGAACCCTCAAATGGGTTTTGATGATCACATTCAAAACTAATGGATCACTGCCTTTTAAAAAACCTTTGAAAAACATAACCTAAAGCTTTGCCTTAAGTGATTTTTTTCTAGTGTGTAAAAAATGTTGGTTTTCTGCATGGCTGTGTTTGTCTCCTTCACCATCTGCAATGAGCCTGGTTTTAATTGTTGCTGTATCTCTGTGACGGGGACGTCTCTATTGCTTTGGGGTCTGCTTTTGATTTTTTACTGTGTCTTGAGTCAAACAGCGTGGAGCAAAGAACAGGAGATCTCCTGGGAAACTGAAAGAAATAGGCCTATCTGGAAAAACTCTCATTGAATATTTTTATGAAGAAAATGAATAGACTAGTACTCCTAAAGATGTTACTGCAGCATATAATACAGTAAGCAAATGTCATTTCATCTGTCTTGCATGAAGAGAGAAAATCAGAAATGTTTTGCACCTACAACTACAAATCCCTCAAACACAAAAAACCAAAGCACTTGAAGATAAAGAAAAATCCGTATTTCCCTAAAAACCAAATCCCAAATTAATACTCCAGTGCAAACAACCATGACAAAACCTTTTGCCTACATGGAAAATCTGCATTGTGCTTAACCACAGGACGTATTGAATGAGAAGGAAAAGAACAGAAGGAAATATTATTACCTCACAGCTCAGCCCTGAAGTGCCACCCCTGAGAATCAAAATCTGCTCATCCTCTGACCCAGATCTCCTCCACAGTATTTGGCAAGCTCCCATCTCATGTGGGACCACTCCTGGTTTCCAGCTGTCTGGGCTTGAGCACTTGCAGTCACACTGGCAGATTTGCTGAGTGCCATCAGCTGCAGCTGAGATCAATTATAACTGTGTTTTAAATGCTAAGATGTCTTTAAAAAAATGTAGAAGAAAAACAAAAACAAACAAACAAGCAAACAAAAGAGCTCTGCATTTCAGATTAGAAACCCCAGACTGGGTGACATTTCCTACCATTTCCGAATTTTAGACTTGACCTTTCTGGGCCTCAGTTCCCTTGACGTAAAACAACAATATCATCTGCTACTCTGAAAAGTGTTGCAGGAAAGTAAGTTAATTTATATCTGTAAAAGCTTTAGAAATAATATTGAAAGCATTAGGGAAATGCAACGGGCAAATTAAGTTTCATTCAATGCAGCATTTGGGTATTTAGTAAAAAGTCGGTTTTTATGGCCACATGCTGAATATGGGGAGTATAAAGGAATACTGTGTCAGTCCCCACAGAATAACATGAGAGCAAGTGGAGAAGGTAAAAAGGGATACATCAAAGACCAGAGACAATGCAAGCAAGGAGTTGACCTGAAGATTCAGGTACATTCTCCTTAACTCTGAGCTTCCTCATCTGTATATTTCACCTTTCATAAAATGTCTTTAAAAATGCTTTTTTTGCTTTTAATATTAAAAAGATATTTCAGGGGATCTAACTGAAGCAAAACAACCTCTGAGTAAATGCACTACATTTTCCATGTCAGGGAAATTCTGCTCTTGTGGAGATGATTTATCACTAATTACTACAGAGGTAATGTGTCTGAAATTGAGGTCTCTCTGTCAAGGAGAAATGCTTATGTCATTAGCTACAATAAACAGAAGAGCAAATGCATCAGTGACCACTTGGAGGCCCTTCCAACACCACAGAGTTTAAACATTTGATGTCAAGAGTGGAATCTATGATGTTTCTTCACAAAAAAATCACACACAGAATTACAGAATGGTAGGAGCTAAAAAAGACCAACGCCTAGGCCATGGTCAATAAGTCATTAACTGAGCATAAAAGAAATTCTGCATCTGATTTTTGGTTACATTAGCAGGGCAGGAAGATGATGTGACAGTGAAATACAGGTTGTGCCTTCTTCTTCCTGCCTTTCACCCAAGGGAACACTCAGCATGTCATGAGAAACCATTTCCTCTACAGCTCAGACTACTTGCAGTCCAAGCACATTTCCAGTTTCTGTGTTGAATAACAATTACAGCAGTGACTCTCACCCAGGCTCATGGCAAGCATATACCCTAAAAACTGTCACACAGTAACACTTGGTGCCCTTGCTGCTTGCATTTAACATTTGGTTTCCTCGAGCAAAAGTTTACTGAAAATGTGCTGCAGCATGTTTGTAGCCCCAAACATTTTACAAAGATCTTGATCTCCTCTCTCCTGATCTCCCACCTACTGCTACTGACACAGACAGTGACACAGATCAGACATAGTCTTTTCTTTTAGTGGGACTATCTAGAAAAGAATGACAGGTTCCATCACATAATTGACATTTAATCAAACATAAAAACCAGCAGAAAAACTGCTGCAATTCTACCGCTGCAGGGTAATGGTGTTCTTTCCCTGCACCATCGTCTGCACAGCTACACTCTTGAACTTCATATCTTTTCCACTCTAAAGTCAATGGAGCCCAACTTCAACCAGAGCATGTCATTGCATGCTGGGCCAGCCTCCCCATCTGGAAATAGATTTGGAGTTGAAGGGGGCAATGAGTGCAAAAAAACTTCACACATTGGAAAGAAAAAAGTGGGTCTGAAGAAACAAAAACCACAGATAAATTATATAGATAAAAACTAAAGGTTAGTTACTTTGCTGCCTGGATACATTTGATCTCTCTATTATGAGATACAATAAATGCAGAATTTCATTGCACCTCATTTACAGACCCACTTCTTTTAATGCTAAACTACTTCAAAAACAACCCGTACATCATGAAAGCCTGAATTCTTCTTGCCAAGATAAAGGTAGCTAAATGTCACTTGATTTATTACTTTGAAGGAATGGCTTTTGCCTGCCATGTTCATCACATTAAACAGTGTTTAGCATTGTTGATTCCAGTGAGTGCTTTCACAGCATTTGGGACCACTACACAATATCTGACTAAGTATGACAGCAACTGGGACTTAATTATTTCATGAGATACATCAGCTTAACATCACTGTCTCATTTTCAAACTAGAGACTTGACTGAAGCGACTACTGACTAACATGCACACGGGAGATTTCCTTCCCACCAGTCTGCCTGGCAAACGTAAACAGGCAGGAATCAGTGGGCACAGCTGAAGGTTAAAGTCAGCTTTTCCCTTCTTCTACCACCACCATGGACTCTGCATTGTGCCTTGGGGAGCTTACCACTGCACACTCTGAGAAGAGCTAAAAGAGCAGGATGGTTGTTACATCCATGTTATGTGGGGAAGCTCTCTCCTACTCTTTCTCACAGTCTGTATTTTTACGTCTCCTTTTGCCAAAGCTCTCATTTGACTTTTTTTTCTCAGTGAAGTTTCTCAACCCAGATAAAAGCAAACTATCCTTCAAAGCTGTCTATTTTGGTGGGTCTTATGTGATATTCTCCTTCAGCAAGATACAAATATATGAGTTGTCCAATGCCTTACAGTGCTTGGTTTTGCCTTCTGGATCTGCACTGACTTCTTCCTCTAGCCCAGCACAGCTTCTGTTGGGTTCTTCCAAACTATGCTTTTGCTGAGAAGTCAAGCTGTCTAACTCCAAACTGCAGAAGCCTTAGTTGTAGATTCATCACTTTATTGAGCAAACCTCTTTGGAAAACACCACATGGTGGGTCTCTGTGTGTTTGCCTGTTGTCCTTTTTTCTAAATCAAATCTGTATCCTGGGTTCCAAGAATCCATTTGTTACCATTATTGCAGTAGGGCAATAGATGCTCCCAGACACTTCTGATCCAATAAATCTCACAATATCATCCATTCATTCTTCCAGTGATCTAGGACGCTCAATGCCCAAATCACAAGACACTATTTCTCCCCTTAGATCCAGATATATTCTGGCTCTAAAAACCTTGTGCTATTCCTAAATTACCAATGACATCAATGAGACACTTTCTAATGAAGTAACTGTTTTCTTCTCTTTTTTTTTTGGCTTTTTATTTAAAAAAAAAAAATCCTAAGCATTGCAATGTTGGTTGGACTGTTTACCAAAGCTACGCCTTCTCCATGGCCATTGTTTCATTCCAGCCAGCTGGCATCAGAGCAAATTACTAGACCTGGTGCCATATAGGCCATAAAGTAGTCTGCTTCCTCTAACATTTTATCACTCTAAAATGTGTGTTGAGCTTTGGCCAAAGTTCCAGCGTGTTGGAATTTTATTTTCATCTGCAAGAAAAGTAAACCATTTTGGAGGATTATTTTTTTTATGGCATGGAATAATTTGCATCAGGAATTTGAAGTGGTGCAAGAATGGCAATTGACTAAAAGTTATGAAGAGACTGATCAAGGTAGCTGGCCTGTAACTAGCAAGTCTTATTTCTAGTTTGTCAGAAAGCACAAAAGTAGATCTGTAACATTTTACTCCCACTGAATGTTCCCTCCATCCCCTGCCCCGGTAGCTATTGTAAGAGCAACCTTACTGTGAAAGTGGCAGATTTTCTGTACCACACCTACCATACCCATATTTCAATCATCATGTTCCATAGGACATCAGCAGTGAACAATTTTAAGAAGTTTTTTCCCAGCACGGTGTTGTGGTTGCACACGGACACAAACAGTGATGGCATATAATTCATTCACACTGTAGTTGTGTGCAATGAGTCACCAAAGACCCTCCTGTTGTCCTCACTGTCACTGGGATGACCTATCCCACTGCATCTTGATGGGAGTCATGCTTTCTAGACTCAGATATTTATTAACTTGTTATTACATTGTCTAGTGTATTCCCAGTACTAGACTGATCTTTGTCCATATTTGTGCGACTTATACAAGTTCTTTGGTAGAGAACTAAGCTAAGAAAGATATGCTCACTGTAAAGCCTTCCCATAAGAGAGAAAGATGAAAAAAATATGAGCAAGTCCACAGGAAATAAAAACAGGCAATCATAACAACACTGAAATCATCAGTTCTGAGGCTAGCAACCACTCTCCAATAAGGAAAGCAAACACGACGTTTAATTGCATTAACAAAAAGAACAGAATTTAAAGCCACAGGTAACTGGATTTAAAAAAACCAAACAGTATCAATTTCTTTGAAACTGCATCTATTAGTTCAATTATGTTCTTGTGACTAATAAAAGTAATACAAAAAGGAACAAGATGTAGAGCACTCTATCATAATTCCATGGAGGTAAGAGAAAGGAAGTACTAAGGTAATTTAATAATACAGTTGTAAAATATCTTTGTCTGGATCTGTAAAGAGATTACCAGGCTCAAAGGGATGGGAAAGCAAAAAGTCAGCAGGACATTTGAAAGATGAGAGAGAACAACTTTTTCCTGCCACAGCAGTGCTTTTAGGTTCAATGGGGTGTCACATTCCAAACTAAATTATTTTTTGTGACACTCAGTAGGAAACATTTCACATATAAACAATTTGACTGAGATAAATCTGCCAAAATGTGGTGCACTGATTTGTATTTTTTTATCTACAGATAAAATTATGCTCTGGAAACTCAATCCCAATTTAATATTTTTATATACAGAAAAACAAACAAACAAAAAAACCCAGTTATTTTGAGGATGCTGAACTATGCTATGTTTATGAGATGCACATGTTCTAAGCCCATGTTCCACACTCAGCCTGCCTACTTGTCAGAGGAGTCCAGCAGCAGCAAACTCACAAGAAACTGAACTGTAAGGAACTGGTGATGTGGACTTTAATAAGTTACAGGAAACAAGATACTCTCACTTGGGACTAAAGTAACAACGTGAGCTCAAAACAGAGCAACTTCATTTCCACTCTACCAAGTGTCATCACACCTGCAATTGGGTGGAATTGAAAACTTGTGGCCAAGACGAGTCATGCCAAGCCAAGACTAGCATTCTTTTTCTTCTCTTGAAGTTGTGGAGCTTGTTGCCAATTGTTAGAAAGCAAAAAGTGAAAGAGAGGATGGAGGTGCATGCTAGTGTTAAAAAAAAACAAACAAAGTCTTTTGGGGACTAAAATTTCTGAGACACCAAGAGCAGACACTGTAGTTCATGTGAGTAAAGACATCACTTAGGACGACAAGCAGACACATAGAAGATTAAACTCTCCATAATGATGGAGACTTTTTCCTTCCCTCCTTCCATTTTGCTGTTCGTAAGGATGCTTTTATATTGCTTACTCAGAAAACAGTTGAGAAATTATGTGTAATAAATATTTCCTTAAATTGAGCTGGCAGAAGCTATTTCTCCTTTTAAAATATATTGTTCCCAGTTTACTTATTACTGTGTGCTGGGACTTGCCTCTTAAAGAGAAATATTGCTTGAGGGACCACTCCTCATTTAAACAAATGCTATTAAGTCAGAATGTGAAGATAGTGCGGAAACTACTGAAAGGCTTCCCTGGCTGCACTAAATCAAAGCTAATGGCTTGAGATAAAGTAAGTGGAGCTGCTCCTCTGTTCTTTGTCAGTATTAATATTTTAAGTTACAGCTCTTCACTAGACTCTCTCTGCTTCTGCCCCCTTTCTTTCAGACCAGAAATTCCTGAAGGCTCACATTTTTATCCCTTGTATTTTGTCCCTTGCTTCCAAACTATCTCAACTGCCTGACATCTACTAAGCTTGCAATAGTGCTCACAGACATTCATTTTTTCATGTGAATGTCATGTTAATCACAAGCAAGCACCAGGCCAATTGCAAGCACAATTTACCTGAAAAATGTGGTCTGGTAAACTGATTAGGGCAACATGGAGTGCTAATGCCCTACTTCACAGAGGGAAATAACATAAGGAATGAAGAGCTTTCAGGAGCTTTTGTTGTTGAACTACAAATTATTTCCTGACCTTTAGTGGATTTTTTTGCCTTCTACTACACAGTTTCCATCTCCATAGCCCACATCTCTCTTTTGAATGCACCTGGAGTTAAGTATTCTCATGACTCTTTCCCACTTTAACCAGAAAACTCTCTTTAGAGTTTCTTTCCTGAAAGCATTAGATAGACTTTTTGGCTGTTTCAGAACACAGGATTTCTCAACGACCACACAAATTTCCCCACATATATCACAGTGCTTCAACCATTTCCAATAATGCAATTAGATCTAGGTGAATTTTTTTGTCAGAGAGCAGTAAAATCATTGGAGAGGGTGGCTTTGAGGTCACAGAAATACTCATAAATTCAGTTCCAGATTCTGCCAAACTGAAAGCAAAGAGACATTTTTAGAAAACTGGGCACTAACTTTTGCAGTTCATCAGGCACCAAAGTCACCCAGTTTGGCAGTCATCATGAAGCAGTTGCTTATGACTAGCAGGTCTTGACTCTTGGGTGGAGGGGAGGGGAAGAAGTTTCACCAGGGATGGACAATGGTCAGTAAATTACTACAGTGTGTCTGAAAAAACAGCAGCTTCATGGGAGTAGGACAAGCCAGGACAATTTAAGAAATTTAGTTAAATTAAGTAGGTGACGTTATAGAGAAGATACAAGATGAGGAGTTTATAGTAGAGATTAAAAGAGAATGTGGACTAAACCAAAGCGATCAAGGCACAGAGCAAGTTCAAATCAGTAAAAGATGTGAAGAATAGCAAGAAATCATTCTAAACTAACACCAGGAAGAGAAGGAAGACAACAGAAAAATAAATCATCAACAATGAACACAGGAAAGTTACCTATGGATGGAAGCCATGCCATTTCAGTGGCTTCTCTGAACAAACCCTACTTAAAATGTCACCTTGCAAGTAAATGGTCAGCACGATTAGTGCTCTTTCAGACAGACAGGGCCTGATGAACATTATTGAGGGTGCTGGAAGAGCTGGTTGAAGCGATCAAAGAACTGTTAACATTCATCTTTGTGATCCTACAGAGAAGGGGTAGGCTACTGGAAGACTGAAAAAAAAGATCAGGATAGTACTGTTCTTTAAAGAGAGTAAAAAGAAGTAGCTGAGAGATTTATAAATCAAACCATTTGTCAGAATCAAGAAGATAGCAAGGAGATGAGATGCAGTCGGCAGTAGATTTGTTAAGAGGAAAGCAAGTATGCCAAAGAAATACATTTTATTTCTACAGCAGGTAACAAACCTTCTGGAGGTGGGAAGCAGTAGATAGCATCGATCTCAAAGTCAGGCTTTCAACAGTTTCACTCACCAGTCTCAGAAAAAAACTACAGGAAAAAAAAATCTTTTCAAAAACTTCTATGTGATAGGTAAGCAGATGATGACATGGTGTCTGTATCCAAAGAATTATCACCCACGCTACAAGCTCAGTACATAAGGACATATAGCTAGGTACTGCTGGTCTTATATATATCATTATCAATATTTTCAAATCCTAAAGACAAAACAAATCCCTGAGCTGTTCTTTTTGGTTTTTTAACAGGAGTAGAGCACAAAACAGCACTGACTTGGGAGAAAATGCTTCCACTTTGTTCAAGTACCAATCTCATCTCCATGTATCTTGTTTCTGTCATCCCTAACCCTTCACTTGCAGTGATCCTCAGCCTCCTGTCAGGAAGTCACAACAGCCCATGGATGACTTTTCTTCCAGGAAATGTGTTTTCTGATTACTCCAAATTGATAGAAAATGGATGGGTTGGCTGGAACTAAAGCAAGGAAAGGATTCTTGGAAAACAACAAAAAAATGAGGGAATTTTATAATACAGAGCATCCAGATACAAACCAAACAACCAGGAGCAGCACTAACGCAGCACGTGACCTGAGCTAAGGATATGTAAAGCACATATGGGGCAAAAGAATTATTTGGTTCTGGCTGGTGTTGAAAGCAGCTACGAACTGCCTAAAACCTTTTTCCAAGTCTTGTTATTCCAAGTCTAGTATAAATCACTAAAGCAGCAGAGCAGCATACTAATCCTCCCTTTTATATGAATATGGAACAACTCCTGAAAGCAAAGTCAATGGCATAGATTTATCATGGGGATGTGTGCTATGCTGTAGTGTAAACATGAGCTAAGAGGGATGGGCATCACTCAGAGCCCTGTCCTTGCAGGAAGCACCAAATTCCCCTTCCCTATGAACATGTTCTCTGCCGTTAAGCAGGTGATGCAGAAAGGTGAATGCTTTTCTCCTCTGAGGAAATTTTCAGTCTTATTCTTTCAAGTATTTTAGGATTTTGTCTGCAGGTAATTCCACAGCAGTGCTATCCTGGTTGTGGTTTGTGCCAAAGGAGATCTGGTATGTCTGCAAAAGGCATTTTTAGAAGGTGTCCAAAGCAGCCTAAGCTTGGAAGCAGAGCAAAACAGAGCAGCTTCTTCCTGGATCCAAAATTTGCATAAGGACAATTAAGCTGAGATGCCAAACTCTTTTCAATTTCAGATACATCTATAGCTACATGGTTGGTAATAGACACTTTCAGGAGCTTGAATGCAAACTTAAAAACATCCAAGACCCAGTTTAAACGTTCTTGGCTCTACCTAGGAGTGAAAAACATCTAGACATATTTTCACAGCTTCAGTTCCACCACATCTAACTGAAATACAGACCATATTGGTTTTGATGTGAGTGCTGCTGCAGTAGCACACACGCTTGAATCCTGCTCTGCCAGCTGAGCCCCATTGCCCATTCTGGCATTCCCACTGATCGCTCACAGCTACAGACAACTTTAAACTCCAGTGCATAGCCATTGAAACCAAGAACACAGCTAAATGCAATGAATAGAAGAGCTCTGCGTGTGTGACATACCTTGACACTGCCTAGTGTTAAGGAACTTACTTTTCTCAGGTGTCAGTCCCTGTGAAATTGCTCCACCAGGCTCAGCTGTGCATCACAAGCCGCTGCTGCCTCAGCTACTAGAGGTTCTTCTTGATTTACGGTTAGAAGCTCACAGATCTGGAGCACAAAACTTCAGCTGCAACCACAGCAAAAATCAAAATATCAGGGAGCAAACAATATGACCAATGGCAGCAAAATTACGTGATATTTACAGTTTGCTGTGCAAAGCAGTAATTCTAACCAAGCATAAATTTTCCTTTATGGTCTAATCTATACATTCTTGTGCATGGACACCTAGTCACTAACTAAGAAGCATTACAAAACAATGACTGCGTATTTGGCTTCAAATGAAGAAATCTTCTGGGTTTTTTTTAATCTGAGCCTCCAGCTCAGGAATTTAGCTGTGAGAAAAAGCTTTCAAGTGACTTCTCGAGACAATAAAGTTAACATGCTATTGTGCTGCCCTCTATTGCCAACGGGATGACCAGCTCAAAAGGCAGAAAATGCAATGCTTCAGAAGACAGTAAATTGGAAATGATTCCATATTTAGCCTATTCGCATTGATGGGAAAGCCTTCTTATATATTTGAAAGTATCCAAAAGTGAAACCCTGTGGGAGGAAACACTGGACTGTCAGCAACACTGAAAGATGTCTTAAAGCTTTAAAAGAACAATCACTGCCCACAGACAATATTCTCCTTCCCAAAAAGTTTAAGGGAAATGTAATTATTTTATTGAAGGGATCCATCTTTTCCTTCAGGATTGTCTCTGTGGCAGTGCTCAGGATTCAAGCTGATGCTATGAGCTCCAGTCTCCAATATAAACTTACATGTTTGTTGTCTGATGTTGTCAGACATTACCATACAGAAGATACTCTTGGCTTCAACATCACTGTCTCCAACCTGGTAGGAAGGTGCATCTGTCTGTGCCAATAGGATATACCAAGACACACACCTGAGAAGAAATTGAAAAAAATACTTCAGAGAAGTTGCAAAAGAAACATCAAATACAATACCAGGCATGTTTTTGGCAATTTCTCATCTGTTATAGCACACAAGTCTTGAGAATTTTAGTTGGTCAAAACAGAGCTTTGGAGTAAGATAAAACCACCAACATCTTCTCTGGGCCAGATTTCTAAGGAGTTTTCTTCACCATAGCATTGCATGTATCTAGGCCATGTATGAGATCTGTCCTTGAGCATGATGCATATATGGGAGATGGGCTTTTCTCCAGATCCTGTCTAAAGCATAGGAGAAAGCTTCTTCCAACATGATTGAGATAAAAATTGAGTACAGGTCGCACAGCAATGCTTCCTGGACTCTGCACCATACTAATGGAGTAAAAAACTATTAGAGCTTCAAGTTTTCAAAACCTTTCAGCTCTTTTAATCCAGTAAAACTGAATATCTGCCCCAACACGAAATTCTTGTGTTTGAAAAGAAATTCTTACATCCCTAAATTTAAGTGGGGTATAGAAATTCATATGCACTGACAATCTGTCCTGGAGATGAGGATATAATCAGCCTCTGAAGAGAGCACCATATGTTCAGTCAAAGATTTTGCATCCTCTTTTCAGAGTCTTTAACTTAACACTGAGATCAGAATTAAATGGGGTGCATTTGGTGCACGGGGCATGCAGGACAGTGTACACCTGCACCCCACAAGCCAGCCCGCAAGCATCGCTTCACTGGTCTCAGGAATGATTAATCACAGAGGCTTTCCCTCCAGTTTGGCATCGTACAAACAGCCTGACTAAGCCAGTGCTAAATAAAACATACTTGTCAGCTATCACAGCCTTTTCCTCCTTCAGCACGAGCAAGCAGGATGAGGGAGGCTCAATGAATTTAATGATACTTTTCCATGCAAAATGCTGAGCATGTCTATGTGGACTCTCCCTGCTTTAGACATCACCTCATCCGTAGCACAAATCCCAGAGGTCTCTCAGTGGCCTTTCCAAGTCTTAGTATCAGCCTAGCAGTTACTTTGGTACACCTGAAGGATGTTGCTATAACAGCGAATTCAGCTTAAAGGAAATTAAATGCAAGTCTTATGTGTGCAAAAGAGACAGACTTTTGTTTGATAAGATGCACACTGCACTTGGTATTGTTAGTGAGCGATCATTTTAGAGGCTTCAGCAGCCTCACTCATCCTCAGACGACACAGCTCAATCAAGTATTCAGTGCTGGGCTTACATTTAGCAGCAGGATTTTCATTTCTTCCTTCCAACCTATTGTGAGTGCTAAAAGCAAGAAGCCCCACGATCTTCCTTAGGAGAAGAGATGCCACAAGATGCTCCTTCCCACCAGTGAGTGTACAAGTGCCAGACCCCAGAATTCCTCATGGCACCACAAGACTTAGTTACCCACGTTACCAAACTGGCCTCATTTAGAGCAGACCAATCTCCCACCAGCATTGCTCTCTACATTGTGTTTCCAAGTCTCTCTGTTGCAGTTGTGAAGTTTTGGGTCAGGCATTTTGGATGATGAGCACATGTAGCATATCTATGAAATAACAAGAATAATATCCTTTTACAGAATATTTGCCTTCCTAAGATGAAATTAGAAGCTGATACAGTGAACTAAAAAGGAGCGCAGTTAAACAGAACAACAATTTTGTTTCAACAATCTCTTGATTGGGGGCCAATTATGTTGAAAGGCTAAGGAGCAAGAATTACCTTTTAGTTATGCTTTTCTCCTGTAAATATCTTTATTGCCTCTGATACTTGTTACATAGGAATCACTCTCTCTCTTGTTCTGAGATGCAATTATTTTCTGATATTAAAATCGCATGGGTGTTATATTCCTGTCCTGTGCTCTGCTGCTCCTCAATGCTTTCTGGAGCGTGCAAACAGTCATTTCCTTCTCAGTGTGGCCTTCAAGATAAGAACTATTTTAAATGCTGAAGACTTCAACTTACAAACAAAGACTTCTCCACCAGCAGGAGTGAGTTAGCCAGACTGCTCAAATCCCCTATTCCCATCTCATGAGACTCGAGTGTTTTTTATCATCTCAGAAGTGCCAATTTAATGCATCTAAAACTGGCAGGCGCTTGCACTTCTGCCTGCCGGCACCTCCCTCCTCCTGGAATCACACAGACAGGGTTTAACAGAATATCCTTGGTGAACGACAGCGTGCTTAGGGTGACATTTGGCCCTTGGACTTTCCTGCTGCAACCTGACTCTTCAGCTTGATTTATTTTGCCATTCTTCCATTTCCCTCCTGGTCACAAGTCCTCATTTGGTTTCACCAGTAAATGAGTGCTTGGCCTTTTATTTTTCTGGAGATCTGAAATTCAGTGCTTGTCCTGACTGCTCAGCTCTGTCACCCAAGTATTCTGAGAATATTAACCTTTCCCAGCTCTTCCACAAGCAAATCGTACCTGGGATCCTGGCAGTCAAAGGGCTATGATTTGATTAACACTAAGCATGGGTTGGCGGTGGAAGATGCACTTCTCACAAGGAAAATCAGCCCTTTCTTGTCAGTAAATGAATGCTAATACTCTTTCCCTATTAAGGCAGACACTACTTTAAAACTTTTATGTCTTCCATATATCATCCTTTTGGAAGAAAGTTTTGCTATTTAAATAGCTGCCAGAGTGTTACAGGCTTATATGATTGCCATTTACAGTACTGCATAAATCAGCAGACCTCAAATGCATTGGACAGATGACACTTTAAATTGACATCCTGTCTTTTTATGAACATTAAAAGGCTTGATCTCATGACATATTTACACAGAAGTATTCCTGCTGCCTCAGTCAAATTGTTCCTAAAGTATAAAGTACAGGAACAAACGTAATGGCAAAGACCTGAAGCTTTGTACATTAAATTATCTAAGTTTTACAGCTAGTCCAGAGGGGCTAGCTCAGGACCAGAAGAGATCTCTGCAATGCCTGTTGCTTCTGCATAAATATGATGGAAATCTCTCCTTTAAATAAGAATCACATACAGGATCCCATGGGCAGAGGTGACCTTGGAGACTGGACAAAAAACATCCAGCTTCACCAAGAGCCTGCAGAAGGCTGGGCATCCTATAGACAGGACGAGCTTCCAAATCAACACATCTTGGCATGGCACTATTGCATCACTTGATGCAGGCATGTAAAAAAAAAAACCAGCATGCCTGAGTCATGTCTTCCTCTCAAATCCCTCAACTAGATCAAAGAAAATATCAGCTCCACTCATGTCCTGGATTGGTTTTGGCATTGCCTTCAGCACACCCTCAGCACCACCAGCTTTGCCAAGGCATCCTTCAGTTCATGCACAGACACTCCTGACTCAGTGATGATACTATTTTCCTCAAGCCACAATAGAAAATTATAGCAATAGTTCTCCCTCTAGAATGGTTAAAGATGACTGTGGGAAGACACAGAACTGATAGTATTTTTTTTTTGCTTGTTTTAAGATGGAGCTCAAGGAAGGATGGAATGTAGAAGTGTTCATCTGAATGAACCTGAAGGGTCTACTATCTCCAACTTGCAAGTGAAGACATAAGAAACAGCAGAATATACCCCAAAAATAAAACATCGAAAACCAACTTCTGATTCTTACCCAAAATGTTTCAAATAATCAGGATTACTTACCATATGAGACTAATTTCTTTACACTTCTGGAGTGTCTACATGAAGTAAAATATGTGATGAAAGTTGACTTGGATGCAGGTGAACTCCAGTTCAAATTAGTTAAAGTTTTCCGTCCTGGGTTATTTTGAATAAAGATTGAAGCAGTGGAATTGGAAGGACCCACTGGTTAAAGGAATAAAATTACTTACATGATCAAAACAGAGCATGACCCAACACAGCTGTCTCCAAGGACCAAGGAAATGTGCTCTTTTTCTTATTTACTTGTCTGTTCCTGTACCTCTCTGCAAATGAAAAGTGCCCTTTTTTTCTGCCTCTAGCTGACAGGATAACCTGTGCAAGCATCTCAGGTAACTGGGATGAAGCTTCACAGGCCACATTTCAGGGCAGACACATAACTCAGAGCTGGATGCCATCAGCCACATTTCTAGTAGAGTAAAGCAGACTTTTTTGTAAGACCTACTGTTTTGAGAACATAGCTTCAGTCAGTGCTCTGGCCCAAATCCTCCAAATACATACGCACACAAGTAATTTCATCTAGCTATGGAGCTCTGTTGAGGAAAATGAGATTACTTGTATACATACAGCAGAGTTATACACTAACCATTTTGAGATATTATGTGTTTGGAAAAGACAAGAATTTGGCAATCACTGGACAAACTCCCTTGAGTTAGAGTACATCTTGAAGTTCATAGACACAGCAGCTTCCCTCCAGGGCCACAGTTTATTGCATGGAATTGCTGTGAGTCAGATCTTTTCAGGCTTTTGCCTCAAAGATGGGGTTTTTTGGGGCAGCTCTCTTTGCGTAACCAGAAACTAAATGTTTACAGGCTGGAATTAGCTCAGGAGAAAAATAATGTTGTGCTTCTTAGCATTCAACTCAGCTGTAAATGTATCTGATACTTTTCAAGTAGAAATCCGAGTTGAACATTTACATGCTATTATCTAACTGGGATGGCCATCTTTTAATTACTACATATCTCCCCGTGAAGCCAGAGACAGGTATTTCTGAGCTTCTTTCCAATCATCATGAAGAAAAATGAGCAAATAAGGCAGGAAAAAAAAATCACCACATCAGTGGAAACAACCCCAGGAGGCAGGCGACTGCCTTAAATGATGTGGCTCATTTTGGCTGTCTGTGAAAAGATACCAAAGAAATTATTTTGTTATTAAAAAGCCCCATGCAAAAGCAACCACCCTCTGGACCTAGCTGCTGTCTCTAATCAAATAAACATTCATGTACATCCCTTATCACACAGACACACACTCTAAAAGCTGAAAGAACAAAACTAATCAACATTAATAATAAACTCTAGCTTGCTCCTGTTAAACCTCACTCACTTTTCTAGTTATACTTCCCTCACTTTAAAAGGTATTGCTTAAAGAAATCATATCCTCCCTCCTCTGCCAAAAAGCACTGTTAACAGAAGCCATGTAAAATATTATGATTATCATTATTGTCCTTGTATGAGCCAGCCATCCTGCTTAGCTTCCCTTCCCTACAGCAACAGAGCTGAATGGTTACAGCCAAGAGAGGAGTAAAGAGCAAGCTCTGCTATTAGTTACGCTAGTGCAAATGCCAGCAAAAGCTGAGCTTGTTGTTAACATCGGTGAAATTATTGTTACAACCAATTCGTCTCGTGCTTGGGGTGTGGGTTCATTTCTCTAAGCACCATGGAAAAAAAATGCCACCTGCTCCCAGCTTCTTCCCTGACTGTGACGTGCAGAAGTTGTACAGGATCACAGCACGCCTCAGTCTAAAACATGGCTGAATTATGGTTGAGGGAATTCAGGTACAGAGATGCTGGAAGACATGAGGTACTCAAAAGCAGAATGAGAAGGAGACTCCTCAATACGAATGGATTTAGCTTCCCTGCTCCCCTGTCAGGCAAGTACATCTGCACTGCCTCCACTACACAGGGAAATGATGGTGTGGACAAAAAAGTACAATGCTTTTAAAGGTAGTTTTTGGCACTTTGGTCTGAGCCCAGCCTATCTCGTTTCAGGCACCTGACTGAGGCTCATACATCGTGTCTGTTTGGCTAACCAAATCAACACTCATATCTCTTGTTGACCCCACTCCTGACTGCAGTCACCTCAGCTACATGTCAATGCTTTGATGACAAAATTTCATCCCTGACTGCCACAAATACAGTCACATCCTGATTACCCAGAACTCAGCCAAGTGGCTGTGCCAGGACTGAATGGGAGCCAGGTCTGGTCCTGGTCCCAGCCACCTGCCTGCTGAAGGGCCTCTGCCCCTGCGAGCAGTCCTACCCAAACATCTCAGCTGCCAAAGCAATAGGCATTTTCTGTCCCTGTTGGCTATTTTCACGGGGCAGCAGATGATGCAGCAAGATGGCTCGCATCATGTTTTAGCCATTTGCCACTCAATGAACACAGTGATTGCATTCGCATGACTCAGTAATCTCCAGATCAGGCATTAAATGTATAAACTGTTCGTGCTGAAGTACAATCCCAGACACACCTACATCATCACGTTCTTGCTCACGTTGCCAGAAGAGACCTTTTACAAAATTAAACCTGACAGGGGTGAGAAAGGACCCTCCTTTCCTATAAATACAAGTTCAGACAGCAAGCATAAGGAAATGTAATACATTTCACAACAAACACATACAGTAAGAAACTGTAATCAGTGCAAACTCAGTGGATAATTTGGATAATTCAGTAGTATGGCAGTAGTAATCAGCACAGGAAAAGCAGGAATATCAATGCAGTTTCTCCCAGTCCCGATATGGAAACTTAGCAGGGCAGTCAGTGCACAAGCTTTTTGTACTTAGCACTCATTAGCAAAGTTAATCCAATATCTATCTTGATTTTCCCAACTGCTGTGAAGCATCTTCATTGACTGTGTAACCGCTTACAAAGCCCTGCCAGCTTGCAATGATCAAAGCATTGACTGCAGTTGCCTCAGCATTGTGGCACAGTCTTTAAAATCACGAAGTGGAAAAAAAATCCCAATAACTAATAACAGCATTCAACAATCATTTGTGGATGATGTTTGCTTTTCTGGGTAGCAAGTAACTTCTGATCTTTGAAATGCCAGGTCATGTTTGCTTAATGTTTTGAACTTTTCTCTGGCTTAGGAAGATGAGATCCTAACCTTTTCTTTTCTTTTTTTTTTTTTTTATCAAAAACTCAGATTTGCCTAAAATAATGTGATTACAGCAACCAGACCAGTTTTTATCATTGGGGTATTTTCCTAGCTGCTGGATCAGGTGACACAACTGCAGCAGAATCTCATTAATGGCACCTGTACAACTTATTATTGTGATGCAGTCAGCAACAACCATGTTACAGGTTATTTAATCTGAAGCAACCCAAGTTACCTATGGCTGATGTTGGGTCCCTCATCTACTGCACCCACAGGGTCAGCTGAGTTTCAGTCCCATAGAGACCCAGTAGGAATAATGCAATATCATGAGAAGATGGAAAAGAGAAAGTAAAGCACAGAAAAAAAATTATACAGTGTGTCATTATAGAGTTTTTCTGCTAAACTCTCTGTGCTCAGGCTCAGAATTGGCCGGGCTGGGGTTAGCACTCCAGTCATGGCCACAGAGTGTTTGCTTAAGCCTGACATCCTGACCAGGTCAGAGCTGGCTCCCAAAATCAGAGTTTGGGCAACATTGTCTCCCAAAATCATGCTCACTGAGGAGTGGGTACTCCTGCCAGACAAATTGTGAGTGTCCCTGGCATACACAGGAGCAACCTCTCAGCACTGGGTAGATCTCTCAGCATGTTGCTCTCGACTAGGCACTAGCCAGGCTCTGTGGATACAAGGGCCAGACACATGGGCAACTGCCAGCAAAATACTTTTCAGTGCTACTGCAGGAATGTTTTGTCCAGCTTCTCAAATAAGTGTTGCTGTGTGTCTATGTCCCTTTTTCCCGGGGCCGTGCTGCACGTGTGCAACCTGCCAGACTGTGACCTCTGAGCCCACGTCTCATTCCAGGTACAATAGCCTCCCAATCGGAAATCTCTTGCTCTGATCTTTAGAGGCTTCTCATGGAAAGGAAGTCTTGAGGACACAAAAGCAAGTGTTACCTGGATGTTTCTGTTTAGAGCTGTCTCGAATTGGTTCTGGAAGGGACATACAGAAGCCAGATTGCTCCCAGGAAGGCCAAAAGATGTCTTTTTTCCTCCCCTCTGTGCCAGTCCTGAGGGTGACCACAAAGTGAGTTCATCTGAAACCCTTAAACTGCCTTGTCCCTCATTAAGGGTTTCCTCCCACATCAGCTCAAGAACAGGTTTATGCTAATAAAGACAAGGTCTTGTATGCCACATGAGCAATGTAGGGGCAGACCTCTGCAGAAAGGACATTATGAGGATTACATCTTGGAAGAGGGTTTGTTGGAGCAGGCAGGAGTTATTTTCCAGGAGTGTGGTACATCTAACTATGTTTTGTAGTCTCCAGTGAGAGCTGCCATTCAGAACAACAAATGCATTCTTTTGCCCGGTTTGGGTGCATCCATCTCCTTAATTTTTTGCATTCTCCTGTCAGCAGCACCAAATGCCCACAAAAATCAAACATACCTGAATCCTGCAGAGATCTGGAGCATGGGGACCTGAAAAGCAATGTGTCCCATGTTCTGGCTCTGTGGGAGTCCTGGGCCCACTCCAATACCTGTGCAGAGCTGAAGCAGCTTACCGAGCTGAGATTGGCCAAGGGCACGAGTGTCACTGCCTCCTGTTCAGAAAACATCCTCGTTACAGAAAACATCAGTAGCAAACAATCAATTAGAGGAGCAAAGGAATGGTTCAGAGCCAGGAGTAGAAACACTTCTGCATCTGTTCCTCTTCTGTCACGAGTGTCACCTTGTGGTTCCTGAAGGTCTGATCCTGCAATGCATGAGCTGCATGAACAGAGCAAGGAGAGAGCGAGGCTCTGAACAAAATCACTCAGCATTGCTGGAGCACATCTCAGGCTGATGACAGTGCTTTTGACAAGGGAAGAGATGCACAAGCACACCCATAGATGCATTAGATAGCATATGTCAACATCAGAGCTTCCCATGTTTATGAAGAGTTTGATTGAATAAAGAGCCTGGCAATAAACCACATGAGTGATTCCAGATTGCAGCACACAAATCCATCACATGCCTTTTCTCCCCAGGAGTGTTATATTTCACTGAATTGGTGACACGTGTTAAGTGCCACAGACTCTCGGCCACCCACATAGAGCGACAGGTCCCACTGCCACACATCCCCAGGAGCAGGGATCCCTTCCAGTTCCCCAAAGCCTCTGCACCTCACATAGGGATGTTCCTCCACCTTCCGTGGGAGCACAGCAAGGGGATGTCAGCCTGTGAGAGGGAAACCTAATGTGTTCAGAACTTTGCCTTCAGGGTGAAACACTAAGGTGCTGCTATCAGCCAGAAAATGTGTGGTCTAATTTAGAGGCAGCAAGGCGTGTCTTTTCTCAGAGGCTCCTGGTAAATAGAGCTGGGCTCCCACCTTTACATGATCTAGTGAAGCTTTATTTTTGTATTATGCTAAAAAATGCTTATCTTCTCTCCACAGGGCAGCAGGTTGAGATAGAAGTGAAGTCACACTACAGAGGGTTGTTGCACCGCCCTGTGCTCCAGCTGGGAACAGCACTGGGACACAGAGTTTGGTGCTGTGGTCCCTCAGCTCTGTGCACCTCAGCTGCTGCTGGCAACGGCCACTCAGACACCAGGAAGGTGTAGGGGGGTTAGTGATTCCCTTTAGTGATTTCAGTCAGATTTAAGCAGGATTTTGTGATTCATTTCTGTCACAGCTGCCCCTTTAAGTGGTTCAGATGGCTGTTCTACAATTTTTGGTGCGCTTTCTCTTCAGCCCTCAATTGTCAAGAGTGGTGCAGAATAATATGGCTATAATGAGTGATAGGAGGTTTCAGCTGCAGTTTCAATGCACAGCATCCCATTTCACCTGTTTATCCCCATCTCCTGTGTTAGAGATGGGCTCAGAAATATCACACAAACACACCAAGGTTCTTTTCCCCCTTCTTTTAGAAAACCTCTATCTGTTTCTTCCAGCCAGGCTAAAAACATTGTCGGAAGAGTCTTTTGTTGTGAAGCAGCACTTGGAAAGGTTTCCTAAAGGTCACAGACTGAAACCAAGGGTTTGAGCTCCTGAGATTTAGACTTAGCTCTTGCACTGAACTGTTATGTTATATGGCTTTCTTCTTCTTTGCCTCCAGTGTACTCAGAGAAGTGACAACTGCAGGGTTGGAGATGCCAGCACGTGCAGCTCACTCACGCCCTCTCCAGCTGGAGCACAAGGTACCACCACACAACCCCAAGACAGTAGGCTCATGTTGGAGGCATTGCCTTGGCCCCTGGTAGTTTGGATGAGGAACCTCTTTCTCAGAAAGGACTTAAAGAGATGACAGTGCTCCATCTCTAGTCAGTCTCTCATGGGATACGCCTTGTTCTGGCTCTGTTCCCAGGAAATCACCAGTACAGAAGTATGGTTGACACCAGAAAGAGATGGATTTTGGACAAAATCCCATAAAGATATTCCATTTATTGGCAGATCCACCACTTCTCATAAAGGGAAAGATTTCCTCTTCCCACTTTTTCTTCTCTAGGGGCACGAGGAGACTTAGCACAACAACTTTGCCCACTGAAGCAATGCTGTGTTTTTGGCCATAGATATTTTCTTGCTGTGCCTGTCACCAAAAGGTGTGTTTTATCATCATCATCATTCCTCCCAGCTCCCCTGAGCCATGAGGCTCACCAAGAGCACATATGGCTGAGACCAAGTACTTATCTTGACTTCTAGTGCTGTACCAAACCACTCAGACTGTGCTAATTTGTAATTAGGAGTGGGCGACTTACTGCACACCGAGAGCCTTGTAAATCAAGCTGAAAAACTGGGTCTGTCAGAGCTGTCTGTTAGCATTTCCATTTCTTTCTATGCTTACTGCTATTCCAGGTCCCTGCTTCCTTTTATGTGCCATTTTCAAGTACTTCATCTCCCATGAAAGGGCTGAAAAAAAACCCTCTTTTTTTTGGTGATGCAGGTCATAGCCCAAATTATTCCTCCCAAGCCTTCTCCTACCAAGAGCACGAAAACCTTTCCCCATCCACAGCAGTTCAAATCCAGCATTCAGGACATGCACAGAACTTCAAATGCACTCAGGGGTGAGCTGGCCACAGCTCCCAAAAGCAGCGAGGACAAGCAGCTTCAATGCAACACAGCCTCAGAAAAAAAAAGAGAGAGAAACCATTCATTTCCCCACACCTCCCTTTGCCAGTCTGGCTGCAGGCAGCCTGTCTCCCTGCACACATCACACAAGGTTCCTGCCTACCGTTGCAGAGCATTTTGAGAAGGGAAGGATCCTCTCTTTGACACTCTGTTTTCCCTCTTCCCTGCCTGTGGGTGTCCCCACGGTGCCAGTCAGTGTACGCACCACCTCTCCTATCTGAACACACCTGCCCTATCTGCACCCACCCTGCTCTATTAGAAGGTTTCTCTATCCGACTTATGGAAAGATGGCACGAGCGAGATCCATAACATACTTACACCCAGTAACTACCCCTCAGGCTGCTCTGCTCACTCTGGGGTGGTTGTAGAAAGGGTGACAAAGGTCCAGGCATATTTTCCCCATGGTCTAGTCTGCCCAGTAAGGAGCAATGTGACTTTTTCACACTTCAACACTGTATCTTTTCAGGAAAATTTCTTCCTGACTCCATCAATTGTGCCCTGAAACACAAAAAGAGATAAATTCAGAGATGACTTTTTTCCTTTTTCAGACCTTGTGTTTTGTTTTCATAACTGTCTCCTGTTGAAGGCTTTTGGCTGTTTGCATACTAAGTAGCCCGCCTTGTTTTTACTTTGCCACATCTCTTTACTGTGTTATTTTTACAGCTGACAAGCACTGTTAGACTGTTGGAATGCTGTAGTGTCGAAGAGCAGATTGAATTTGCCGATTGCTGGAGTTCTTTGTGCTGCTCACATAAAATTTCTTTCCCCTATAATACATCTGTTGTTTGTATATTCGGTGAAGTTAATATCTGTGAAATCAGTCATTTCCCCTAGCTCTAAATTATACCGCCAACAGACAGAAGATTGACTTCATTGTATTGACAAGAGAGAACTCTCAATGCTTATTGTTCGTGAGGACTTGGAGAGATTACAAAAGCACACAGAATGGCTTTATCAGGGGAGTGTATTTCTACAGAAGCTGATAAGGTGATGTACACACATTAACAGTGGGAACAGTTTTTAGCAAACTTCAATTTTTCTAGTTTTTGGGGGAGATAGAATTAAAGAAAGAGAGTAAATCAATGTATCATTGCCTTCCTCTCTTCATTCCAGTATCCTATTTAACACTGATCTAATGTGCAATATTTATGTCTACATAAATAATTCAGGAACCAATTAATCCAATTCTTTTATAATTACCTCTTATAATGGCATACAGCCCAAATCCCAGCAGCTTAATTGCTACTTAATGGAGATATTTATGACATCAACACTAGTAAAGAATATAGGTACTCTCACTCATTTCAATTAGGGATGAGGCTTAAGCTACTAAACTCCTGCTTTCAAACATTTCAAACACTTCCAAAGTTCTGGCATTTGAAGACACATGAGTTTTTCAAGTTCAGTGCAAGAATCTTCAACTCTCCTGTCTCACATGTGACCATATATGAGGGCTCAAGAGTCAGTATTCATTTCCTGCAAGACAATAATACCATTTTCTCTGATGCTCTGACTCTCACAGTAAGGTTGTATCAGATTTTGGCTCTGTATTGTAAGATATGACCCAATTCGCCCAGGCTGGCTTAACACATCACAGGTATAACCAGAGCACAAATCACCCTGAGCTCATTCCCACTACATAGGAGCAGTCTGAACGTGAAAGGCATCTCAGATGGGAACAGGATGTGATTCACTATGAATCCTGTCTTAATGAATCATTCAAGGATCAAGTTAGATGTTTAGCTGAAGAACATAACTCAAACAGGACAGAAGAAATATGCTCTGTACATCTGGGAACATTAAAATCAGGTGAAGATTTCTTGTGTACAACTTACCCTAGTCAGATGGCAATGTGTAAGGCAAATCTCCAGCTTTCCCGGTCTCCCTACCAATGCCCTTATGCAGGTTCAGATGTTCATCATTTTCCCTATGTGGTCAGCATCATAGGGGCCCGGGACACCAGAAACCTGCTCATCACAGATAACACCTGGTGCTCAACACAGCTAGCTGTTGACACCAGTCCTCAGTCACATTTTCACACACTTGGAAGGAAAATCTAGCGCAGTCAACAAGGGCATTTTCAAGCACCCTCCTGCAGCACTTACCAGGCTGGACAAAACTGTGTGGCATGTGGCAAGTAGAAGCCCTGACTGCCCAGTGCAGGTCAGCAGCACACAGAGGGATGCTCCTGAGGAGATGGGAGCCCCATGCACATCAGTGCCATGCCATCCTGGCCAGTCCCACAGGGAGGAGGACACAGTTCTGGGATTTTGCTAAGCTGGAACAGTCTGAGGATTGGCTTTGTTTATTTTTTACATGCAAGTACAAAATTCAATAATAGCACAACCTCACAGGAGATGTGAGTATCAGCTTAGTGAATATTTATGGTGGTTACCTGCAAGAACTGAATAACCAGCTTTGCCAGCTAACAGTAGATTAGAAAACACTTGGAAAGGTAAGTAGTATATGAAGGGATCTTTCAGGGCATAACTTTATGGAGCTCTGCTGACATTTTGATGTCTAATCTGTTTTATGAGGTCAGGTTAATAAGTGAATTAAGACCACAAGCAGACTGATGAATAACCAGCTGTTGCAGGACACATTGTCTTGCTCTGTTGTTTATGTCTCAATGTGGGAAAACTGCCTTACCTTAGAAACAAAGAAAGGTTATTTCTCCCTGCTTCAGTTTAGCAGGCCTCAGATTTGCGCATCATCCCTTCATAGGAAAAAGTGGGAGAAAAACCTTGCAAAAGGTTCAGTGGCCCATCCAATTTGATAGTCATACTCTTAAATGCAATTTCAAGTAGGATAGAACACGCTGCCTGCTATATGAGCATCTTGTGAGGCTGTCTGACACATCACTTAAAATAAACCTCCTTGGAAATAAGCAAGTTTTCCTCAGAGCACCATATAATTGAACATGTGGTGTCTTTTCCCTCACATACGTTTGCCCTTCTCCTCCTGGGACAGCCTCAGATACATGCCCCAGCAGAGCTCAACATCCAGAGCCAAGGGAAGGGAAAAGCCTGTAGCAGGAACTTGCACCCTTCCTGACAATGATGCCCCACATTCACAGACTGTTTCAAGCAACAGATTACAAGATCAGCCTGGGAAAGGCTCTAGTATTCGGGTAGTCAAAGGCGAGTGTGGTGTTTCTGAGTTAAGCCTTGTCTGCATCAGTTGGATGCATCCATCTGGTTTCCTTCAGCCTCAGAGAGGACAGAAGTTAGGCAGTGCAAACAAATGTAGGGATGGATGTATTTTGGATTCAAGAGGCTGCATCTAGTTCAACTCGAATGCATTCTCAATTGATTTAAATTAAGGGAAAATAAACAGCTCTTAAATGAAAAATGAACACCCACAGATTGCCTGGCACAGGTTTAACTATGTGCACAGAAAATTATTCCTTCTACCAGCACCATTTTCACATTCTGAGGAAGTTCTAAAATGTTAATGGCTTTCAACTTGCAAAAACACAATGCCCTGAAACTTTGCCCTGTTAGTTGTAAAGTGTGCTTTACCAAAAAGTACTTGACAGTTAGAGGGAATGTGCTGGTGTGAATATAGAAATCTCATTGTAAAGCATTTAAAAGCTTAAGTATACAGCTTCAGACTGAGAGTCACTTAGTTTTTATGATTGCTTTTATCTTTACTAGCAGCTAAAAACAACCTCTGAAATCTTAAACTAGTCCTAATCAAATCTTTTAATCAGTGGATTTTCATGAGACCTGGCAAATTTATTCCATTATTCTGCTATTAACTGGTAGATATTTATGCATCAGGATGCAAAGGAGCAGCTCCTACAACTAACATTTCACTAAGGAAGGCTTCGTAATTACACCAAGATTAGGATTCCTGAGTTTCTTCTGATCTGTGGGACAGAGATAATGTGCTGTTCCTAAAGTGAGTCACTTTGATTCCATTATCCACTGAATGCACAATAACGTTGATAAGAAATTATTGTGGAGCGTGTCAAGATATGTCCAATTGAAGGGTGACTTCTTTGGCATTTAATCCCCTCACCTGCATGCTCACTGTAGAACGTTTGACTGCTGGTAAAGTTGATTGAGATTCTCAAGCAAAGTACACCTCTAGGAGTACTTCTGTTGGTGTTTATGGGTGGTTAACGAAATAATCTCTCTCACACATGAGCAACAAAAAAAAAAAGGAAGCTGCATTTGAACCAACAGCACTGGATAAGAGGTAGAACAGAAATGTTTACAAATAAATTAAAGAGGAAGTATGTTTTCAAATATTTGGGCAGAGGATTATGTTCTCCTGGAACTGTCCAACTTTTCACTCCAAGACCCAAAGACTCAAAATGTCTCCATTTCTAATAAAATTTTCCATCTTTTTTTCAAGAAAACATGAAAAGGGGGAAAAAGGGGAAAATCCAGGAAAAAAAAAGGAAAATTTTTTTAAAAAGGAAAGTAAATCTGAACTTCTATGTACCTGCTGCTAGGTCCTTTGCTTCCAGCACTTTACAAACAGGTGGTGTAAACAAGCATAAGCAATCACCTGAGGAGACACCACATGGCAGTCAGCAGAGGTCTCAGAGGGACACTGTGTCAGGTGTCTTGCAGAAATACCAAGGGACAGCTTTGAGGGAGCTGGAGGGAACAGCAAAGTTTTCTCTCCCGTACCTGCAGACAGTTGGGCAGACAGCTCTTGCCAGAATATTGTTCTAATCCCAGCCTCTTCTATTCTACATTCTATTCTAGAATCTCACTTCTCATATTTCTAATAAACTTGTCCCCAAGAACAGGAATGTGAACAAGCCCCTTGGAGAGTCCTGTATTCTTCATCATTATGAGTCTTGCCAGTATCTCTTAGGAGAGCTAGTGCAACTGTACCAGGTCTGTGCTGTACTCGTAACAAGACCGATCTCCAGTGTCCCAGCTTGCCCTGGAACCAAATAACCACTATGAATATTCAAGACAGAGGAACAAAACTCAGCCCTCTCAAATCCTTTCCTGAAAGATGATTATTTTCCCCAAAGGAATGTCCTGAGTTTTGTAACTCCACTGACTTTGGTGGAAGAAGTCTCCTTTCTGAGCTGAGGGCGATTTGTCTGCTCTGTTAAGTCCAGTGACAAAGCACACGGTGCTTTCAATGGGATCAGAAATTAGACTGCCTGTGAACAAGCAACAGACAGAGGTTTCACCTCACTTACTCTGATTTAAACGCAAACTCCTGTGACTTTTTTTGCGTTATTTCAGCTCTAAAGGAACGAAACGGAGAGCAGAGCTGTGCCAGTGAACGGCAGCTCCACAACTGCCAGGGGTTATAAAAGCAGCAAATACTTGCAGCAATGTGATTTTACCATGGAATTCCCAAGTCTGTTTGGGAAATTACTGACATATGATGCAAAATTAATTTCTCAGAATTAAATTTCATTTAATGAAAAGGAAAAAAAATAGATTAAAAAACACCCAAAACCATCAACAAAACCCCCCAAATCACTTGAAAATAAAACACCAGCAAACTCCACACAAAATGCTTTGCCATTTCTCATTTATTTGAAGAATACTTTTACCTGGATGTGTGTGCCTTTCACTTCCACATTTCTCTCTAGGTGCAATCCAGCAAACAATAAACAGCAACACTTTATCCCTTGTATTTAACAAATCAAATTCTCTGGTAATTTCACAATCAACAACGCCTGGTATTAGGGATTTCATTATTAAATCTGATTGAATATGATTAAATACGGCTCATGCTTTCCAAAACGAGTTGTACGATAGGTTTAAATGAACTCATTAGTGGTTAATGCAGCAAAGCGCTTTCTAAATGCTAATGTTTGGCTGCCTTTGGCTCGTTAATTAATTTGAAGATTGTGTAATTATCAGAGCTTTCCATTAGCATACGTCTACTCCTTTTTATTCCCAAATGACAGTTGTTTGCGTGTAACTATCGGAAATTCAATTATATTTATAATAAAAGTAGGACATCAAACCGCCCAAACAAGCACACTCTGCATGGGAACACCATCTTCTCCTTTAAAGTCTTCCTTTTATTACTGTTATTTTCAAAAAGAACAGAAGCTCAGCAGCTTTCTCTCAGCACAGAGAAAGGCTAGCAAAATACATGGCTTTGCCAGATAATTACATACCTCTGGAGATGTGAGGTCTGAAAAGGGCTTGGAAAGAAGCAGGAGCATTGCCTGGCTTGTTTTCCTCTCTCTTCCTTTTTCTTTTCCTCCCTCTCTTCTTATTAAAAAGAAACCCAAATCTATTTTGTACTTTACTTTCACAGGCTCTCAGCCATGAAATGAGGCAATAGGGCACAAACACCCTATCCAGAACAGAGAAGCTGGTGTATATGTATAGACACAGCACAGCCTCGAGCTCCTGGAGATGTGCAGGACCACAGAGCCACAGCCTTTGCTGCAGGCTGGGGAGGTGACACTTGGTGAATATATCGTCCTCATCTTTAGGGCAATGAACACACCGGCAGCTCTACTTTAAATAACACAAAAGCACGGAAACAAAGCAAAAATAGTTGCTTTAGCAGATAGTAGGCACAATGACGGGATCAGAAATGAAACTGAGAACTGAGCAAAGTGCTACAGTCCAGGCTGAAGCCTGTAAGAGCAAGAGTTGGGTTGTGAGATACCAGCGCTTCCTAAACATCAGCGTGAATTCACGAGAGACACCACAGGTTAACTCATGTCAGAAATTCCCGGAGCTGAGAGGCTCTCAGGTGGAAGAACAGAGCTTGATCTCCAGCAGGCATTACAAATGTCAAGAACTAAAACAATAAATTTGTTGTCTGGATCATTTATCTCAGGCTTTTTAAAGGCACGTCTGATTTCTCTAAGTCTCCATGGTCATCTTCACACCACACACAGAATTCACATCAGTTCTTATAACATTAAACAGGGAACTTGTTTGTCATCAAAAGATGTCATTTCCACCAAATGTGGGATTCTGTGCTGTAGTTATCCAGTGCCACAAACAGCTGGATTGGCAGCATAAGTGTAAAAGCCAGAAAACAACCCTTGGGGTTCATTAACTTGTGTGCCATTGCCTGAAAGGAGCCTTTCCTCATCAGCAGGAGCCTTTCCTCACCAGCAGCTGCAAGCCAACAATGCATTAACACATGGAAATATTAAGCCTAATAAGTAACTGTTACATTTTCTAGTGAAAGAGAGTAACTTCATTTTCTCAAATAGTCAACTTGTATCTCAAAACAAATCCAATACGCATCACTTTAGATAAATCATCTGAGGGCTTTGGTTTGTTAAATTGCTGTTAATCACAGATGTTTATCCTGTGGACTTCTAGGTGAGCAATTATTCAAAAATCAGCAACTAGGCATGATTAAGGAACTAGCCCTTCATTCCCCTCAAAACCTCACCCTCCCAAACCTTCACTCAAGGGAAAAATGCAAGGAGTGATTGCAAAGCTAAATGTATCACAATTTCTTAGCTACTGCTCATTTCAATGCAAAAAAAACCCAAACCCCTGTTAATTCTTTGGTTTTCACTACAGTTGCTGACTTGCTATGCAATTCCTATTCCAGAGGTCTGCCTCAGTAGCAGGAGGATTAAAAGAGATAGGGTTTGGTTGCATTAATAACTGACAGAGGGAATAGGATGTTTGAGATTAGTATCTTAGAGAAAAATCACACCTGCAAAGGCCTGTCACCAGCTTTGCTGCTGTAGGGGCAGGTTACCCAGTGCTCAGCCACTTTGATTAACACCCACAAATCCTCTCAGCACCTCTTTCCTCTTCCTACATCACACCAACTGAGGTTTGCAGCAGCCCCTCTAAGATCGCAGTGACTCCTAGCAGCAGCTCTCTGGTGGGGTTTTCTGCACGTGCAGAGTGTCCCCTTTTCCCCCAGCCTCCAGCACCAGCTTTGAGGGGACACAGATATCAACAGCCCCCCGAGCAGAAGGCACAAGCCCTGCTTGCTGGGCTGAACCTGCAGCCCTCATCCATCACATGGCTCCAGAGCCTCAAAGGGGATGGAAAAGATTTTCAATGATGTTGCAGTAAGTTTGTCTTGAGGCTTCAGCCATCTCCCTGGCAGCAGCCTGTTGGTGTTTTCAGGCATGAGATTAAGAATTCAGATAGACTTTGAGATGAACTGCTGTAGGGAAACGTCATCTCTTAAGACAGCTGGAAAAGAGAATCACTGACTCAGCAGCTGCCCAAATCAGCAGAAGATGCAGGAAAATAAACAGGCTCATTAGAGAAATAGGCCAGTGAAGAATATTATTGCTGAAGGGTGCAGGAACAGGCAACTAATAGAAAATTCACAGGGCTTCTACCACAGCCTTAGACAAGGAATGCAGGGAGTGATGAGAAAGGAGCCAGCCTCCTCAGGCAGCTCCTGGCACCTGAGAAGAGTCTCTTGGCCCAACAACAAATAGATGAAACAAAACTTAAAGCATGCACTTCAACCATGGCATTAGCCTCAGGAAAAGGGGCAGCACAGGTCAGCAGAACCACGGAAAAAGCGACAGGAAAGCAGTAGATGTTAACACATTGCAACCACTGTCTGAGATACAGGTCACACCAAATGTCTAGAAAGAGGGGTTTTTTAAAGCCAAAGTCACAGAGACAGGGATGAAGACTTTGTCTTACTGAAGTTACCCAAGATTTGGCTACTGACATTAACGGAGGTGACAGTCACTCTAGGAACGTCTGTAAGAGCAAGAGGGAAAACACCTTCTAGTCCCCTGAGGTACATCATTTATGGATGAGAAGAGACCCAATGTGCTGAAATAGCTCTCCCTGCTGTTGGCCAGGAGAATGCCCTGGGTATCAGTCCCTGTGGTGGTTTAGCCCTAAATGATCAATAACCAACCCACCCAGTTCCTCGCTCCTCCCCAACTCAGCAGGATGGGGAGGAGAATCAACAGAGAGTTCTAGAACTTTCTGGGTTGAGATAAGGACAGTTCAATAGAACACCACACAGAGCAGGCAGTTACAGCGATGGCCAGAGGACACAGAACAACGAGCAATGCGCAGTGTGAGTGTCACCGCGCTCATCCCGGCGCCCGCCCGGCAGCGCACCCGCAGTTCCCGCACTGGCCGCAGCGCCGCCCCGGCCCGGCCGCTGCCCCGAGATCCCGAGCGTGACGTCACCGGGGATGGCCCGGCCTGGCCGCGCCCCCTAGCGGCAGCGGGCGAGACTGAACTCTATCCCGGCCAAACCCGGGACAGTCCCCAGACCGCACTTTAAACCACGCGCTGAACACAGCGGGGAGAGGCAGCTGTGCCACAACACAGACAGGCATGTGCCACAAGACTCACAGGCGTGAAACGGAGAGCTTTCAGTGCAGCTGACCCCTGACAGATGTGTCTGTGGAGGTTTCCCCATGGTCCTGCTGAGCTGACAGCCTGGCACCCTTCCGAAGCCCTGGCCTTCCTCTCGTTCCCTCCTACACAGCCACACATAGGTGTTTATTGTAAGAGGATGAGTGAGTGCTCCATCCTCCTCTCAGTCAAACAGACCGCGGTTCCAATGCAGCACCTGATGTATCTGCCTTTTGATCTCCTTTCTTTGCACTCGAGGTCTCCTCTGGCACCTTCACTTAGGCAGACAGAGTAGTACACTATCACTTACTCAGCAGATGATGAATCTGACAGTCTAATCTTAACTTCTTAACATCTGTGTTTATTTACTGAAGTAGTAAATTGTTTCCTCTACAGCACAGAGGGGTTGATTTGAACAAGGTAACATCACTGCAACTTGGTGAAATTTGGTACTTGCACATGCTTTCTTTTGAAACTACATTTCATATCACTTAAGTATCTGAATAACAGTTAATCTTAGGATCCAATCTTTGTTTTAATGACTCCTCTGGATGCTGTTTTGTATAGAGGAGAAGGAAGGCTGGAAGTCCACACTTATGCTGACTGGATACCGGATAGCTGCATGTGAGCAGCAACGCTTTTAGGTCAGAAGAGGAATTACAATGCCTTAATGCATCACACAGCTGCACCCTGGAACTGAAATCCCAGCTCTATTAGTCCTGATCAATTTGTTTTTCGAGTTTCTGGACATGACCTTCAGGAGGAGAGTCTTGCTGGGAAGCCTGGCAGCAGCTCCTGAGCTGGATGCTTCTGCTCTTGCCCCAGGCCTGCAGCTGCTTGGGAGGCTGCACATAGCACAACTACTGCCCTAACACCAGGGGAAAGAAGAAAACAAAGTCTTGAGGCTTCTAAGGGAGTAAGTGTAGCACTGCTGCAGCCATCTAAGCTGGAGCTGCAAGTCTGGGAAAACAGTGGAAAATCACAAATCTAATGGGAAATCTCTCTCTGTGGTAGTGATAATAAAATACTAAAAAATCCCTTCCTCCTCTAGTCTGCACTTGTGGATATGGAAGCAGCTGAGAAAACAGCACACACACCTACCCCCTCCACCACTGCTGAGACTGCGGGATCCTTAAAATCCCTCTCTCAATTAGGGCTGATAAAGGAGATGCCTTTTCTTCTGATTTATTCCCCATGGCAGCAGCAGCCGTGCTCAGGCCCCTCAGAGGAAGGTTTCAGCTCGCTCCCCATTACAGGCAAGAGCAGAGTAGCCAATAAGCAACCAGAAGTGATCTGCATACTGAAAGTACAGTTTATACCTCTTCACCGTTTTTTTTTTCCAGTCATTCTCCACATAACTATAGACATAAGAGCACCCTCAGGTGTCCGTTTTCTGGAGGATACATCCAGAGATCTCCTCACGTATCAGGCTGTAGTGGTTTAACCCCGGCTGGAAACCAAACACCAGGCAGCCACTCAGCTCAAAACCTCCCTGGCATGGGGGAGAGAACCAGGAAAGTAAAAGTGAGAAAACTTGTGGGGTGAGATAAAGGCAGTTTAATAGGCAAAGCAAAAGCTGTGGGCGCAAGCAAAGCAAAACAAGGAATTAATTCACCACATCCCATGGGCAGGCAGGTGCTCGGCCATTCCCAGAAAAGCAGGGCTCCATCAGCTTCACAGTTTATAGAGAAGACAAATGCCATAAACTTGAAATTCCTCCCCCCTTCTTTTTTTCCCCACTATTATATGTTGAGCAAGATATCATCTGATCTGGAATATTCTCAAAGGGAAGATTTGGGCACCTACCTGGGATGCAGTGTCCTCCTCATAGAGGGAGGTGGGCATCGCTTCCGTGTGAGTCCAACACCCACCCACTGCACCTCCAACTCTGGATCCTGCAGCTCAGGTTGGATGGGCTCCAGAGGGGAGCACTCCCATTAAGGACATTTCAAGACACATCAAATTCAGGTACCGTGACATTAGTCCCAAAAGCCCATCTCAAACCTGTGAAACCACCTCAATATTGTGCTCTCAGGATTCAGATGGCGACAGAGATGTCCTGAAGCGTGCTCAGACTGCAGGGGAAAGGACTCCAAGGCTGGCTTTACACTTGTCAAATGCAGTCCCTCCATTTTCAATCCACTGTGGGTGGTTTTCAACAGCAAGTTTCAACATATTAAAACAAATTGGTTTTGATGGCATTACTGAAATAAGGAAATTACTTCTGAACATATTATAGCCAATAAATGGTGAAGAAGTGGTAATTTTGCTATAAAGTTCCAGCAACCCTGAAAACAAACCTGGGTTCACTCTCTCGGACTGTGACATGACCCACAACTCTAAAGGAATCAAGAGGACATTACGCATGGATGTTATTTCATGTGTAAACCTAAATGGTTGCAAACATCTGAAGCACAGCAACATGAGTAACATTCCTTTCCACCATGAGATCGAATCACTGTACAAACAGATCTCTGAGCTGTGACTGTATTACCACACAGACATTGCTCCCACATGTCCAAGGTCTTGTGAAGAGCTGGGGAAGCAGCTGCAGGTACCACCAGGTTGTGTCTGTTCCATAAACATACGGGTAAGGAGAGGGTGAAGCCCATAAACACACAGGCCTGAGAAATGTTTGTCTAAAGCAAAGGCAGAGTGGGAAACGGTGAAGGATACAGCATCCCCATTCCAGAGGCTCTGCTGTGTGTTCATGAAGAGATACAGCTCTCGGTGTGCTCCCTCTCGCTGCCTCTTACCCCACTGTCCTATGGGAAAACGCGCCAAACTAAGTGATAAAAATCATGTTTCGGTCTCTCGTTTTCCCCACTTTCACCACCTGTAAATCCTCCATCCCAAGCATTTCGAGTTACAGTATACAACATTCAGCCAAGGTAATATCAAAATATATTTTATTCTGGACCTCTTTCAGATCTGATTCAAATTACAGTTGTCAAAGCAATACAATGCAAAGGGAAACCGCAACAGAAAATGTGCCTAGAAGGGATATAAGGGCCTTGGGGACAAATCATTGTAATGTAGAACCAAAATACATCATAAAGTGTAATTAACATGGTCCAGGACAGTATAGAACATCTATATCAGTCTTCTTTAGACAATAACCATGAAAACTGAACAATAAAAGTCCTTTAAACAAGTACAAAAAACTGTCATGGGCTGGTTTACACTTTTACAACAGTTGTAATTTAACTGGATAACTGAAGAAATGATGCAGACATTTTAATCCAGTGCTATAGGTAGGCTCACAGAATTAGACCCAAAGGATTTGTAACTCCAAATGAAACCATTACAACTACAATGTCAATGTCAGGAGAGAGAGAGAAAATTACTTCTGTATTCTAGAATTAACTGTTCTGCACACTGCAGTCTGTTGAGGACAAGATTGCAAAGTACACTGGACTAGCAACGACATGCAGACTGTTTGCTTGTATTTACCCACAAATGTCAAACAAGGGATGAAGTAGAAATGAATGATTATTTAAAAAAAAAAAAAACAAAAGATAAAAGAAAAACAAACTCATGCCTCAAAGTTATTGTCGAGCTTCAAACTTAAAAGGCAGAGAGAAAGCAAATTATGTGCTCGAAACTACTGATCTGAAGCACTATTAACACACTAAAAAGCTGCAACCCGCAGGAGGCGGCGGCTCTCCCCGGTGCGTCAGCCGGAGCCAGGGCAGCCCCAGCGCCCAGGACACCACAGCACTGGCTCTGGGCACAGGGAGAGGGGAAGGCTGCTTCACGGCTCTCTCCCTATGGGAAACGTCAGGGATCTTGATGGAGATTTACTGCTGTCTCCCGAAGCCTTATTTTGCTTCTAACATGCCACAATGTTGCTTCTGCTTTCTTCAGACTTCTGGAGAGTGTGAAACCGATCCCTGCTGGGGAAGGGCTCTACGGGCCTTTATGAAGGGAGAAGCTGTCAATGATAAAGGGGCTCTGGGCTCACCCCAGCAGGCACTGCCCTGGCTAAAGCCCCGCCGAGGCCCAGGGGAGGCTTTGGCCGGTGTGAGCCAGCATCTCCCATCCTCATCCTGGCAAGGTTCTCTCAGGAAGTGAAAGACAATGGGATTTCTGGTTAAGTAAAGACTGGAAAAATCAGGTCCCAAGGCTCCTCTTCTCTAAAACAGACAAAAAACACACGACCTTGTATTTACAAGCTGAGAAGCCAGTTTGCCATTGTAATGAAACTCCTTCATTCAGCAACACCAAAGGCAACAGCTGCTGCGATTGCTCCTCGGGCAAACCAGCACAACCAACCTATGCCACTTAAACCCTAAACTTCTCCTAAACACAAAGAACATTTCAAAGCTACAGAGTCCCATTCAACACCCTAGCATGAGGTAAGCAGTGTAAGGAAAAAGGAGTGCTTTTTAAAATGAAAATTAATTAAAATTGGTAGAAATCTTTGGCCTTTCTCTCAAGATGCATTAAAGTGTCATGAAATCAAGAAACATGCTTCAAAATGCCATGTCATTCTGACTCTGGTAACTATTACCTCCCTCCACCCAACCCAGAAAAAGAGGCACTTTTAGTGTTTCATATAAGATTTCCAATCATCTAGTAGACACGCTAAATAACCCTGCACAGTTGTAGTCCCAGAATAAACTGAGTTTATCAACATTACAAAGAGTCTAAAAAAGCTTTTATGAGGACCTAGATATTCTCTTAACTACACTAAAAAGTCCACTGGCTGGGAATCTTTACATCAATTTAAAAAAATGCAGAAAAAGGTAAAGGAAAAAAATAGAAAACACAGGAACTCCACAGAAACCTGGACCTAACTATGCAGAAGTGAGAGAAACGGGATTCCAAGATGGATGCATAGAAAGACAGCGAACTCAAGAGCAGCTCACTTCTTATTCCAACCTTCATTCCGAGCCCAGTTTTCCCCCTTCCTTTTACCCCCTTTCGTTATTTGCCCATTAACGTGTGGAACTGGGAGACAGGGCCTGTAACGTCTGCCAAGGCTGATGCAGACGTTTGCCTTGACACCTGGAAACAGGCGCAGGAGTCACTCAATAGTTAAGACTAAGCACGTGCAGACATTCACACGCAGTTAGGGTCCTGCTGATGTCTGGCATGCTCAATCTAAAGGAACAATGTGGACAGTCTACCTCGCTACCAAATCCGAGGTCTTTGTGCTATTAAAATAATGTCATGGTTCTCTTTTCTTTTTGCTTCATGTAAGCACAGGGCTGAGCACTGGTGGCACACATGCATGGAATTGGGAAGAAAACAAGATGCAAGGAGAGGCTTGAGCAGGAGCAGCACTGTGGCATGCTAGTACAGGGCAACAACAACAGAACTACTGGCCAGATCCTGTGCCAGTGGAAGCTGGGTGGAAGTTGGCACCATCCCAGGGCAGCTGGGCACCGTGGGACGGGCCTTGGCTGGTGCCTCTGTCGCACTCGAGTCGCCAGACCTGACGTTCCTGCTGGGCTGGGCTTCCAGCACCTCAAACCCCTGGCCCTGCCTCACTGAAGCTCTGGTGAATCTATTGTTGAATATGTGATACTATGCTTAAGCAACTAGAATTACAACCAAAACAGCTGATGATTGAGAAAGAGGGAAAAAAATGGCAATACCCTAAAAAACATGGCTGTGTGATTTTGCAGCTATGTCACAGAATTCCACCACAATTGTTTAGATTGGCTGAAAGAATCATCCAATAACTTGTATGAAAATGAATAAACTGTCCATATTAAAATACAAAAGTACTATCAAGAATCACTTCTGACTTTCAGGTTTAAATTCAGTGCAATTAACAAATGCATTGCTAAAAGAAAAAAAAACGCAGCTTAAACATACTCAAAACATTTGTGTCTATTCCTGGGAGCACAGTTTAAAATTATTGCACAGAATTTCTTTTTTTTATTTTTATTTTCTTTTTCATTAAATGACAGAGGTCAGCCACAGTCATGGACCTCCAGCAATAAAAGCAATATTTCAAGTGCCAGACACTCAATATATTAGGTTTCCTACATATTGTAACTCACAGGGTAATTGCTCTAAACATTGGTAATATGTTCCAAACCCCTACGAACAGCTGGCACCGAACCACCGTGGATTTTATGGGTCTTTATGGATATGACTTCTTGTTGGTTTTTAAATGCTGTGTACGATAGTATTAGAATCCTGGGGTGCAGATAAAGAATGCATTGTTGACTTCTCTTTACCACTGGCAAATTGCTACCCTACCTTAGCCAAACTCAGACTTGCTTCAAGTCATGTTTATTCCATGGAAATAGCAGAAATCAATGCCTAAAGGACAACGGTTAAAATGTCAAAGCTGCATAATCTCAATTAAATCAATTTATATTTAACTTGGAAGGGGGGAGAAAAAAAAAAGAACCCATCAGAGAAAAAAAGGTTAGAGACTAGCAANTTCAGTGCAATTAACAAATGCATTGCTAAAAGAAAAAAAAACGCAGCTTAAACATACTCAAAACATTTGTGTCTATTCCTGGGAGCACAGTTTAAAATTATTGCACAGAATTTCTTTTTTTTATTTTTATTTTCTTTTTCATTAAATGACAGAGGTCAGCCACAGTCATGGACCTCCAGCAATAAAAGCAATATTTCAAGTGCCAGACACTCAATATATTAGGTTTCCTACATATTGTAACTCACAGGGTAATTGCTCTAAACATTGGTAATATGTTCCAAACCCCTACGAACAGCTGGCACCGAACCACCGTGGATTTTATGGGTCTTTATGGATATGACTTCTTGTTGGTTTTTAAATGCTGTGTACGATAGTATTAGAATCCTGGGGTGCAGATAAAGAATGCATTGTTGACTTCTCTTTACCACTGGCAAATTGCTACCCTACCTTAGCCAAACTCAGACTTGCTTCAAGTCATGTTTATTCCATGGAAATAGCAGAAATCAATGCCTAAAGGACAACGGTTAAAATGTCAAAGCTGCATAATCTCAATTAAATCAATTTATATTTAACTTGGAAGGGGGGAGAAAAAAAAAAGAACCCATCAGAGAAAAAAAGGTTAGAGACTAGCAATCATAAGCCACAAAATCATTTGTGATTGAAATAGTGTTATAAAACCGGTAACTTTGCAAAGCTCTGTAATATAAACCATTCCTTAAGTAAAATGCCTGTGACATAAATTTGACAACCTCTCTTTTTATAAATTTACACTCTTGGAATCTTATGCAAGACATGACGCAACCTTTTTGACTACACATACGCATAAACACGACCTCATGCTATCATTTACAAATCAAATCACTATCAGTAATACTTTTAATCACATGAGCAGAAAAAAGGTTTGCCATATACATCTGTCATTGTAAGAAAAATACTTGATATTGTAAACAGAGTAAAAGACACTATATAGTAGTGATTATTAAAAAAATAGCAGCTTACATCTACCCTATATTTGGAAAAAAAAATGTAGTCACAAGATACAATAAACTGCAGGACTGGAGCAGCAGGGGAATTAGTGCAAGTATTCATCTTTTAAATAAGCTGAATCACTGCTATTAAAATAAACTTGAAGCAAGTCCTCTGTTTTAAGGGTTTTTTGAGATCTAAGGTAGTAAACATTTTGCCTCTCAATGGCAGTGTTATCAAATAGATGCCAAAGGTTTTATTTTCATAAAGAAAAAAAAAATTACATGAGCTATTTTTAATACTGGAGTTTGGTTACAATTATACATCTAAGCTCCTACAAATAACGATGGGCAACTCTCAAAGAAGCTGTGGCATGAACCCTTGTCCAGAAAGATCTTACCCTCTTAAAAACAATCCCCCAGCTATACTTTGCTCCTTTTCACAACAGTGCACAATTTAACCATATTTCAGCTATGGTCTTAAAGCAACAGAAGATGCATCTTCTTTTTTTTTTGTCTTTCGGTTGGTGTTTTTTTGTTTTCCTGCATCCCTGTATTTTTCTTTTCCAGATTTTTGTGCCCTTCTACTCTTGAGTTTGGCAGAATTATGTCCCAAATAAGAAACCACTGCATTTCAGCCATGTCGCCAGAAAACAAAACATAGCATTATGCCCATTACTGTCACACTTTGTGGATGAGCAGGACGTGAAACATCACGTCTTGAAGAAGGATTTTTTTGTTTGCTTTTTCTTCTCCCTCTATAATCCCTTTTTCCACCCTTCTCTCTGTTCACAAAGTTGTGCTCTGGGAGCCACAAAAGGTACCAAACGTTATCATCAGGTTCAATCTACCTCTTCAAAGAATGTATTAAAACATGTTTCAAAGAAACATTGTTTTCCAAGGTGAAAAAAAAGAATATATAAACAAGAAACTAATTCACTCCCTTACTTCATGCATCCGTAAACTCAACCAAACAAAACAGAAAACCCAATGTTTCAAAGCAAAGAAAAACTACTGCTGCAGATTTCTGTAAGTCCATGTTTTCTGTATACATAAACTGCTCAGCTACTGAGAAGGAAAACAAAAATACCCCACAGTCCATCGTGGTGATGGATTTCAAGGGGGGGAAAGGGGTAATGAAGGCTGCCATTAGTATCTTCTGAATTTGGTATGTATATGGGTCTGCTCTTGTATATGGTATATTTCTCTCTCTCGCTCTCTCTTCTGTTTTCCATATCCGAAACCTTTAAATGTTATTTTGGGGCACAGCAGATTCCAGCACTTGGTGAACAGGATTCACAAGCTGTGACAAAACTCTGTCATCCTCTTCAGGGTGTCATTTCTTTTTTTTTTTGTTTTGTTTTTCCTTTTTTTTTTTTTTATATACAGTATATGTATATATTTCTTTTACGTTTGGCTGTAGTGGACTGGCCATGGTTCAATTGGGACTATAGCAGTACATGGGTCAGGGACAGTCATTTTGGCTATGTACACATTCATAGTCGGTCCATGGCTTCCAACTAGTAGCGCTATTTCCGTAGGTCTAATACACAAACCTGCAAGAAAAAGAAAGACACATCCAGAAATTGTACTTTACACAGATTGTGGAAGCTGAATCTTATGTCTACTAACAATACACTGGGGGAAACATTATCACCAGCTGAGCCCTTGTTTCTGAGCATCCAGCCAGAGCTGGGTGTGCAGAGTACTGCTGCTTTATCCATTACTAACAGAAGATCAACAACAGCTTATCACAGAATCTTAAGGGCTGGAAAGGACCTCGAAAGATCATCCCAGACCAACCTCTCTGCCTGAGCAGGACCATCTAGAGTAGGTCACACTCGTACAGCTGGGTTTGAATGTCTCCAGAGAAGGAAACTCCACGATCCATCTGGGCAGCTCCTTCCAGTGCTCCCTCACCCTCACAGGGAAGAAGTTTTTCTATATGTTTCTTTGAAACCTCTTCTGTTCCAGCTTGTACCTTTTGCCCCTTGTCTGATCATTGGCCATCACTGAGAACAGCCTGGCTCTCTCCTCCTGACACCCACCCTTTACGTACTTGTGAACATTAATGACATCACTGAGGGGTGATCTCAATGATAAGAACTGTTTGCCTGTTATTTAATATCATGAGTCTGAGAATTTACTTGAGTAAGTTACAAAGAAATAGTCAAATGAAATGAAAAATACGTGGACAGAACTGGTCAGAACAATTCTGAAAAAACAGTTAATGGTACACAAATTTAGTCTTTTCAAACTCTTCACTAAGTAGTGCCTCTACTTCTGCCAGATAGAGGAATCTATAAGTAAAATAGAATCACACACAAGCTATGCTTTTAGTCATCAAATAGTTCAAAAGTGTCTGTATATCCTTAGTTATTACCAGGTACATTTAAAACTGAGGAGATGGGAACGGCTTTTGTTGGCAAACAACGTTCAAACAGAATAAACCCAGCATTTATAAGAGAGCAGAAACTAAGTGAAAACCTATCTGATTTAAGTACAATCAGCTTCTTGGGCCAAACTACCTGGAAAACTGGAAAGGTTACACAGCACATGTATAAAAGAGTCATCTAGGGGGGAGTGATAACTCACTTCCACTCAGAGTAAGCCTTGAGCTTCTGCTCCTTTTGTAGTATTGTCTATACTTACATGACTAAAACAATGTAAAGACCAACAGCAATTCTCTAATTTAGTCTCTTACAATTCAGAACTTCCTGTTCTCTGTTCTGAACTCTCAGGATGCAGTCTTATCCACCAGCATGGGGCTGGCAGGGCAGGAGAGCCCTTTGGCACCCGTATTATGGTACCACCTGCAACTCCAGGCTACCAGGAGTGCTTTTGCTGATGTTTGTAACTTTAAGCTACAGCACTTCAAAATACAATTCCTTTATTAGTCTCACTTAATTTGAATTTTGCTTTTCCTTAGGGTCTATTCTCCTTTCTTTTAAAACCACAGCACAGAAGAGGCACACAGAACCTCAAGTCCTGCATCATTAGGTTGGCATCGCTCCACAGAATGAAGTCAGAGCGCTTACAGGCAACGTGACAGAGCAGCACGCAGGGTGACAGCAGGAGCACTCACCACTACTTAGAGCTCTGACTTTTTTCCCTTCTGAGCATCATAAGCAGAGTGGCATTTCCATAGAGCTCCTGTCATTTTTAAGAACTTTTTAATTAGGAGCATTTAGAAATTCATATTTTGTTTCGCTGTACTTTCTGCTGAATGCAATGCAAAACATATTTCATTCCTACCACCCATTATAATAATATCACCTGCACTGAACATTTTCACTTGAAAAGGGCAAAAGAGACAGAAATGAACTTGTTTCCAGGCTACAAGAAGAGCAGCCACACAGAACACACTTCCACAGTAAGCCCCAGTAGGGACAGAAAGTCTAAATTAGAGGCATCTTCACCTTCTGAGGCTTTTGGAGGGTTTAGAACAGTAATGCATGAAGGTGGAATGAAGACAGTCTCCTTACAACATCATAGCACCCTCACAGGTGAAAATTTAAAGAAGAGATGGCTGTTTTCAAACTTCAGCTACAGAAGGAAACTCTCTCCATTGATAGCTAAAAGATTTCCTGATGACGCTGTTGTTACAGTGGCAACCAAGTGAAGCAGCACTTACTGAACCATCTGAAGCACTCGCTCCAACTTTGTCTCCCGCTGCATTCCAGCAAACCTCAAAAATCCCTCCTGTTCCCCGATAACTGTGAACTAGGGCACCTGTCTGAAAGGGCACAAACCACAAAATTAGTGTAACGACCTCCAAGCGAGCAAGTAAAATTTGTACAACATGTAAAACATCCCCCGTGCTTTTAGAAGGTTAAATTCTCAGAGGAAATTGTCCAGATGAGACTCGTTGACTATCTCAGCATTGTGTCAAAGGACCTGACAAACACAATTATCTCATCTTGATCTCTTGTGTTCAGAAGGTAAAACCAGGGATGGTCATGACCACTTCCCATTACTAACATGAGCCCCTCGAAAATTAATATCCAATTCCCAGTAGTCAGAGCTCCCATTTTGCCTAACAACAAGGTCTTTAGACTTTCATCTGCGATCTTTTTTTTGCCAGAAACACAATATGAGCAATAGCATCCTTCCTTAGAAAGTTATGTAGAAACATTTGGTTGTCCTTGTGTTCTCTCACTTTACTTTCTCCTGCTTTTCAGTGAAACCCAATGAAATAGCTTTTAGATTTGTACGTCTACATCGAGTCATCATTTTTCACAGCAAATTCATTTCAGGAAGAATTCAAGGTTCAGAGTTAACAAAGGATTTTCAGATGATGGGGGGTGGGCACTTGGCAGACACTGTGTTGAATATATTTAGATGCTGGCTTTTTTGTTTACTTATTTTTGTTTGGGATTTTCATTTGTTTTCTTTTCTGGTTTTTTTTTGCTTGTTTATTTTTGCTAAGTAAAGACAAGGTAAAGACAATTACTAGGTCAACATAGGCAATCACTCAGGGAGAAATTAAATGTACATCCATTAACAGAGGTAGAGAAAAAGCAAATAAGGGTAGTAAGATAGCAAAGATGGTGCAACAAAGGTTGGAAGAGTGCTGATAGAAAAGAGCAAACCACAAACTTCTAAACAGACAGAAGAGCTATACCTGTGTATTCCAGATGTGTACACATTTATCAAAGGAGCCACTGGCCAGGTACCTGCCATCAGGACTGAAAGCTACACTGTACACAGGTTCTTGATGTTTTGTCAGAGTATGAATACAAATTCCTCTGTCTACATCCCATAACCTAACAGTAGAATCAAAGGATGCACTGTCAAGGGAAAAAACACAGATTAATTACATCTCAATTTGACATGTTTTTGTTACAATACAAACACAACATTATCAAGTATCCTACATTTTTCAAAACACTCAGTAACGTACATATATAAAAAGTGAAGTAAAAATAAGGCTTAATAAGCAGTTAAACTCAGGATTAAATAGTACCTTGCTAACATAAGATTGGCATTGGGATTATTTGTTCCTGGTCCTGTAGGACTCCATTTGATAGTATAAATTTCTTTGTTGTGTGCTTGTAAATCATGGACACAACTGTCTTGTTTCATACTCCAGATCTATGATAAAAACAGAAGAAAACACAAAGACATTTTGCACAATATTGTACTAAAATACATTTCAGATCTTTCTTCTTTGCCATTTGCATCCTGATTGCTACCTTTTAGGCCATTCAAAACACTTGCTGTAACTACTGGGTTTCTAGAGTAATAACGACAAGTGTGATTTCAGTACCTTCCATTTTTGCATTACAAGTCCCTGATGGGGTTAACGAACAATAAAGGTGCTGCCTATAGACATCAATCTGCACGCAGTAACTATGAGTCCATGGGAATGTGCAGGGAAGAGAGCAGATGCTGCAGTGAGAAGAGCAATACATACATGTTCATGTCTGACTTCACAAAATATCACAGTCCTATTTTTAAATGAACTTGCTACATAGATTGAGTGAAACAAAGGGGCAGCAGAGACGTTTCCTGGTTTCATAAAAAGTCATGGATGCAGCCATTAGGACCCTCTCCTGGCTTATTAGGGTGTGCATTGCCAGGCGTTTCTTCAGTAGGTCACAGTTTTAGGACGCAAATTCCTGCATGATAACTTGCAACAAACCAACTAACTTGATTCTATTGACACTTCAGAAGGGGTTTTGGAAGGCTTTTATACTTTTCCAAAATGCGGAACTTTATATGGCAGCTAACCATCTGAATGCTTCTTTTAATGGCATCTGTTTCTGTAATGCTTTTAGCTCACCTTTTGTTAGAAAATGCTAACAGGAGTATGTTCAAGCCCAACTGTATTTAAGATGCGATCAAAGTGTATGCTTAAATGAATGATGCTTTTCAGAACTGATGCCTCACTAAAGGAGATTGATTTTCAGTGTGTAGAGAGAATTAAAATTACATTTCCAGCTTAAATGGATGGGATCGAAATCTAGCTTCTCTTCCCCAAACTAGTACAGATGAAAAGAGTCTATGCTAGCTGCCCTAGGTAATATTAAGTTGGCATCACAAGAGAGAAGAATAAATCAATCATCAATATGCATCTCCCACAAGCTTAAAAATCTGACATTCATTCCTACTGCTATTGAAAAGTAAGTGATCCACAATTGAGTAGTGATGCAGAGACATATCTACAGGCAATTGATCTTTCCGTTATTCCTGAACAAAATGATAAAATCCTTTCCAGGCTGAGCTGAATTCAAAACAGTAACCAAGAAGTGAATTTTCTGAGCCTACAAATGATGACATGTTGTCCAGTTCCTCTCTACTCACCGAGAGGAGCAGCAACAGCTTGAGCTCTAGACTAGAATTCATCTCACTTGAGTTCCAGCTGCATAAGTATTAAATGCCCAGCTTAAGTTGGCTATTCTGACTCCAGCCATTGCCAAACTGATGTTCTCAAGAGTTTAATCATCACACTTAACTTAGCAGAGGATGAATTGCTCCTCAGTGGGGTTAGACCCTGTGTTGACTAAATTTGTCTAGGCATCCAGCCTTAGACTGGAGGCTTAATGCTTAAATGTTCACATTTAGATAAGGTGATTTCTATTGCAAGAGCCTGACTGTGTGCCAGCAGAGAAAGGGATATTTGGCTATTCGTTCAGCCATTCCCTGTCTCCGACTAAACAACAGTGAGCTAGATAGAAATAACTGCCCCGAGGGCTGCCAGCAGGACAGTACTGTCAACATAAAACCCCATATCCTGAAACCCTTACCAAACACTGTTAAATCCCTACTAAATATAAAGCATATGGGAGTAATGGAAAAGCATCTGTACCGTGGAAACAGCACAAGCCCGTCAGATACAAACAACTCCCTTTCTTCCAGTGCATCTAACCTGGTGGTATTTCTATATGGCTCTCTAGTTTGCCTTGAAGCTGATGGAGTTACAGTATCCTCTGCATTCACAGGTTTACCCTAGTTCTACAAGAAAGCATGTTGCTATGAATTATTTGGAGGAAAAGTGTCATTGAAAACTGTAGAATGATACCTGATGAACTGTAAAAATCAAAGAGTATACACAGCCTCTTAAGAAACAAGATGCCAAAGATTTTATCTAGAAAGAAGGGAAAACAGAAGAAAACCAGGAAAGGAGCTAGTCACTCTTTCTTCTGTGTTACACAATATGCATTCTAAAACTCTTCCTTTTAACCAAAAGCAACCATCAAGTGTGACAGCTCACTGATTAATGACCTGATTCTGTAAACAGCTAAAAGCACCTAATAAATCACGCTCCAAGTCTCAGGCTGGCAGCCTGTAACAAGTTCTCTGGACCAGAGCTTGGCTCTGATTAAAAAGGATTTGTTGGGATTGCCTGATCTTGTTATGTTTAAAAAGAACAATTATTGGATGACATGGCAAGTACAGTGCTAGTGCTGGAGTGCCCCAGCTAATGGTGTGCATTCCCCAGGCCTACACAGAGCCAGCACCAGAACCCCTGTTACCTTCAGAGTCATATCATCAGAGCAGGATGCCAGGAGATTACCAGTTGGATCCCATTTGATTGCGTTTACTTCATTCTAAAATTGAACAGGGAGAATAAGTTTGAGTCTTCACTTCCATGACAAATGACAGCTTCCCAAGGATAAAGTTGAACAGCAGTTATGAGTACCTGTGTAACTGGTAGTAGTTCAACATTTCAGTCCCTAACTCTGCCTTCACACTGACATTTTTCTACCTGTTCATCACATTTTCCCATGCATGCTCTCACACAACACAGTTCTGTGTAGCAAAGTCTCAAAGTTACCATGTTTCCTCCTCTGAAGCTCACTTGCTATGCCAGTAAAGGAAGCTGCACATAGGAGTGCAAATTGCTCTAATAGACAGTTTGCCCATGACTGCAACTACAGCTACCCACATCTGTACATCTGTTGCCTGTTGCCAAAGCCCAACCATTATAGTAGTGCTGTATCCTGGCCAGTACAACTGAGACCTCAATCCTTCATTCATAAAAATATGATATAGCAACCTCCAATTTTCCAGTACTTACTGTGTGACCCTGGAAGGTTTTGATGGGTCTATCTTGTCCTAGTTTACAGACGTGAATACACATGTCTGTACTGCAAGAGGCAAACGTGTTGTTACTCTGCCAATCAACATCTAATGCTGGTGCTGAAAGAAAAAAAAGATATTAAAAACTAGGGTAGCTATTCTGCAGGAGTTTGACTTGCAAACTTGGTATGCACCACCTTAGAACAAATGTCAACAGGTAACAATCACTAATTTTAGATAATCAAACACTAGGGACAGTGAGAAATGCAGCCAAAAATCAGCTTTACAAAGAAATGAAACTGAACTTAACGCAAGTCATTAAAACATGAAACATATCTGAAATGAGAATTATACAGAAGACAGTGCAGCAGGATGAGCTGTAGTTAAGTCATCTATAAATACATCTCGAGTCAGCAACGAGGAACAGGTTCCCACAACTTATCACACTGTCATGCATGAGCTCATCTCCACCAACAGTCCATGCTTGTGCTGATGGATGGCAGCCAGGGAAAGGTAATGATTTCTTTCCTTTCTTAATTCCAGCATTATGAGGTGAGGCAACATGAAGCTTAATCACTGGCAACATATTCCATTTGACCAAGCCAAGATATTTATGGCAGGTAGCACACAGAATTGCTTGGAGTAAATAAAGAATTGATGGTTTTGACTGTTGTCATTCCACTGAAAACGTAGCGTGAGTGGAACCAAAAGTGGGAACGAGACACATTTCTTAAAGGCCCTTCAATGACATGTTCATCATCCTCTCTATTCTATTTTCCAGCTGATTCTGGCAGGCTTGCACAGCACGTGGCCCACAAAGCAATTTGTCTGACCTCCTGAGAGGCTGTGCTCTCATCTCAGCTGGCCAGTAAACAGCCTTTCAGCACGTTTGTGGCCAAACAAATTTGGGACAGCACAGCAGGCAGGGCAGAACAATAGGATGCGGGGCTGGGATTACTGTAGCAGGAAGATGACAAATGCAGTCCTTGACTGATAGACACAAATCCTTCGTGACCCACCCCCTGGATTTGTCTGCCACTGTACTACGGAAAGTCGGACACATTGGGATTATCTCTTACAGCTTTCACAGAACTGCAATAAAATGGTGAGTTATAAAATTATAAAATCAGAACAACTTTATCCTTGTTTACATTCTCAAAATTCATAAGACTATGAATATGGAAGTCAGTTTCCAAAGGCTGTCTGTAAGACTAAAGTGGTGTAAATAAGCATCATAAACTTCAGATTTTTTAACTCATTTAAATAAAACCACTTTTTTTCATCTTTTCAGATGATGAATTTGAATAATCAAAATCAAGACCTACCAGAATGAAAAGGAAACTGTTGCTTGGCTTCACCAGTGTGGGCATCCCAAATAATTGTGGTCTGTATTAAACAGATAAAAATAAAACAAACTTGTACAAATTGCCAAATTCCTCACAACTAACCCCATTCACCTGTATCAGACTCACTGGCCTCATCCCCATTGTCCAAACCCATCCAATTACTTATTTGTAGTGTTTTAACCAATACTAAAGGAAATGGTAGTGGATGTACAGACAAGAGTAGAAAACCTGAATCTGCTGTAATATTAGAAGGGTGTTTAATGACAATGTTGTGGGGTCTGGAGGGAAGAACGGGGTTGGGTTTTAACTAAAAAAAAATACATATTTATCTCCTTAGTCCTATTTATATTCCTTTGCTCCACTCCACACACCTATTGTCATTTCAATTTTGTTTATATAAACAATTAATCTTATTCTTAAGAATATGAAAGACGAAAGAGTGTAACTTTGTTCTGAGTTTTTTCCACTGACATCCTTCTGATGAAAGCAATCTTATACGTCAAAATTAGTATTTTATAACCACTATATTAGCTGCCAATATTCCTGACCTACCTCAATGATCAATGAAAATTTTGACACCGAATTCAGTAGGAGCATGAACTGACCACACAAATTACGTATAGAGAAGCAGAATAAGGTTGGGTCAATCTTTCTGTTAACACAAAATATTTTCCAAAGCCTAATGCTAGCTGCTTTGTCAAAGAAGTTTTCATTGAAACGAGGCTTCTATCTCTCTGAATATTTTCTGCAAACTAAAGCTGTACCTTCAGAAAGATTTAAAAACTGGCATAAACTGTTAAAGGAAGAAAACAATCCTTTCCGTGCATTAGGACTTCTACTTTTTCTTCCTTTGTGCCAGCACAAGCATTTATAGAGCTGAGCACTAAAACAAACCAGCTTAAACGTGTGTAGGAAAAAAAAGAATCATAAAGTAGAAAGTCTACTACACAGTGAAACTGACAGCTTTAAGTACACTTAAAAACTTTTGTGGACCTGTGCTCTTCCTGAGCTTGCAGTTTGCCAGTCTCACTCTGAGAAAGCCTCTCCTTACTTCTGCACCTTGAATCAGTTACAGAGGATAAACAAAACTCTTCTACTCTTGGAATTCTGTTCTATTCTATATCACTATGTGCCCTTCCTACCATTCATAAAACCTCTCACACGAACAACAGCTTTGAATTTAAAGACCTTGTGAGTCTAAGTTTGTTTAGAGATGTGAAATAAAACACAATTAAACAATGAGCTTCATGGCATTACGTTACTGCCACCTCTCCAGTCAGATATATTGACTTTTCCTGTGTTCACGCATTAACCTTTTTAATCATTCTCAGAATTGACTGAGATCAGAATCAGCATGATCCTGCTCCTCCAGTACAGTTTTTTTCTGAGGCTTTGCATGAAGTACCTCACTAAATTTTAGATGATTAGCTTTTATGAAGGTTTCACATGCACTCACTTTCCCATCTACACTAACCTAACTGGAGAGAGATCCAGGGACACTGAAATCTCACCAATTAAAATATCTCAGTACACTACTGTAAAACAAGGAAAGACAGCATAACAAGCTCTCTGTAAGAACACTTTACGTCCCATGCCTTCAGTTTCATTTACTTACTTTCTATAGCTTTGCTATTACACTTACAGTTAGATTACAATGGTGAAGGAAAGAATTTTAATTTTACCAAAGATTATCTCACCTTGTCCACTCCTGCACTTAAAATGAAGTTTCCTTTCTTGTTCCATTTTAACGCAAATATAGGACCTTTATGTTGCCCTAAGGTGCTGGCAAGATTACCTGAAAATTTATATTGATATGAATACATTAAAAAAAATAAAAAACTATGTTGTGAGCCACAATACAGGAAAATATCTTGGAAAAGTAAATCTTTTGCTTACCATCTTTAGTCCATATCCTTGCAAAGCCATCGTAAGATCCGGTTGCTAGAAGTGTACCTTCACTCTGCCAGCAAAAAGGTTGTTTTATTTGGTTATTTTCACTGCATAACTTAAAGCTAAAGAGCACAAAGTAGACTTCAGGTACAACACGTAAGATTTATGGTATTTATTCATTTGACCTGTGTCCGTGAAGTACAACACGAGAAATTACCATGCCACTCAAAAACTGAAATACATCAGGAGCCGTGGCAGAGGATGTACAGTTGCTGTCAGTTACAAGGTGACTATGCCAAACCCTAGGTACAATTTTCTGAGCTTTCTGAGCGTTGTCATTTCTACTTACGTTCCAATCCAGCGATGTCACGTCCTTGTTGCTGGGCACGTCCTGCCCTCCCTCTCGTATACAGTGCCGGAGTACCAGCTGCGTAGAGCCACTTGTGCTGTTCTCACTGAGGTTCCATATCCGTGCTGTTGAATCTCCAGATCTACAAAACAGGGAATGAGATTCTACCTCCTTCACTCAATTAATTTAAAAAGTATTCCCTTCCAAACAGCTGATGTTGTAGCATTTGATATAGAGGACGCTGGGGTAGGTATTCTTTTAACTTGTTACCATCAACACACCCAAGTCATATGTAGGTAGATGGTTACTGCACATACCCTGAAGCCAAAAGGTCACTAACGGGATTCCAGGCACAGATGAATACTTCAGATTCATGGCCACGCAGCACCACTGCCTTGTTGGGAGGGATTTCAACATCTCCATCTACTTCCATCATATCTGTGTGATTATCTGCATTGTGAGAAACAACAGAAGAAAGAGGTGGACTTTAATATTTTGGGACAACATCTTGTAACCCCTGTATAGTTCTCAGTCTTCTAGGATGAGCCTAACAATTAATTCACATTTTAAGTGGATTAAACCTTTACTAAGCTGCAATATCCTTTACTTATCCAGCTCCAATTTACGAAGTGCTATAACCAGATGGGGAGTTGCAGAAATGAGAGAAAGCCCTCAGCCTTTCTAACCCTCAGCATCCAAACAGATATAATTTTGAAAATTCAAAATTGAGGCCAAAAGGGTTTTTTTTGCTACGTTAAAAAAATACGATGTTAAAAGTACGCCCAGATTTTCAGGCCCGGCACTGCACAGTACAATATGTTACTCGTCTATCTTGTGCTTGAAAAATACATTTATGACACATTCAATTTCAAAAATAATTTGCAAAATGGCTTTAATTAATATAACAACATTTGGTGATATGGTAAACTGATAACTGAGCTTTTTAAACTACATCAACAATTACTGTGGAGTTGTGGCAATACATGGCTCTCTGAGTGATGTTGAATCCATATTGTTCTGTAAAACATACTGGGGGTAATTCAACTGACAAAACAGTTTTCTTAGCAGCTACCATCAATCATTTTCTATTATTAAAAAGTCATGCTGAGTGTAAATGCAAAATATGAAAAATGCTGAACAGTTCACCTGCTCCATATTTATTCACTGTGGCTAAACAAACCATTTCACACCTATGGCTTAATTTAACATTCAGGGTTTCTGTCATTGTTTGCATGAGTGAGAAAACAAAAAGAGCTATTAGAAAATGAGTATTTTTAAGAAAGGGCACCATATAAACCATTGCTCCAATTAAAGAGAAGCCACATCAGTACAATTTGGTGCTGCAGCCAGTAGAGGTTGCTGGTACACCACATCTAACAGTGGCTCAGAGCTGAAGTTTACACTTCACCCAGCTCACAGTTAACAAGTAAATATTCTTTTGAGATTTTTAAATGAAAGCATTGAAGTAGGGAGCTTTTTAAAGACAAATATTATATTTCCAGATGATTTACCATATATAATAAGGAAAAAAAGTAAAATCTAGCTGTAAAATGCAAAACGTACGTGGCTTGATATTGAATATTCTCACAAAAATCTATTTTCTTGAGATGCTTTTAGAGCTGGAGCTGCAATTATCTCTCTCAAATGTGTAATTCAGACTTTCAGAACAATATTTTCAAAACCATATTGTAAGGCCTGACCTGAACTTTTCTATAGTTTGCCCGATTGTGAGAAATGTTGCTTTAACCAGCGAGGATAAAGAAAACTCACTTATTTCACCAATCACAACTAGAACGGAACCACTGAATAAACTAAACCTGTAAGCAGCTCCCTTGAATCATTCTGAATAGCAAACTATTAAAACTGGTAACAGAAACAAACAATGCAGGATTTGTCTCAGCAACAGGGATAATCTCAGCAACACAAGGACATTTGCCCTATGGAGTTAGCAGAAATAGTCAGAAGTAGTTTGTAGAGCTTCACATGCAATGCTCAGTTTTAACCAGATGCAGATTAGCAGACTCCTGTCCTTACTCCTTGTACAGGGGCCTCCAGCTGAGGAGATGTTGTATTTAAAAAAAAAAAACAATTTGAGAGAATTCTTGATCTTTCTTCAAGAGCTCTCAGAAGGTTCTGTGAAAAGCCTTCAGAAGATGGGAAAGGAGCAGTACTGGGAGTGAGAATGGTCAGTGGAATACTGAATTCATGAATTCACAGAAGTTTGCATCTTCTCCTGCAATTCCATACATCAAAGTGGGGACAGTCAAAGGAGAGACATCATCTCTTCAAGGATCACCTACGATGAGGGAATTGTCTGCAAGCTGAAGGGTCACTAGTACCTCTACATTTACCCATTGTCTGCTATGACAAATGACAAGGAAATTACGTTAATGTAGGTTAAGGGCATTTCTGCCTCAACTTACTTGCTATAGTATGTGCTCCATTCTCTTCTCCATTTGCAGTGTTTTCTCCATTTTTCGCTGATCCCTGTTGGTTAGTGGCAGCTGCAGCTGCAGCAGCTGCTGCCTGCTGTTGTGCAAGTTTATCTCTGTAGGCTTGTTGCCTTGTCTGTACCACATCAGGCATTACTGCATCTATCAGTGAGAGAGACTCTATCGGCCTACCATCAAACAAGGTACCATCCTAAATTACAGCAGATGAGGAAACAAAAACAAAAAAGACAACAAGTATGAATTAACATTATTGGCAAAAGTTCCAAGGAAAACAAAAGAAAAAGTTCAGATTAAATAAATAAAACAGTTTACAAATAGTGCTGGAAATGATAACTCATCATTGTGGTTAGGACTGGAATTTCAAGTCTAAAATTAAGTGGCCACCATAAATATGCAAGAGAAGCCACCACAGGCCTCTGGAAGACCTTCTGGAATCAAAAGCTATACGCTTTGAGTTTGCTAAATTGTCTGCTAAAGCAAAAAATTCTATAAGCTATCTATGAATATGATTTCAGACATGAGTGGCTGCAACAAAACCTAATGCTTTGTTTGAAGAGCTGCAAACACCACAAGCCAGTGACCTGACTTGCAGAGTTAGTCTATCTTATTAGACTAATACTTTCCATAAACATATTATGAGTAGTTTTCTTCCTTTTTTTAAACAGTGCTGGAACACTTTCAAACAACAAGGAAGGATTTTATCCTGAAACGGACAAGACCGAGTTAAAAATACTCTTATACATATGCTAGGGCTTTGTAAGGATCTATTTTTAGGAACTAGAAGGATTCCTTGCAATAAATATGGAGTCTCCTTTTCCAATTGCTTTATTTTTGAGGCTTTCTACGAGAAAGGATTTGCTTCACTGGGACTATGAAAACTACACATAAATAGCAGACATAAAGGAGACTGGAAAGAGAGCAGAATTAGTGATAAAAATCCTCTCAGATTCCTTCTGTAATATAACTGACACATACAAAGGCTGCTAACCTTCCAGGCACAAATGAGAATGGAAATTGAGGGCGAGTATCTGCAGCATCAGGCAGGAAGATTCATAGCTTTCTGTACTGCTGAAATAACCATTTAAACATCAAATTTAATAGATCTTGCCCAAGATGAATAAGCCAGCAGAGGCAAAAAGCAAACTGGCATATACCTTCATCCTTCCTGCCACAAATTGAAACCCTCTGCTTGGAAGCCTTGCCTTTGGGCTCTCATTACTTCATTAGAACGACACATCACTCATGAGAGCTGCACAGTACTCTCCCACATGTCTAGTGTAAGTCTACAAAACTAAAAATTAAGAAGTTACTTGTCTCAGTGATTAAATTATTGCACTTTTCTGGATTTACTACAACATTGTATTAGGGTAAAAACTCTACAGACAACGGACCTTTAAGTCATGAGCCAGAACACCATGCCTGGTGTTGTGTGGCTGCACTGGGCAGAACCCCTACCCCAGTTATGTCAGTCCATTCTGGTTCCACCACTGGAGTCATGGTGAACACCAGCAGTAAGGAATCTGAAGTAAAAGTAAATAAATAGGATACAAGAAAGTTAAGAAAAAATACTAACATTCAAACTTACTGCAAGCAAGGAGATAATGCTGCTGCAGGCAAAGCCTTCTTACCTCATTAATACTGACTTCTGCCTCTACATACTGCAGACCTTTCTGGATGATGGAAATCAAAGCAGCTGGTGGCACCAGAGCACCGTTTATATTAGACTGGCTGATATGGCTCTCTATACCAAAGGTAAATGCTGAATGGGAAAACCCTAAAGACAAGGCAAAGACATCAGAATTGATTTATAGACAGACAACGTCACTTGCTTACCACTGTAGGATCTTCTGTTTACAAACCTAAGCAAATGATAAAAAGTTATAGCATGGTTATGGACTACAAAATGCCTCATCACAACACCTCTTTTTAAACATACAAAAATATTAAAACTAAGTTTACATACAGACACAGCAGTTACTAATTGTGGTATCATTGGCAAAACATTTGTGCATGAGTAAATATAAAAAATACAGTTTGCAACAGCATTTTTAGATCTATATTCTCAAACTATAGATATGTATAGTATCATATGTGGTATTTAATAAAATACATATCTCAAAACACCAAGACTAACCTGGTATTTTTACTCACTGATTTGTTACCCATGGAAGTAGAAAGTGAAACGGACCTGTATGTAGAACAGAATTCACTTCACAGTACAGTGCTGTCATAATTGTGTATGTTTTGGCAGTTAGAACCACATCAGTATTGCGCACTGATTAAGAAATGTCAAGTACGTTATAGTACAGCACTAGTAGTTGCTTGCACTTATTTTATCACCCTGAAAAGGTAAAAGTTAACCTAGAAAAAATAGTTATTCCAGCAAATTAGCTTACTGTCACAGAATTTTTCCTTAAACTATTTTTTTTTCCCTGTCAGGTAACCGAGAAGCTGCCTGCAGACTTTCAAATGAAGATAAAGGAATTTTGTGAAGCAATCTGCAATTGGAATAAAAACTTGGAGAGGACAGCGAGTTCCTGATTTCTTCTGACAAGCAGAGACTGAAAAACTCTGCCATCCACCGTTGCTTCTGGTGCTTCTGTGCCTCAATTTGAAAAGTCCGTGAGCAGCGGACAGATGTTACATCAGTCAAATGCATTTTCAAGAAGCCTGAGGCCACCCATCAGGAATCACTGAACAAAACTGAAAATCAGTAGATGTGGAAACACCAAGGTAACATATACATTAAAAATAATTCCTTACACTGTTACCTTAACATTGGAAACTTTTTTTTTTGCTTTAATATGCAGACTTCTTTTATGTCTTGCTAAGATCATATTCACTCCTGCCAGAGACAATCATCACTTGCTCATTTACTGGAGTATGCCCTGATTTCCAGTCAAATCTACCTGTTCCAAATGTAGGCTGCTTTAAGCAATCAGTATCACAGCTGTGAATAAAAGCTAATGTTGTCTCTTAGCATAGCTTCAAGGACAACCACCATCACAAAATAACCTGCAGACATATGGTTGCATTTTGAAACCCAAACATGCAACGCAAACTCAAATTGCAGATCTGACTGTGTGTGGGGAGTTTTAAAAATAAACTGTGCAAGGGGACACTGCTGCATTCTTGCTTGTCTTTAACAGACACAAATAGTTTGGACAAATATAACAGGAAAAAAAATTCTTTCCAAGTTTGACAATTTTCAGCTGTGTTTTGCTCTTACTTATAAGAAGCAGGAGGCTCTGCTTAGCCTGACATCAATAGACGAGAAAAGTGTCCTGAAGGAAGGGAAGCTTTTGAGAACTCAAGAATTGTTTCAGTAAAAAATCTGCTCATCTGTTATTTAGATTAAAATGATACAAGTCATATGGTCACAGTTGCCAGTTCTTCCTTTGAAATACAGCAACACAGTTACACTCAGGAAAAAATTCAGCCAGGCAAGATCAGCTTGCAGGAGCATCATCACTCCAAGCCAGAACAGGAAGAAACAATGTTTTGGTGGCCATTCTTTTTCCTTCTTCAAATAGCCCCAAAGAAAATGGTGCAAAGTGTCATCATCACCCTGCAGGTCAGTGATCTCCAGGAAAATGCATTTCTAGCAATCTAGTAAGTCCTTAGTTGGTTGACTGCCATCTGAACACTCCAAACTGCTAAATCTGATTAGGTTACTGAAGGTAACTTGGCAGGAATTCATTCTCTTGTTGAGAAGAAACACCAAGAAACAGTCCAGAGAGAAGTACATGCCTACTGGTCAAATAATTAATTGAATCTGCTTTTGCTGAAGCCAGTTGCAGGTGAATACCAAATAAATTATGTATGGTTTAATGACCAGAATTGTAAAAACTCACCTGACTCTTGCAAGTATCTATATACCAGGAAGTTAACCTCATCACTGCTTATACTCATCTTTATTCCCAGTTAAACCATGAGGTCACAACAAAGGACACAACCCTGAAAATAAAAAAAGTAGGTCTATTAAGTATTTTTAGTGCACAACATGTATCTCTCATCAAATGCCATATTTATGAAGTAACTCACTCCCTGGCAGCATAGACAATGGTTTTATTTTCTAATGCAAATAAGTCTACTGTAGTCATTTAAAAGTCATTTGTCTCACCACAACACAGAGGTCAGTAAATTAAATATTGAAGAGCTGGATTCTCAAATGATGCAAATTGGTACGGGCTGGGGAACTATGCCACTTCATGCCAGTGATAAAAAGGCCTCATTTCACAGGTTTAAAAAAAAAAAACCAATCAAGTGAGATTAATCTATTCAACATTATTGCCATGGAAGACATTTTTAAAACTGCATATTCCTCTCTGCCTGGCTAACAAAGACTGAGAACTGGGCTTCCCATTGGTATATAAGCTAAGTTCTCACTTTAACTTTCTAATTTACTTCAATTTTTAGGCACCTCTGCTGCAGTAAAAGTGTGCAGTATGGGCTGTAACACTGCATCTGTGCCCAGCTATTTCCATTAAAATGTAGAACATTTCAGCCATACATTTATGCTTTGCAAAAGGAACTCTTGAAATTACAGACAACCTTCATACAGACTGTTTTTAGTAACATTTCTCTAGGCTTTGAATCAATGTTTTAACAATAGTGATTGATATATATACACACACAATTTTCCTTTGAGTTTATTAAAGGTAAATATTTATCAAGACAAATAATATATCAGACTACTTACACTTTTGAGAACAGGTTTTGAAAATATGATGCAATAGTTTTTAAAACACAAAGATGAAGAAACAGAATACAGTATATTTGCTAAGCTTAAGCCTCATTTTTGAGAATATCCTGAATGTCTGAAAATCCTGATCTTTCCACAACATCTGGTAAACACATCAGCTTCCAGAACACAGGTTGAAATAACGTCCATCTCTTGCTCCTAGTACCTGCCCAGCATTTTTAATCAGTAGACCTTCAATCTCTTTCTTACCCAGCTACCCACCATCGTTGTTTATTTCTATAGACCTCTTTTCTACTGTTATTTCACAAAGTTTGAACTGGTTCTGATATTAGAAAAGGACTTAAGAACACATTTGCTTGTATAGTTCAAAATTAAGAGCTCTAGCTATATAGCTGTATAGTCAGGCCATTTGTTACCGTTGCTTGAAGCAGGAAAGCAGTGAACACAGCAGGGAGCAACACCTACAAAGTTATGATCAGCATTGTAAGGCTGCCATACATATTCTTTCAAGGCATCTTTTCCTAGCAAGATTTCCCAAGGAAATAGAAAAAAAAAAAAAATGAGAACACTCTTCTTATCTAACTTTTGAATTTCACCACTCAGTTGTAACCAAATTTGACAGTGGAGAGAGCTCTCCGAGATGAAACTTTCCTACAAGTCCATAATGATGTTGAGGAAAAACTCAATAAAACTGCTCAAGAAGAGAAGAGGCTACTGGATGAACTTGGAGGAGTGTGTTTGCCTGAAACCACACATAAACACTATCAAGTCAATGAGCACCCCCAAAGCTGTCCCAGCTGCACAGTCATCCGGTTAGTCAGCAGCCAGAGGCAGTAGGGAGCCAGTGTGCACTGTCTGCTTGGTTTGAGAAGGGCAAAGGATAAATTATACATTCCAAGAGCTGCTCAGGGACAGTCCAGACCCAGCTGGGCTCAGCAGGACCCAAGCTGGAGAGCCAGGGTTATCCTGCAAGGGGAAATAGAGGATGGGACACAATGTTGGATATATCCACAGAAACTCAGATCTCAGGCTTAGGAAGCAGCTCAAGCACACTGTACTGCTGAAGGGGGAGGATGGTTTTGGTTTCCTAAAGAAACAAATAAAAATCCAGAGCTACTTAAATCCTTTTCATTTCTAAAGGAAAAGAAAATAATTGTTCCAGTACAACAACTTCTAGCTAGTGCAGCACTTGTAAAGAAAGGTACATTGATACTAAGCATACACCACCCATCCGCAGTCCCCAGCCATGCCCCACACACACATTTCACCTGCCAGAGTACACTGAGGGCTCATTTATTGAGCAGTGTGTGAAATAAATGGCATTTTGGGCCATTGCACACAGTAGCAACCCATGCAGGGCTAAGCACTAATTTTATTCAGCTATGTTTTGTTATCATACCTGGCACAAATCATTTTTATTTAAGACTGCTTGTTACTGAGAAGATCCATATGAATAAGAACAATATTCTCCTTCAGAAAAAAAAAGAGGTAATTAAATTTAAGAAGACTCACAAAGTAGCCTTTTTAGATTACATACATAAACAGTAGTATTTGTTTTATGGGTCTTTTAGCAATTTTTAAAATCCTGCTACATCATCCAAAAAGATTAATCTGATCCCTGCATTAGGATTTAAGTGCTATTTGCTACACAGAGAAGACCTGCATCATTAATATGAAGAGGGCTCCCCACTCAAAGCAGGATTGCGAAAATGCCACATAAATGTGCCTGGTACGGAGCTAATGAAAACAAAAAGCTAACATTTTGCTTGTCGAAAGTGTTCGACATTTCTGCTCATTTCTGAAGGCTGGTTGAAGTGTTTTCCAGTGACGCTTCTGGTAAGGCACAGGCCACGCCAGGCAGCTAGCGACAGGTGGCACTGCAGCCCCGGCTTTGGGACCCTGACAGCCAGGAAAACACAGACACTTCTTCAGTAAATACATGGCTTGCCTGAGGAGGACACGAAATTGGAAAGGGTGCAAAAGGTTCCAAATTTTTACCAATGTATTGCTTTATCTCTTGTTTTCAGTGCTTATTTAAATACTCTGAAAGCCTCTTTGGGTATTACCCCTGTCACAGGCGCAATGGCTCAGCCAGCACCCGACTACCTCACAGCCAAGGGAGGAGAGCAAGCAACATACCGACCACCTTCCTTCCCATCCCAAAGGCAAACTCTACCATTAAAGAGAAAACATAGTAGAAATACAGATAGGAGAGGATACAACAATTATTTCTCTTTGCCAAATTTTGAATTTGTCTGCCAGGTATATGCTGCCAACCCTCCAAACTAGGGGCAAAGTCAACAGTGTCCCAGGAAAGGGCTCTGGCCACCTCCAGCCTTAGGAGCAGACATTGCAGAGCACTGGAGAGGCAGCTCAGAGCTGCGCGAATCCCATTTCACATGGCAAGGAATACAAACCATGCTGCCTCCTCTCCTCACTCACAGAGTTCTGGAGTGTAACCAGCAGGACTGACCCGAGTAAGCGGCAGCAAGAAGAAGCAGAGGTGGGAAAGAGACAGGATCCATCAACCTCAAAGCCACTGGCCATGTTGCACTCAGTGCTCATCACACACCACCACCCCCTTGCTTCATGCTGAAGTTACAGCCTGCCAGGGATGTCAGCACCAAAGGAAAACAGTGATGGGAAAGAAAATAAACCCGCTAACCTATGAACTATGTGAACTCCATTTTCCCTAATGCCCCAAAACAGCTGCAGGGCTTGTTTGGGAGGTGATGGAGAAGACTTCCTTAAACAGGAGTTGCACAAATGGGAACAGAAATATGAATAGAGGAGGAAAGGCTGAGAAAAAGAAAATGGGAGAGGTAAAAAAAAAAATTTATGTATGCACTCATGCATGTAAATATATACCCCCCATACCAACAAATCCACTTCATTAACGCTGGTTTAATTCCTCATATTCCACTATTTCCACATGCAATCAACTACTTATTTTGGGCATTTAATACATATTAATATTGCTCTTTATTTTACATACAGCAATTAAATAACTGAAAAGACACAGAAAAACAAGCCAAAAATAAGTAGAAATGACACGTAATTCCTACCAGTCTTAGATTTCTAGCTAAATTGCAAAGGTTACAGTAAAAATATCTCAACGTATTTGCACCTGTATGTCCCAAATCCATTCTGAAAATGTAACAAGATCCTTGAGGCTCTTTATTCAGTCTCTTATAAAAATTCCAAGTCTTCCTCAAAACATTCTGTGAATTTAGAGGAAACATGGCAAAGTGTAATGCACCCACAGTATTATTTTAGCTCCAAGTGTGCTTTTAAAGGAAAACTCTCCCACTTGCTTCTACTTTTGTTTTGTACGTTGGAGCAGTCACAGCGCACGTGAAGTAGATTCCTTACCAGTAAAACTAGGATTAAATAATAAAAAAGCCCCAGCAGGTAAAAACCAGATGTGCACAGGGCATACAAACTATGACTAAATCACTCATGGGCTTCCCTGGGACCACACCAAGATCAATATTCACCGCTCAAAACAAAGCACACTTCACGTCTCTTCTCAAGCTCTCAGCCCACACATGTCATTGTGATGCTCAGCAGTGCTGTAGTGCCAAGAAAACTGTATTGCAATATAGGTGACCTGTCACTTTGTTCTCCCTCGGTCATCCGAAACCACCAAGCCACATGCACACGTGTCACTTGTAGGATCCCCTTCCCAAATGAGTGTGTGTTTTATAACACCAGTGTTCAATAAGATTCAGCAAAGTATCAAGATATTTCAGGTAATTTTTAATGTCACTTACAGAAAGTTCCTGTACTCCCCAGGTATAAAACTTCTCAGCCACAAAATAAAAGGCAGCTTGTCTATACAGATGTTGGCCTCTAGATCCCCTCAAGAACCACATGTGCCGCAGATCAGGAACAGACAACATGTACATCTGTGCTTTAGACAAACCAACCTACTCATTCCATCTCAGAGTTCATGTCAGAAATCACATCAAAAAAAGTTACTTGAAAACTACTTTATTTCAAAGGAAATGGCGTTTCTTGTCCTAGAGTAAACACATCAACTTGACCTTCACACAGTCTGTCTGTAACATGCCTACCATAACCTGGGCACACCAGCATGTGGGGTGTATGACTTTCTCCATCCCTTGAGGGCCGTTCACACACTTTCATGTGAGAACCTACAAGTAAAAGTCATTATAACGACATCAAGTTCTACCATCACCAACACCAGATCCGCAGGCTAATGGGTGCCAGTGGTACAAATCCGACGCATTTCTGACAAATTATGATTCCACTCTGCGTGTTTATGTTAGCTTTGTATTCTTCTTCGAGACTCATGCCAGAACAGATGCTGCCTGATATGGCTCCTGGCCTAACAGGCTTTTTGGTTGCTCTTTTCTGCAAAACAACCCCAATCCTGAACTGGCAGAGAAAGTTTAAACATGAGACATACCACTTTGTATCTCTTCATCACAGTTTTATAACGTGTAGCAGATTTACTACAGTTAGATTTATTGCATCATCAAACAACAGCCTAAAAAAGTAACATTTCTTCAGTTTTAGGTGGGCTCTAACACATCCTAATTAGGTAGGACAACAGAAAAACCTGTCAGGAGGCTGTGAGTAATAACCTCCCAAAACACACCAATCGTTAGTTTGATACCAAATATATGCTAAAGGGAACAGCTAATGATCTGGGTAGCTCTGAAAAAGTGTTTAATGCTCAGATATAAACAGAAACAAAAAATCTTCTACAACAAAAATACTGTCATTAATCCTTTTATGTTTTTCCTCTTTCACAAGCAATCCAGACATTTTGCCAGCATGTGTGTACACAGACTGATATTTTTTTGTAGCTGCTGCTTAAGAATTTTCATTTTTCTAATGACCAAGAGAGTTTTATATTTAAAAAATGAAATTATATGAGCCAACCTGGGAATGCAGAGGTTTTTTTAATTCCACCCCAAAAAAAATGAGGGTGTGTAAATCATGCTTTACATCTTTATTTCCTCTCAAAAACAGAACTAAAGTCCTGCATGTGATACACAATTTCTCTTCATTAGGCTTTGCAGTTGAGACTGGGATCCCTCAGCCTGGCAATCCTACCTGCCCAGTGACAGCTATGTGACTGCTGTCACGGTGCCTTAGGGGACAGACGCTCCCCTGCAATTGGGAAAGTGCCAAGACGCTATACCACTTCTCCAATTGCATCCAGGTCAATTAAGACAGTGAGGCAACGACCAAGCCTGCTTTCATTTATCAGCTCAGAGATGCTAACGAAAGCCAACCACTCAGAACAGGCAAACTCCTTATGAGGTTTTGGCAGGTCTTCATACCAAACCAACCACAGTGAGTCTTAACCTGGTGCTCCATAAAAAAACTGCTGGTGGTGGCTGCTCTTCTACTAAAGTGTTCTCTAAAGGCTCTTCCCCAAGACATGATAGGCCTATCGCAAATGGCTGCTGAACTACATCCAGAGAAGAGATATGTATAGCCCTTTACAAATGGTTTCTAAAAAAAAACCTCAAAATAAATCCATTGATTGTCATACCAGTGTATGACAAATGTCGTACATCCTTCTGTGTAAATATTCAACATCAATTTGAACCAAAATTATACTTTAAAAAGAAGAAAAAAACAATTGACAAACTGTAACAACTAATTTCTCTAAAGACTCCTTTTTGCTGGTCTTTTGGTCTTTCACAGCTTCACTTGAGAGATGGCAACTAATATTGTATTAGGCACAATACAAATGAGCCTTTATGAAAGTTCTACTACCTAACAACCTGCAAACAGGAATTCCATCTAACCTTCTGAATTTAAAGAACATGTTTTAAATTAAATGCATAATGTTTTAAATGAAATTAAATGCATAAGCTTTGTTGTAATATTTCAAAATGAAAGTTCTCATTTCCTGCATTTTTACCTATGTCTCTAAATTGATATTATTTAAATATGCCCTTTTTTTAGACTCAATAATCTATATCAAATGTGAACTTCCATAAAAACTTTTATGTAATTCTACCTAATGAACCTTCTTACTGATTTCTCCATATGATGAAGCTTTGCTAGCTTCCCTTCCAGCAATTTAAAACTTGAGATGCTTCTCATGTTCATCTTTTAACTCTATTGCTTTGCTTTAAATCTCAAGAACACAGCTTCATTTCCAAATACTCAAACCCCATTTTTTCTTTTCCTCATCTCACTTGTTTTCCTTAGCTCAGGCAATAAATATTTGTATTCTGCACTTCAGCATTAGTGACCTAATTTATGGCAACAATCTCTGTCTTTCTGTGCCAATTTGAGATTATGAAGCATACAAGATGACAAACCCAGTCTGAAATTTTCTAAAGAATTACAACACTGAAAGGGAAGTGAAAAAAACCCAACGAAAGCCACCCAAAATCATAGCTAAAAATAACAGTTACTGTCTACTTATCTGAGTACTCAGTCCCCAGAAATGCCAAGCACAGTCCTGAGTACTGTTACAAAATAAGCTGCAGATGAAGCCCATTTGTTGGTTTTGCCTAGAGCAAAGTAGTATTTAATTACTGAACTATGAATCTCTTCCCCAAAGTCATATGCTGTATGACCCAGGAGACTGGGATTCTGGATGTTAGAGCAGAGAGACAAGCAACAGTATATTCAGTATCATATTTCCAGGGCTATGGCTACAACGCTGCAAACTTCTATGCTTTCTAGAGTTAAAAATACATCTTCTTAGACAGCTACAGGGCATCTTGCCGTAATTCTTGGCAACCATATTTTGTAAATCCCTGGACTGACTAAAGAAATAGACATATTTCCAGTATTGACACTTTATTCAACACTCTTTAGGTTCTTAAACCTTTCTTTTCCCTTGTTATGGTACAACACAAGAATAAATTATGTGTTTGAGGGATATTTTTTTTCTCCTTACTTCCTGGATCATAACAGCAGAAAGATATTGTGTATTGGTATTTGAATGACTTTTAAGTTGCTTGGGGAACAATGAAAACAGACATCTCTTTCCAGGCATGACTTTTCTACATAATACAGCTCTGTTGAAATGGATATTTCCAATATATCTTTCATCAAGAACAAATACACTATTCCTTCAAAACCTAAAGGCCAAATCCAGCTGCTCAGAACATACACCTATACACCAGTAAAACCACCAGCAGAAAGTCCTGCCTCAATTTTTACTACCTCATGAAAGTTATCCCTCTCCAACTCCCCAGGAGATCCTAAGCCAACATCTCACCTCATTCCCAAGGAGACAGAAAGGAGAGAGCGTTTAATCATAGAACTCAAGTCTACTGATGCAGACAAACTAAGATTAAATGAAAACTGTCCAGAAGTAGTAGTTAAAAAGTTAAATCACCACCCTCTTTCAATACTTATATAAATTTCAGAGCACACCAGGAAATATAACCAAACACATGAAATTGTCCTTCAGCAAACACCTAATCCAGACCAAAAGCATTTTCTGGAAAAGAACCACCCATGGTTTGATGGGATGACATTCAGGGTTAGACTGTCCTACCAACATACCAGCTGGGTAAATGCCTATGGCAGCAAAGCTGCAAAGGTGGCATTTCTAAAACTGATTACGAACAGATGGCTTCTGATTGATGAGCAGAACCAGCACAGTTAGCTGGGGAAGGGGTAGTATAGGTTTGGCCAGTATGGATTATTTCATAAGATGACATGCAAAGTGCACCTTCTAGGTTCTGTATACTAAATATATCCAAGTCTGTAATAGAGACGGAAGTACCAGACAAATGTTTGTCGTTACTCCAGGGAGACACAGCTGTTCCCCAAAAGAAAAAGATTTCTTATTGCAGGGGCCATCACAGTGGTATTTCCAAGCAGTCTGTAGAGCTTCCATTTTTAGGCCATTAGAAATACTTCCTTTTAGACAGTTATAATCTTTCAGAAATATCTAATTTAAATAAATTAAGACTTTTGGAATGAAGCTCATAGAGCCTGTCTCAAGTAGGCTTTGTAAAATTGTTAAATGGCTTGACTGAGTGCTAAACTAATGGCCTACTAATATTCTCTAGATCTCGACACAAAATTTTGTAGCTTGCTGCCATAAAGTGCAAGAGATGAAAACTGGAAGAAGCATTATCAGCTATGTTGTTTAAAATCCCATGTAACACACCTCTTTGGCATGCAACTTATTTTAAGCATGCAACTATGCTAATCTCCCATGCTGCATTAAAGCCTTAACAAAAAAACTAATTATGGATGAATGTGGGAGCACATACCCATTAATTCTCGTTTGGATCAAACTGGGTAAAAATTTCAGAGAAAACAACTGATGGAGAGGAGCTCTTCAGTCAGTCAAAATGAGCCTTGTCAAGAGCTTCTGATGAGACTAAGGTGGGGGGAAGGCAATGACCAAAAATATCTCGTACTTGTAACCACTTACCATTGAAAATAAGCACCAGTATTACGGTTCAAGGTTGTTGATCAAGAACATGCAGGAATTAAACAGTTAAATGCAGTTAAAGACCTCCATACTGTGCTAAGTTTCTGCTGTCAGCTGATTTATTCTCATTTTCACCACTGGAAAACACACAGAATCAAGTGGCCTGTAAGTTTGATCAAGAACATTCCATTTTTTATCAATACGCCGTTCCTGATGTTCCCACAATAGATCATTCAAAGCTCTAAGGGACTGTGTCAATGGAATTGAATGATGTGGTCGCCTGCTGGTACATAAATGCAAAGGCAAAGCTGAGGGGTTTTACTTTCAAAACAGGACACATTGATCCTGTGACAATGTTCCATTACCCCGACTTTATTTCTATTAGAGACAGTGATTACATCTACATCAGTCGCTTGAGCTGATGGATATTGGTGCACTAACAGTGACACAGTTTTTCACTACGCTGCTGCTCCTGACCTGCATACTGATGGCTTACAAAAACCAGACTCCTCTTGAGTTTGGACTAACGCTATTTATTTGTCAATGAAGAACTACTGAAGTTTGGGCAGAGTTTTCATAATTAATCAACTATCTGTGGTTTGGGTTTTTTTTTATGTTCTGGAAATCCTCTGGTGGAACAGTGATTAGTGACCGTGTAGCCTGGCACGGATTCTATTTGTTATGATGATGTTATGATTAATGTATTTGTCTTGCTACAGGATAGTAATAAAACAGCATATGCAGTATTTGTAAGCATCTGTGGAAAGACATCTCTGCACTCTTACAATAGCATCCCTATCTTGACTGTGGATTTTTCATAGGTGTGCATGGACTCCTCTTCTAATTCCCAGTCCTGCACCCTTTTACAGTTTCTGTCTGCTGTACTTGCCATCTTTCCCAAGCTGGTAATCCATCTTCTAGCTTTCATCTCCTGATCTGACATATGATCCTGAGCCCGTGGTCACGTATTTACCCTGGTTTTCACCTCTTCCCCACACACTGCCTACACATACTCTCAACTCCTGAATTCATCTCTCCAACCACTTTCAAGAGCATTGACTTGATCTGTATTTCCTCCAGCCATCTCTTTTTCTATGTTCTTCGTTCACTACTTTTCCATTACACCACATGAGTTGCTAACATTTTGCACAAATAAACTCCGGTGGTGGAAAAAAATTCAATTCATTTCAACAACAGTGATTTCTATTCCTACTAAGCCCTGTTCATTTTATTTGTCCTTGTTTGTTTAGCCTTGTGCCCTGAGTCACGTCCTGAAGTGCCTGCAGGAGAAAGTGCCTTTGTCTGACTCGCTTCAGTGTATTTACCACAGTGGGTTCCCTCATTCTTGATTAGAAAGGTTTTTTTAAATGCTGCCATAACAACAACAAATTGAGGTGATTTGGAGTTATACCTACGCAGAGTAACAAAGCACAGTGGAGAGTGGAGTTAGCAACATCTGAACGGGTGCAGAAGCCAGGAAAACAGCACATCTCCCAGAGCCAGCCAGCATCTCCTCGTGGCACCTCTTAGTGCTACGCTGACATGTACTGCTCCCAGGAGCATAAGGCTGGGCATCTCCTTGCTGAAGTCCATTCCAGACTGTACATCTATAATTTTTCCATAACCAAAAGTAAAACAAAAAGAGCCCAAATGTTCCTCTGTGGTGTGCCCTGTTGCTATCATTAAATTCTCAGGTATTTAATCCCACATTCCTGTGGGTCTTTGGGGACTGTTGTGGTTTTCCCAGTGAACAACCAAAGACAAAACAAAACCTAACACATCAGTGTGCACAGAGAGACACAAGATCCTATCCCAACTAAGTATCCATTCATTCATTTGTCCTGTGCTTAGTGTATGAACCTGGATGCTCTCACCTCAACTTTTGTGGCATCTATAAAGCTAATATCAAGTTCACAGAACTATCTTATTAATAATAATAACCATACAAAGTGAACAAGAGAAATATTTCCTGCAGTGGAAGACCTGGGAGAAGGAGTTCTCTCTCTGTGTTTGATTATCTTCCCCAATTCCTACATTTTTTCAGTAAAAAATCTTGGATTATCAGGCACAGCACATAACTTCTACAGTGCTGGGGATATAAACATGAGATCTGATTAGGGGTGAGGGAAAAACGAGAGCCTTTAATAAGATGCTCTGTTCACAGAGCAGGTGAAGAGGGTTTGATCTATTCTAAACACCAATAAACCTGGCTTATTCCCCCAATGTTAAGCCTAGTCTTATATGCTTCTCCCATGAGAAAAGAAAGTTTGGAATTATGTACTCTGGCAGCATCTAGTTGGAGGATAACAAATAATTTTTCTGAAATTCTTTTGTGAATGCATGAAAGCTGCCAATTTTTTCCTGAGGCAGATGTTTTGTTGAATAATAACAGCTCCAAGTCCACTGTTTCTGAAAAATGAAGGATGAAACATTAAACCCCTGTGAGAAAATATCATAATGGGGTGAAAAAAAGCACAAAACCCCCTAACAACCTCACAGGACACAGCAAAAATCCTTCAATTACAATTTATTACAATTTCAAGTCAGAAAAATGTAAACTGTTAACAAGGCAAGTTATCATCTCCAGCTTTAGTGGTCATTAATCAAAAGCAACTACATCAGAACCTGCTACTTACTGAAGAGGACACCAGCTTCACTTACTTCTTTTTTTAAATTGGGATGAATAAACAAACAGTGTCCTTCAGACAGGGAAAACAATGAATCAGTTATACTAAAAATGCAGGGGTTTGCAGAGGGTTTTTTATTAAAAACCCTTAACTACTCCTGACTACTTGGGCAAAGGCCAATATTACTCATGAGTTATGGACTGATGGCAAACAGGTAGATTGGTACTTATGAATATTAATAGTAGAAGTATACTGTGCTTTAAACATGTTTTTCTCTATTAATCCTCCCATTAAACATGCTGAGAAGCTGACTGCAGTTGAACAGTAGAATTTGGTATTGCAAATATGTGCTAACATTCATCATGTTTAGTGTTCAAAGTTCTCTACAGCCATGAAACATATCCTAAAGCCTGGAATGAATTAAATGTAAACTGACAAGTTCTTTCTAGCCTCAAGATGTTCACCTAAAAGATTTAAAGATGTGTAACTCATGACTGACTGCAGCATTATGCATGAATGGAGTTTTAAAGAAGGCTTAAGAAAGTTTACCCTCGGATTAAAAACTCAACTCTTTCCTTTACCCAAGTACTTTCCCATCCAGTCCTGTTTACTAAAGCAGCCTGAAATGAGCCTGTAGCAATCTGCGGGTAAATAATCATTATGAGTTCAGGACCTTAAAAAATGGGGGAAAAAATATCCACCTTCTGCGACGGGTTATATGAAGGTAAGAATACAATCTACATTAATTATATCCACTCTCACACTCTGCTACTATCTCTGCCTCACTAGCTTGCTAATCTGCAAAACACGACATTCTTTCCTCATAACCACTCTACCCATACCACCTACAACACCACTTTCTGGTGTTCCCAGATAAAATCAAATGCAACAATAGCATTAAAAAGTGCAAACCACAGCTCTGAGTCTTCAAAAGGTCTCTTTAGAACTGCAGCACATTTTTTTTTAAGAATAATAAAATTTTAGTGTCCGAGCTTAAATAGTAGAAATCAATTATCAATGCAAACAAGATCAAGTGCAAACGGGCAGTATGAAACCATCTTTACCTGGGCTTTTTTTTTTTTTTTTTAAATTGAAGACTAATTAGAAGGAATAAAGTTATTAAATCAAAGCACCCCTCAAAAAGAGATGTACTAATTAAAATTAATTTACACACAAATTTATTTTAGAAAAATGACCATTGAAGTGAGCCAGAAACCAACCATACGTATGTTAGCACCTCAAGATTTAACTTTAGATGGACTTGGAATTTAGGTAGCTAAACTTTCCAGAAGCACTATATCAGTGAGAAACTTTATTAGAATTGTCTTCTACCAAAGAGCAGGCTATGAAGTACTTGCCTTTTTTGAGTACTTCCTAAGATCAAGTTGAGGTGTCTCAGAAAATCCATGAAATAAAGAAACAAACATAGCCTGACAAGCATTATTTTTTGTATTCAAGGAGTCAAAGCTCTTCTATCTGTTAAATCAGGTATTACAGTAAGAGTTTAATATCCATGATCTTATCTTAGCCCTCTAAAGGAGGCTGGGAACGGCCACTCACGAACACGCGATAATTCATTTGTCAGGCTGGGATGCAGCACGATCAACATACTTGTCCTATTTTCTATTTACAACCTAAAATAACAGAAGTGTTTGAGACCAAATGTAAAAGTCTCATTTCTTCTTTCACTGTACCATATACCAATCTACAATACGGATGAGATAAAAAGCAACAGCAAGGCAGCTGGGCAAGTAGTCATGTGTGCCTGAGACAGCTCTCGAAAGAGCAGGTCTAGAGGCAGGTTATCCAAGCTGTTGACACAGGTCCTGAGGGCAGAGTACTGCTTTACTTGTACTGAAATAAAAGACTGAGCATTCCTGGGCCACCATTCTGTCATCCTTGGTCTCTCAGAACTGTCTGCCTCTGTCACACACAGGCTAGGAGGCAGCTAAGCAGGTGAGAGAGGCAATGAAGTGACTTGTATAGTTATGTCCCAGCTTCCACTCAACTATATAAACCGAGCTATAGACATGAAAACCTTGCCAGAATACAGGTAGCTCTAACAAAAACACTGCCCACAGTAACTCTGCAGCAAAGCCCAGATTGTCTTCCAAGCCTTTGTATCTCTTTCCTTAATTAATGCAATAGCTTCTGCTGTAATAACCACTTTCAGTGCAGACGTTCACTCTCCACATCCTACTCTGTACCACATCTCAAAGTTTGAGTGTAAGTTGTCACGAGCAAAAAAACTATACTGTCTAGACCTCAGTCCTCTGTATTTTGGCAGAAAACATCTCCATTTCTAGTAGCAGTATCCAAATTCCTTCCATAAGAAATCATTTGTACTTGAAGGGCAAAATCAATACATTTAATACAAAACTCACTCACGTTTCTAAAGGTTGTCTAGACATTCAGTTGGTCCCCCTTCCTGCTTTTAGAATCTGCTTACTTTTTGTCTCTAAATAGCACTGTATCAAAGGTCTTCTGCAGAATATTAAGAATAACATATACACTGAGGTGATATGCCTGTAATACCTAGAAAAATACAGTCATCATCCTTGTCCAGATTTTCTATACCCTGTAATATATCCTTTTTTTTTTTCTCCCCCCACTGGGAGCTGTTCCAGTATTTGAATCATCAAGAGCAGTCTTTTCTTTTAGAGAACACACTGAAAAAATAAAAAACAAGCTTCTTTCCTTGTCTGTTGACAATGGAATATTTTACCTAACTCAAATTATTGTAGGCTAAGGACAACTTTGAACGAGTGCCAAGTTCTGATACTTCATGGGTAGGCAAGTCTAGAGGCATATTTAAACTACTGTGAAGGAAACATTCCCAGAGATCCAATGAACATGTCTGCCATTACGCAGCCCCAGATGGCACTAAGTCACCTAGATCTGTAGAAGCAGTTGCACTGTTGATTTTAGAAGACTAAAGAAGCATACCAAATGTTCTCCCTCTAATTAGGCACTGCAGAGGGGGTCTGACTAGTAAAAGGAACCTGAACATACCTGTAGAGTGGTATGCAATGAGTTTTTTAAACCATCATTGGCTATTTTTTTTTTTAAAGAACATAAGAAAGCAGCCTGTTGCATACAAAGTCTTTGGTTGTGAGGGAGGTATGCTTCAGAGATGCTAAGTGCCTACACACACACAGAAAAACCTTACAAATTGAAACTGCTAGCTTCGTACAGTAGAAGCAGGAGAATCTACTGAAGACACTCCTAGAAAGGGGCTGAAAGTCACAAAGGATTCAATTAAGATAAGAAGTTCAAACCCGGGACATTTCCTCTTCTTTCTGTTTATGCCAACATCAGACATCTGTTCTCACTTTTTTTAATTAATCCCCTTTGAAGCAAACTACTCAAACCCTGCAGATACATCATCTGTCCAAAGAGGATCCCCCCCTCCACTAGAACATCCTATTTTGAATTAAACAGCCTCCTCAACTGGAAAACAGTTTTGCTTAGTCAAGTTCCAATATCAGCAGAGTTGGAAATAAACCATGTCTTAAAACTGCAGGCTACTATTACATAGGCAGCTGGACTGAAACAGTCTTCAAGTTTTCCTGCAAGTGACTTCTACTCTTTCTTTTGCAGAATTAAGCAGTCAGATTAGATGGTCTCTAAAGATCCCTTCCAACCTCTAACATTCTATGATTCTACAGTATCTCTGCTAGTTCAGATTTAAACAAACTAGACAGGACAGCCTTTCAAAAGAAAGAAATCCACCTTGTTAGATTATCTTTACCTTACCTCCAGCACTGGAATAAAAGGTTCCATGCGTGAAAAATTCTGCTTGCTCATTTCCAGTAATAGGAGCATTATTTGAAAATAAAGAGACAACAGAGAGGAAGAAGTCTATGACTTCTCCAGATGACATTATACTTTAATAAGTACTGCTCACAACATTTTGAAAAATTCTCAGTATTTCTCAGAGTGCAAAGAGCTCCCATCCTCTTTCTCTTCTTACAATATTTATAAAGCTGTGATATCTTTACTCTGTAGAATTGCCGTTTAACATTCTGGAGTAATGCTATTAAAAACGTCACAATGTCATTTCTCTCATATAAATCTGAAATACTCTTTTCTTCCATTCCAAAAGCTAGACACCCTAATGTAAATCTACATGTGTGATTTGTGCATGCTGAAAGTATTACGTACCTATAGGGCTGGAAGCCATACGGCATCAATAGTACTATGCCCAAGTATTTTAGATAGACCAATCTAATGCAATGACAGCAAGGACCATGGCTTCAGTCTTTACACCAATTTACTTGTGTCCTCAAATAGTATCCTTTTACTTCCCTAATTTACAAAGCCTTATCAAGCAAGTTCCACCCACTCCCCTCAATATCTCCAGCACAGGAAGACCTATGACTAGTTTCTTAGATCTCCTAGTGAATCCCATTAAGAAGGTCATGTGTACCCCACCTTGTTTTTAGGTAGAAAATAAAAAAAGGTATTGTGAAAATATACAAAGACACAGATGAATCCAGAAGAATATTTAAACACATTCTAGTCCCACTGACTTCAATTGCTTAAGTGATTTGTTGGAGCAGAGCCAGTGCAATCGTTCCCTGCAAGAGCAAGGCCATAAAGAACAGTCAGCAATATCCTTCTCTAACTTGTGAGGGTCTCCTGGAAAAATAGGGTTTGTTAAAACAAACTCTCTGTCTTTGAGTGTCCTCTGTAGACCCAAGATAGTACACAACTGGAGTTTGCTGAAAACTTTAAACAAAACAGAAAAGTCACAGTCTCTTGGCGAAGGGGAGGGGTGTAGAAGGAAGGAAGAAAAGACATCTGCTACACCCACAAGACATTTGTCAAATTACAGCATATATTAAAAATTCTACAGATACAAACACAGTATCAGTTATCTACTGTTGAAAGAACAAACACTCAATTGTGCTCTTGGCACAATACTTAAGCGTGGCTGTTGGTAGACTGGTTCAGAATGAATTTTACTTTATTAGAAAAGGTAAGGTAATCTCATCTCTCTTGTAACTCTAGCCATGGAGAAGAGATAAGAAAATATGTCGAAGGAAAGCGTGCCAAATCAAAAGAAATTATAGAGGGATTGCACTTACATACATTTAAAGAAAACAACTGCAAAATCGTGACTGTACATTAAATTTAAGAAGCTACTAGTAACAGCACATGGTCTGGATATTTGCCCTCTGAACCACACAGTCATATTTTCCTTGAGGAAGCGAAGACTTGAGTACTTGAAAACAACATGCTACAATCAAAACACAGTAACTTTTCCTATGTTTTTACACCACAGCAACAGTGACTCCACACTTCAAGTAGACAATACAGTTTTCACCAGGTTTTGTCAAAAGGTCTATTTATTACTATTTCCATGCTGTGAATTGATGTGTTATACCATAACAACCCTCAATGAAATTAATTTGGATTTACACATGAGACAGCAACAGCTCCAAAAGGAGCTGTTAAAGACCATTGAATAAAAGCACACTTTATGTAAAGCTTCAGTGGACTGTAGAAACTGACATCTAACAAATACTGTAAATGCACACAATTGCAATTACTAATACTAAATTGTACCAAATTGTCAGTCCACTTTTATGACAAAGAAAGAGATAAATCATTGAGTGTCCTTACCAGAACTACTCTGTGAAACCCCACAAAATTGTGATGTGGCAGCAGTACAGCCCTTGGTATTACACCACCTGTAACACAAACCATATTATGATAGTTTCTATCAACGTTTATTTTAAAAGGATGAAAAAAGGATAAAAGCTAGTTTTCTACCAGTCTTTTTACTGAAAGCATTAAAGCAACATTGTTTCCTACTGATTACAATACAGACATAGATAAGAAAACAAATCAACAAAAATTAAAGACTTTTTTTTTTATTACTTACATTAAATTTATTACTTAAAAATTACAGGCACGGTTTCAACTCTAACCTCTTCTCACCCTTTTAGATCAAAGCAAAACTCTACCACAGAATCTGTGATTAGCTTTACAGAAATTTCTGACTGCCCATAATTACATAGGGGAACTTTATGAGAATCCAGATTCAAGTTTACAAATGGCTAAGTATTGATGCAATAGCTTATTTTAGTGTTAGATAAAGTATATCACTAAAATGATTCAATAGCAAGATTAAAAAAAAAAATCAAACCATCCAGTGTTTTGAAAATTTACCACTTTGGATCAAAATTTAACACCAACAAATTAAAAAACATTTAATATGAAAGAATCCTTAAAATATCCTCTTGTAGTTCCATTTCCACAAGCCACTTCAAAAATGAAATACTCCCTAGGAGTTCAGTACATTATGACCCTATGATCAGAACAATTACTGATCCTGTATTTGTGTAAGAGTAATTCCTACCACCAATATTCTTTACAGAATAAATCATTAGAGAGTGAAAAGTCGGAATGCAGGGACACAATACCTGGACACCACAGGAAAACAATCCACATATCCAAAAAAAAAATGCTGTTTAAAGCAGGTCATACTTAACAGAAGAACCCTACCCCAAATAGAATAGAATCACAGAAACAGCAAATCCTCTTCTAAATATTAAATTCCAATCACAAAGGCTCACAAAATACATTACAAATAACACTGAAACTTCCCCAACACCTCCTTAAAACAAGGACTAAAATCAAGAAAGGTATCACATGCCTTGAACAGCACACAGTGCCATCATCCTGGTCTTGTTAAGCCTCCCTTCCCTTCTCTGTAACACCACTTAATGACAGAAGGTCACAAGTGAAAAGGTCCTGACCCTATATTAATGTGATTTTAATTCTCTGCTAGGCTATTATGTACTGCACTGATCATTTCTGAGAATCTAACTGCATATAAGTTTTGCTAAAATTTAATTTAAAAAAAAATCAGAAGCAAAACACTTATAAAATTTTATCTCCAAGATGAATGATAATGCAAAGGGTCATTGAAAGGGGAAGCTGATCCTGCAGCTTGAACAAACAAAAGGGAGCAGTAAATCTCAACATTTACATGCTTTGAAATCCATGCAATTTATGTTTATATTAAGAATTCTTCATTCATTTAGAACAAATTGTGTTTCAAGCACATTATTAATATTGCCCTCAAAATGATGCCAAACGGGAGAAAGAACCAGGAGGCCCCAGACAGCAGTGTACCACCACAACCTCAACAGAAGCTGCTCTAAGAGGAATCCCTTCTCTCTCCACAGTTTCCCCCAAAGCACATACAAAGCCACAACATTTGCACAACACTAGCAATTCCCTCACAGGTACACCTGTACCTGTAAAACAAACACCTCCTTACAGCAACAACAGAAGGCCTGTTTAGGGGAGAAGGCTGACAGGCACATAGTGAGAGTTAAACATATAGCCCAACTTAACAGGCCTTTTAAGAATTACTAAGCAGCAAAAGTAATTTTTCAGATGGATCCTAAGTCATCTACTGCTGCAGTCACTCACACCAGATAATCTGACCATGAGAGAATCTCTTAAATTGTATTAATCCTAGAAACACTTATATCCTGCTTTAAATTAACAGCTAAAAGTAAATTCATTGCATGCGATGCAAAGATTTACACATTACATAAAACAGAAAAAGTGAACGTTCTTTAATATGTTAGTGACATGAACAGAACTTGTAGCATCCAAGATTCAATAAGAAAACTTCACTGTTAATTATATTCCTATCAAGTGACATGACGAAATGAAGCACATCACAGTGTGCTCACCTACAGTCACAGGAGAGAATTTCCCTTATTATATCCACGCTTCAAACTTTCATTCTCTGATAACGCTGTAGATTGATTCTGTAGTTACCTGCTTAGTCTTTTCTTTTTTTTTNCAATTCATCATTGCATTCACCTCCTTACAGGTACACCTGTACCTGTAAAACAAACACCTCCTTACAGCAACAACAGAAGGCCTGTTTAGGGGAGAAGGCTGACAGGCACATAGTGAGAGTTAAACATATAGCCCAACTTAACAGGCCTTTTAAGAATTACTAAGCAGCAAAAGTAATTTTTCAGATGGATCCTAAGTCATCTACTGCTGCAGTCACTCACACCAGATAATCTGACCATGAGAGAATCTCTTAAATTGTATTAATCCTAGAAACACTTATATCCTGCTTTAAATTAACAGCTAAAAGTAAATTCATTGCATGCGATGCAAAGATTTACACATTACATAAAACAGAAAAAGTGAACGTTCTTTAATATGTTAGTGACATGAACAGAACTTGTAGCATCCAAGATTCAATAAGAAAACTTCACTGTTAATTATATTCCTATCAAGTGACATGACGAAATGAAGCACATCACAGTGTGCTCACCTACAGTCACAGGAGAGAATTTCCCTTATTATATCCACGCTTCAAACTTTCATTCTCTGATAACGCTGTAGATTGATTCTGTAGTTACCTGCTTAGTCTTTTCTTTTTTTTTCTTTTTTACAAGATGCATATCTAGGTCTACTTCAGAGATTCTGAAAAGAATGAAACCACAAACCTACTGCCTCATTAAAGAAAAAAAAAAAAAAATCAGAGTTGAGTAGGAGGGGAGGACTAAACGGATTTACCAGCCTCGGGAAGAGGCTGAGAAAAGAAAACACTGCAAAAATGTGGATGATGTTGCAATCCCAACACTTAACATGACGCTAACTGGCAAGCTCAACAACTGTATCTGTCACTAAAATGCTCAGACGCCGTAAGAATTTGTGCATTGTGAGCATGAAATCTTTCCCACTGCAGCTGAAAATAACTATGCATGCAAAAACCACACACAAAAACATACATTGCTTCCCCATTGCAAAATCAATTCAGAGCAGGAATTTTATCACACCACAAGCAATATATCTGAGCATATTGCACTTGTTTTAGTGCAGGACAGCAACAGCAAAGGTCAATTTTAAGAGAGAGTGAGATTTTCACAGAATCTTTTAAGTAGTTGGCTAAATTAAGCAGTTGATTAATATTGGTGAGGTTAATATTGGAGGACAGGGTACTCAAGGAGGCCATGCTGGATTAACCTGCCATAAGGGTACACTCCTTGATCAGCAGGGTGTTCTATTTATGCATTTCACGGACGGGCTTTTTTCCACTTTTGCCCATTGAGGGAAACATAAGGAAATGTGTGTCTTGTTCTTCTCTAAATTAAGGGAATATAGCTGTCTGAAGTAGACTAATGCAACCCTCTTAAATTTTATTTGCAACCATCCCAAGCTTTTGGGCAGCAATTCCCATTATAATTTCTTCACTTTCAAGTCTCGTAACTGAAATCCTTACTGCTATTAGATTAAGACATCTTAAGTCAATGCAACTTTTTGAAAAATAATCCAAAATGGGATTTTAAACAAACAAGTAACATTTCTTTTCTGAATGACTGTCAAGGGGTTTTGGTTGCTTTGATATTAAATCATGTATAGTGAGGGAGAAAAAGACAAAAAAGTAGATTATGTGCTCATAAAAAGTACTCATGTGCGTTTTATAAATTGAATGTGGCCCATCAGGGAGAGAAAAATGACCTCCTTTTAGAAACATCATTTACTGCTGTCTTCCCCACCAGACCACCTGTTAACAGGATTTGATGCTGTTTTCTTTCTGTATGGTGAGTATGACTATAGCAAAGATAGTGAAGAAATGTACAGAAAAAGGATTCAGCATAAATTGACATTAAATAAAAATGTAAGTCTCTCTTGAACTTAAAGCAATGCATACATTTGGATCTTCAGAGAGCTCAATGCATGAATAAGGCCTTATTTTTAGATTGTCCTATGAGTACAGCATAATTTCTGGTCTCCTTCTCCCTCCATTTGCATAAAACCAAATGTTACCACTGAGATATTTGATGTGCTCACTACAACTTATTCCCTCTAATCCCTCTATTTCAAAGACCATCCAACAACAAATGTCACCATCAGAGAAGCTGAAATCCAAGTAATACACTAACAAAATAAAGCTTGTTTCATTTACAAAAAACAAGATTTGCTTTTCCCTTTTGACTCTACAAACAGCACCACAGATCCCTTTTTGTCAGACCTGAGAGAAAAACGCAACCAACAGGTGAGGTCGCTTAGAGAAAACCAGTCTTGGGTTGAAAAATTTATGTCGGCCTCTTAATATCACTCTATGTAATGTAAGCAAATCTCTTTAATTTTCAAGTAGGATTGCACTGATTGCTAAATATTTTTCTGTATTTCAGGAGCTTACACACAGCTTAACCAAACACAGCATCAAGAATTAAACTAATAAATCATTTATCACATCCAAAGTTTAAGATCACAATTCATTGAATAATATTTAGTCACAAAGTAAACATGATAAAAGTGGTATTTCCTTTATAACAGCAGACAGAGTAATTTCAGTTAACACTCATCATAGAGTAAGACTTCAAAACAGCTAAACAGCCCTAATCCAGTCAAAACTGACTGAGCAAGACTACTCAGATACAGAAAATGTATGGAGAGAAGTTTGAGCATTACAAACGCTTACAAGTCTGAGTCATACACATACTCAACTAAAAAAAAAAATCCTCAGAAAAAAAAAAAATTATCCCATTAGCTTACAGCCCAGACAACTAACATTTTCCATAAAGCTCCCCAGGCAGATGACAACCAGAGATTCAGCAGTATTGCATCTCCAAGTGCAACTGCACTATTAAACATTACTTGTTAACAAAACAGTTATTCCAGGTTCTGAAATTGAAACTATGAAGTTTAAGATCTTTATCTATAAAGCACTAATGTTCTGTTTTGACTACCTCAAGGCAATGTCCCAAGTGAATGCAATCATTTCTTGTCTTCTTTACCCATTCTCATTTCCATCATTCATCCTTTTAACGATCTGAAAAGTCATATATTACCAGCACAGAGGGTATTTTCAGAGCACACTGATGGTGCTCAAGAAGTCTTAAATTTCACTGCCTGCTGAGGAGGATGCAATATTCACATCTATATGAGATCTGACCGGTGAATATATTGAGCATACAGGTTTCTGAGCATTACTGTGATATGCATTCTTCAGATGAGGTATGTCTTTTGAACACTAAATGAAAACAATGCAAGAATTAAAGAACTGGAGAGAAGCTAATTATATTTCCCATTGTCCCATTATTCTTCATACATGGAAGATGGGATTTTTAGTTCTTATTCCCTTTAGTAATCTACAGTATATTCCGTATCCCATATTGCTGTTGGTTTTTTTTTTCCATAGATGCCTTATGTACTGTCTATACAGAAATGTATACAAGTAGTGTCCTGTGAAAGTTACTCGGTCAAACTGTTTTGGAAAAAAGACACTGTAATTCTCATTCTTTCTGTTTGAGAGATATTACAATCCTTTGGCCTGATCATAATTAAAACTACTTGGCCTAAAGTCTTACATGTAAAGTTTTACATGTATATTCTCAGTGAAATTATCAAATGCAGGAATGATTTTTATCGAACTGGAAGGCAAATGCATTTAGTTTTTCAAAGGTTGCCTCCCCTAGTATTGTTTCACGACTGGTGTCGTGAATGCTACAGGCATTACTTCACACACTGATTAAAAATTATCTCTGCAGCTTGTATCTGTTTTTCCTGGAAAAGCAGCCTTCAAAACCTAAGCCACTCAAAAGCACTGTAAAGCTGTTTTCTTTCTCATTCCTGAAAATCCTCAATTTCATAATTTTAAAATTTAGTAAATAATGTCTTTTTTTTTTTTTTCTTTCCATTCTACACATCATCTCTAACTGCTTATCTTACAACTTCAGCCATCATCACTGTCACCATTCCTGGAGCAGAAGGTTGCTACATACTTCATGCGGCCCTTTGAATTCATGACCAGAGATTCACCCACACTACAAACACAGTGAACAAGTAGCCATGTTCATCTTTCCATTTATCCCCATTATGTCAGTGCCACCAGGTTCTCTCAGGACAAAAGCATGAGAGCTGAAACACCACAAGCAACAGCATCCAGGAACTCTCATGAAAAGCTCTGCCCTCATTACTCTTGGACTGTGAGAAAAGAATAGCCAAACTGTCAGGTAGTGACAGTGTCTTGCAGGAACCTTTGTTCCCCTTGATTAAATAGCAAGTGGCACTTCTGGGATGGAGCACACACCTCGAACTGGCTTTAATTTGCCTGGTTATGCATGTAAAATAGTGAGACTTTGTCCTAAATTGGAGCAAGAGCAGGTTATATTATAAAGCATGTCACTAAAATAGAGACTTGCAAATGTAGATACAAATGTTATTTGGCAGCCATAGTTGTTCTCAAACCTACAGCTGGAATATAGCTCAGGACATGAAAGCATAATAAAGCTACTGAACATTCCAATTTCTATAATCAGGTAGATTTTGCTTTATTTCATAGCACTGCAGTAGCACTTTACATGAGTGAAAGATAGGTTCTTGAATTTCAGAGCTGCAATTCAATAGGTATATGGAGTTACAACATAGATAGCACTCACATACTCTCGGGAGACTCAAATTCTTGGCTCTGGTTTGTAGCTAAAATAAGTAGGCAGCATTAATCTAGTCACCATTTGTTCATGAATTGCATTAAAAACCCCCAAATGTTACTTTACTAAATGGCAGTCCTTAAGATTGTGAATGCATCTGTTGGGACTAACGGTAAAAAGGTAAAAAGGTGCCTGACAAAGTCTTTAAATAGGTCTTCTGATCTGAGTGCCATCTACTTACAGAGACAAAAAACCCATCTCAGGATAGAGTGATTCAAGTCAACCAAACAACTCAAACCAAGTTACTCAAACACCCGAGGTCCTGCTCTATGAAAAAGATTTTGACACAGAAATAAGGATCTATTTTTCTCTGATTTTGGAAGTATTGCAGCTGTGTACTGCTTAATAATTTAGTTTATTAAAGGCAAAAACTGTCAAAATCTATACAGACTAATTTGTCGTGCAGCAATTTTACATTATTGGAATCTTGTTATAATCTGACTAATGCACGCGATCGTTTTCTAAACATGCCCATAATTGGTTTCTTGGCTGTATAGGCCTAAAGACAGTAATCCAAACCATCTTCCAGTTACACTGAAAAATATGTTTGTTTGCACAAAGTTACATTACTTAATTTTCAGACTAAATGGGCCTTTAATAATATGATATTTAAAGAAACATTTGCAAAAAAGGACAGTAATTTTTTATGCTCTTCAAAAAGTTACAAGCTTGTGTAGGAAAATACCATTTCTAGACCTGTGCATGCTAAAGAAGCACATACTGACACGTGTATGGAATGAGACAAACTCAAGAAAAAAAGTAAAAAATTCACTGAGATGGAAGAATATATTCAAAGTCTATACATCCAAACCAAAACAAGAAACCCAGTCATTAAAAGTTCCTCTACCTTAAAACTTATGGAGGTGTGACAGTTCCTCGAGAACTCGACTTGTTTATGTCTAACACATGAAACTGTCTTGCAATCCTTCACAGGGCATTTGAAGCACCTTGAATTTGTTGGTAGACTGGCAGCAGTTTGAAACACTAGAATTCTGTGCAAGAATCATTGCTTAATATTCCCAAAGCTGGGTATTTGACAGATGCTTTCATTGCAGTACCAGGACTGGCGCAGAGGTAATTTTTAAGATGCTTAAAGTGTTGCAGCCTGCTATATTAGGACTTTGATAAATAGGGTTTGCTATTTTTGATAGAAAAGATTAGCAAGTAAATATTACAAGGACAAGCAGGATTGCCCAGATTGCAGATATGCTTCTTAGCAGAGGAGAAAATATTGAAGTTGCCACTCAAAATACAAGAGAATTTTTGTAAATTTTTTACATACTACAAGATATATTTTTTTTAACTACTACAGATTCTTAAAATTTGTCTATAAATCTTGGCAGATTGTATGTTCACCTTGTGGCAGATTGTCATGATTGCAACAGGACTAGGTTACATAGAGGACTATATGCAATAAGCATATGCATAGATAAAATATTCCCTGAGTCACATAGAACTGAAAATGAAAACAAGTACTGCCATGCAAAGACAGTCAGAAAAATATACAAGGACTAAAACTGCAAACCTAATTGCTGACAGTCATTTCCCACATGCTTCAAACTGACTGTAAAATGAGAAATCAAGCTTCAAGTGTCCTACAGAGTTTGAACGTGTGCCTCTACCTGCCCTCCTATACACCTCATCCCCTGAGCAGGCAAGTGCTATAGCACTGTCACTTCCTCCTCAGACCACTGCAAACTGGACAAACACTACCAGCTGCATTTATCAATGGAAAATAACTGAACCTAAAGCACTTCTTGAAATGGCCTCAATCCCAAGAGATGCCTGAAACATCAATCTCTCCAGCTATGCTTGCTGTATCAGTACACCAGTAGTTTTGGGTTGGTTCTCTGCCCAGAGCTTTACTGTGTACAGTCAAGTACACAATAGTCAGGAAATAAACAAAAAAGCCACCACCAACAAAAAACGTACCTTAACATTTAAATCTTGGGATATTTGCAAGAAAATGGAAGCAAGAAGCTTACTGCAGAGAGTCTGTCTGCCACTGATTGTTTCTTTCACAACCATGATGCTATGAACTATGCTGAAACACAAGAAAAGATGTAGCTTTGGGGAGACTGGCAGCAGAGATAAAAATACAAAGAGTTCATTACCTTTGGCAGGACACTGGCAGTTGCCAGGAGGGCTAGGAAAGCTCAAAGACCAGCATTATGTTTCCTCTATCACCTTGCCTCCAACAAGCAAACAGCTGTAGCGACCTATGCTCCAAAGTATAGAGGTATTAAAAGGTAGAAAAGTACATCTGCTTGTTGGTAAATATTTGGCACTAACATCAGTTTTCCCCTCACACAGGCAACAAATGCTGAGGAGACCTTAATGCAGAATGTACAGCATGCCAAAAGTTCCACTGTTGCTTCCACTGACAGGTGAGTTTCACAGATAACAGCCAGCAGGGTTGTAATCCAGCAACAGCAAATGCTTTCCAGGGCACAGCTTAAATCTCCTCGGACATCAAGCTAATCAAATAGTATAAACTCTTTACATGTGGGGAAATAGTTTGTTTCCCATGAGTCAAGTGCTCACAGCAGAAGTTACGTGCACAAAAGCTGCAAAGACAACGGACACAAATCGGGCAGCCACAGCCTGCGGTAGTGCAGCACTGCTCTAGCAAGTTCAGCAGAATGCATTTGGATATGTGATAAAACAGACCTAAAAATACCAAGCACATGCAAAGTATAATGCATGTCTCACATAATCTTATCACCTTATTACAAATTAATTCAAGAAATCTTTAAAAGGACAAGTAACACACTTGCTGAGATGCATTTAAGTACACGAGAGAAAGCAGAAAGGGCAAGGTGAAGAGTCACAAGAGATACAAACCGATGTGGAAATTTGTCTCATCAGTGCAAATCAGAACATAACATCTCTTAGATACAGGTAGCATGCTGTAAGAACCAATGTACACTTGAATGCATGTTTTACTCTGATCCCAAAGGATCAAGCTTTTAGTGAGATGCCTTGTCTTTTTTGTATTCCTCTTCAGTTTGTCTATGATGTTTTTCCTCCTTCCAATGGAGGAAAACATTTAGTACTGATGTTGATTCAAGGACTCACAAATTAAGGTGAGATGTAGGCAATTCAGCATTGGCTTTCCTCTTAGGTTTTGCTTCAAGAGGGAAGCTTTTCTTAAAATAGTTTAAGTGCCATTACCTTGAAATCATCACCTTTAGAAGGTGGTTTTGAGAAATATGACCAGCTTTGCTTTCAGGCTTTTGATTGCAAAGGCACATAAGTGTGACTGCTGCTGAAGCAGAAGTTTCAGAATTAAACATGTATGCAAAGAAGGATACACAGCACAGATGAATAATATATGCCTATAAATAAGCAGGAAAATAAGACTTAAAATATCCACATAACTATTAATTTGTTATTAATATTAGATCTCTACTCTATTTCCCTTCAAATTAGCCACCCACTAGCAAAATGTCAATTGCAAAACAAGAGAATATTTATAGTACAACCTACTTTGAGTTTTGAGAGACATGTCAGCTACTGCTAAATTACAATACTCCTATTGTGTGTCTTCCCAAATTAACACCTAACTTTCACTATAGGCAACTATACATACAAAAGCCATAGTACATTTTAATAGTTCTCTGTTACATCACATGAGCTGGTGCAAACATTTTTTCCATCTAGAAGTTTATGTAGAGGGAAAGAAAAAAGTAGTGTTAAGTAATTCATTGGTATGAAGCTGGGTCAGACACTGGTGTGTCTTAAAAGGTCCTATTCAGCAGTGATGCTGGGAGGAGTGAGCATCCAGGAGACATAAGAAAATCTTGAATCCAATTTTATTGTTTTCCAACTAGAGACTGGTTTTGATTGCTAGCACTAGAAGCAATGCCCTGTGAAATGCAATACAACATACCACTCCATCTTTAGACTCTATTCATATGGAAAAGTTGCCAAAGGGAAAACAGCTCTTCTAACAACATATCAACCAGTGGGAGCAAATGTATGCACCTGCACAAGATATCCTGCAGAAAACCACATTGGGTCCAGACCAAGCTGCCCATGACTGCCAGCTCAGCTAGATGGAGGACATGTGTCACACATGGCTACCCAATGAGACACACAAGTCCCTCACTGGCCTCTCTGGCATCTCTTCTATCGTGGAAAAAACAAGTAGAGTACAAGCAGCATGGGATGCCTCTTCTCTGCAGCTTTTGCACATGATGTAATTCAGGAATCCTCTGGAAAACTAGATCTTGTTGGGGATGTCAGATGAGGTCAAAAGTCACTGTGGAGAGTCACATTTTTAAAGAATATGGCCTATTCCAGCAAGTTTTCTTCTGGTTTGTGTTTTGTCATTTACCTTGAAAACCATTCTCCCTTTCTCTCTGCAGATGCCTGACACTATCTGGAGAAAAGGTGGGGGGAAAAAAGCATCGTACAGAGGTTCGCTGAAGATGGAAAGCTGGCAGGAGAAACCTTGGCAGTACACACTAAATTGCCTCAAGCTTTCTGCTGAGAGAGAAGCAGGACTCATTTTTTCAGGTATGTCTGCTATAAGGGATGAAACAGAAATAGAGAAAGAATTACATTGAAATAATTCTCTAAACAAAACTTAAAACCAAAGGAAATCTTCTCCTCAACAAGAGGCAACCTGTGCTCACAGTTTGGTGGAAAACAGTTTATTTTACAGTTTTATAGCAGATTAATTTGGTATACTCAGCAATCTCTGAAAGGCAGACTTGAAGAGAAATACAATAATCACTGCTGCTCATCTGTCCTCTTGCTATAGAACTGTATCATTTTCCATCAGCTTGCAGAAGCACACTGCTCCTAACACCACCTTTTACAGAACTTCCTTCTGCAGTTAGCTCTTTTATTCTTGTAAAAAACCTAAAATCCTTAAGCCTTAAGATTTGCAGAAAACCAGGGGCCCTGTGCCAGCTCCTAAATTTCTCATTTATTTATGCATAACAAAGTATTTGTACAAAGAAATCAATTGTAGCTGCAACTAATTTTACACATTGCCAATTCACTTGTAAATCCACAGGGAGGGAAGAGAATCCTAAATTAGTAAGATCATTGTTTGCTATCTGGGAACGGGACTGTATCTGTTTTTCCATTTCCTACATTCTCCTTTCATCTTAAAATTCACTTCAACCCTATAACTCTTAAAAACTAGAGGAGTTAGAATTGAGACAAGGAAACAAGAATGCAAGAAGAAACAAAATGCAGAGCCAGCTGAGATCCAAAGCCACTTTTATCAAATAGGATATTTTTATATCCATTGCATATCTTATTTTTTCTAATAACTGTCACACATGTAAGCAGGAAAGCTGAGAGGTATTTTAAAAGGAGATAAGAAAAGATAAATGTGGTTCCATCCATCTCTCACTGGGCTTTTCCTTTATATATGCTAAAAATATTTAAACCTTAAAGAGATTATTTAAAAATGTTCAGGATTAGGATGGGTTTGAGCAGCTAAGTGAAAGTCTCCACTATCAGTATATTTCATCCAAACAATGGCTGTGGGGATTCACATCTCATAGTTACGAATAAAAACCTGGAACCCAGGTACCAATAAGCAAATTTGCCTCTGTAGTTATAACACTGCAGCCAATCTCACACCATCTGCCCCACAGCAAACCAGCACCAACTCAAGACTTAGTTGGCATCTTTTTGATTTTTAGTTTCTGCTATTCCGAATCAGTTTACTACAGCAGCTTATCTCAAAACATACAAACACTTTCTATAGAAGGAAAAGATTATTTTCATTTTCAATATATATATTTTAGTTACAAAAGCTGGCATTACAGAGAGAAGGACATTTGACATGATTTATACAGTTTAATTAATCTCAATAGAAATAGTGATAGAATTCAGAGGTTTGTATACGATATGAAGATGAAGGCAAGTGGTTTTCTGGGAGATCCTAGTTCATACAGACCACTCAAAAAATCCACAACAAAAACTTCTTCAAACCACAGAAAAAGAACAAGCCAATAACAGACACCTAACCTCCACTGTTGACAGATGAACACCCATTTCTAAGTCCAGTACCTTAAGACAACTATTGCATAGCCCACAGGTTCCCTGCCACTGGTGAGGGATGCGTTCCACCAGATAAACCACACAGTCAATCTAGGTGCATCTCCTGGTAAGAGTATTCCACCTCAAAGATGCCAGGGAATCTGCCTTTCCATTGACTTAATGTATTAAATGAATGGAAATTATTATGACTGAGTATTCTATTATATAACCACAGAAATAATAAACCCTTAGCTATCATATCCTTCCTCAAATCATAGTTGAGAGCCAAATCCAACTCCTGTGGATAAAGATGAGGTTTTGTGTGGTCCAGGCTACAGAAGGCAGTCAGAGACTAGTCTGCTAGGCTCCTACATATGTTATTAAAATTTATCAAAAATGAGCAACACTCAGGTGAGAATGAGGTTCATATTGTCAAGAAGAAAACTGAGGGCACTTGCAAGTAGCTAAAGGTTTGTAGGGCTTTCTAGACCTATTGTACTCAACATTTTTTACACACATACTGTATTTTTATAAGTGCTAGAAACAATAACAGCAGATCCATTTTTGTTCCCTTTTACACTGAGAAGCAAACTAAGTGCTAACTATCTCGACAATGCAATTAAAACCTGACCCAATTTCTAGACACAAACGAGCTGTGTTTTTCTCAGCATAGCCAAATGAGATCATCCTTATTTACCCTGCCCCTCCAGTCCTTTTGGAAGGCTGAAACCTGAGAAAGAAATTAAGGCTACTCCAAATCAGTGCCTCGGGGGAGGGGAGGGGGAAATGAGCAGGTATGTATGCAGGGGAGTGGGTGGCAACCCACCCGTGTGCTTCAAGGACTTGTAAAGAAGGAAAAGCCAAATGAGTCTATGCACAGTTTATATCACTTCTCTGCACTGCAAAACAGACAGCAAGTGAATTATAAGCAAGGCCAGGATTAGATAAAACCAAAAAGCCTCTGGTAGTCCTCATCTTTACTATCTGAGTATAAATCACAATGTGCGTTGATATAAACCCTTGTAAAAACTCTGATGTGGTTATAACACACTTGGATAAAACAGAGCTGTACAGAATGAGCTACAAAACACACACAAAACCCATCACATACAACCGATCAAGGGGATTTTACTTGCTTCTCTCACAATTTTTCTGTTCTATTTCAGGCATCTCTCTTTTTGCTCGAGGAACCCTCACAATAATTAAAACCAGACGTTATGAACCTTATTCTTACCACAATTTATTTGAGTAACAGAAAAAGACCCTTTTTCAGGATGAGGGCCTCATTGTGCAAACCTTGCATAAACACGTAAGACTTTCTGTGCTGAAGAGATTGTAATCTAAGCAGACAAGGTCGATAAACAACATAAAAGTAAAATGTCATCAACAATAAAAAAAAAAAAAAAACAACTCTTGTGCAGGACTCTTGTTGTTTTGTTTTAATATGTTTCCCTCAGACCATCTGCTACACTCTCTTAACGGCTGAGGTCCTCTAGACCGTCTGTATCACTGCTGCTGATTCTGTCCTCTTAGCACAGCCCATGAAAACAAGTGATTAAAAAAAATTCCTCTTCTGTAGGAGGCAAAAAAAAAAAAAAAAAAAAAAGAAGAATCTTCAAAGATAATGAAAGTGCCTGCTCTAGTCATTCCTGAAAGTGCTAGTTGTTTCCGAGTTATGATATATGCAATGTTGAATAACACCATCTTTATCTAAATTCAGTAACCTCTCTGGTCAGTCAAATGAAATATTTATATATAAATATAATAATATATTAATGCTAGCCCTTGGTTTGTATGCTAAAAACCTACATAAAGTGTTATATAACAAGTCTCGTCTGTGTTTGGAAAAAGTCAATATACAACTAGTAGTGAGAGAACGTGATTTGTCTTATTTTAAACTAGCCATACAGCAAACAGACTCCTGCAGAAGGGCCCTTGCTCAGCCCTGTGGCCCTGTGAACACAGCAGAAATGTAAGCACTGAGCTAGATGAGAGCCCAGCAAGCAGAGAAGTGTTGTGAGGGAACAGGCTGAGTGAGGAAAGGAAAAAGCATCACGGGAACAGGCAGTTTTTTTCTGTTCTTGGCTCTGGCTGTTGGGCTGAGTTAGGGAATGCCTTATTAAACAGCTGAAGCTCTAGAAATTTGCAGCCATTATCCTAGTGTGAGGCAAAACGTTACACATGCACTTCTGCCTGCCTACAATTCTTTCTTCATTCAGCAAATATTTAGTAGATTTGAAATTCCCCAAACAAATTATTTTTTTAGGTGTTACAAAAAATCCACACAGTTCGCCTAGATTTGGTTAGAAGTGATAAATAGATGCATTTTCCACAGTGAAGTCCATGCTTTACAGATCCTACAGTTGCTTCTCTCATTGCAACTTAGAACAGGAGAAATGAAGCAAAACACTCCTGTTCAAAATGCTTGATTTGGAAGGATTTTTTGGCATTCACCTATTACTCCAAGAGCAGCCACTCTCTCCTCCTTTCAGTATATTCCTGCTTTTTGACAGCATTGCCCTTTACATTTAATCTGAGATGTCTATTGTGAAATTCTTCTAGCCATAACACAGTCAGGGAACACTTTACCTATTGACAAATCCACTATACTGAAGGAAGGTAAGAGTTTCTCCCACCCAATTCTTCAGCTAAGCTTCCTAATTATAGCACTCCTCACAGGATTTCAACATATGATAGCAGAGGCACTGTATTGCACACTGTGATTCTCAAGTTGAAATAGCCACAAAATTGCTCTTTGAATACACCCATGCACACTGTAACAGTGGCCTATCACTGCTCAACCTTGAGTCAGTGCACAGCAAGCTGCTTGTGTAAACCAGCCATAGCATTAGCTTCCAAGTTGTCCAAAGAGACACTCAGCTCCCATAAACCATCCAAGGAAGGACTACGAACACATGTCACCAGGCAGTCACATTTCACCCATTTCTCTTACCAAAACAGGTCCTTTTCAGTTGGTCTCCAGGCAGTTTTTAATTTTTTTTTCTTAAATATGTAACTACTGACACACATTCATTTTCCAGTGCAGGGTTCCAGGCAAGGTAGGACTGTTCAAAACACAAATGACGTGCTGCCAGGGTAAGAGAATGAGGAAGCAAGTGTGTTTTTCTCTGACCCGCATCACTTTCTGGGATCTCCAAGCTCCTTCCCCTACTCAGAGCATTGTGCCTACAAACCACTGTGGATTTTCCACTGGTTGAGTTATACATCACAAAAATAAGCGGAACAATTAATTTCACTGAAGCTGCAACTCTGTTTCTTCAGAGGCAAACATTGGGGTTCCTATCTTATGAGTCATGCATAGTTGAGACTTTTTTTTAAGTAGATGTCACCAGCCACAGGTGTGACTTGGCACTTCTAGCAAAACTCTGCTCAAGCTTTGTCTTTCATGATGTTTCTCCACTCATGCAGTGTGCAAAAAAGTCCTATATCAATCTTGAGATAACAAGAGAACCTTAGGAACCCCAAAACAAAGTATCTTTTCCATAGGTTTGCTCTGTATAGATGCCATGAGTTCTCTTTGGAAGGCTTTAAAACTTAATCATAGAATGGTAGGGTTGGAAGGGACCTTTAGAGATCATCTAGTCCAACTCCCCTGCAGTAGGTTCACCTAGATCAGGCAGCATAGGAACATGCCCAGGCAGGTCTTGAAGACCTCCAAGGAAGGAGACTCCACAACCCCTCTGGGCAGTCTGTTCCACTGCTCCCTCACCCTCACAGTGAAATAGTTTTTCCTTAGATTTAAGTGGAACTTTTTGTGTTCCAGCTTCATCCCATTACCCCTTGTCTTGTTTTGAAGCAAAAATTTAAGGACATTTACATAACAGATTGTTTTCCAAATCAGATAAAAAAAATGAGTCCGAGATCTGTTATGTGCTTCTGAATTTGCTCAAGCAGAAGGTTCGTACTCATTATATTGTTTTCTCCCAGGCAACAGTTTTTGTCCCATGTTCCTAACAGAAGGCCGTGATTTAATGGTATACATGTCAAACTTGCTAATCTGACAAAACAGACCACAGCTGAAAGATCACTGGTGTTCTCTCCAGGTTACACAAAACTAAACTTTCTTCTCTTTCCAGGACAAAATCTATTAATCCACAAACAAACTGTGCTTGTTAGAAAGACCACAGGCCTCGCACCTTGAGGCCTGGTGAATGAGATCTGATTTCTAATTTCCAGCCTCAATATACTTCTTGCCAAGATATACACATTTCTTTCTTGTACTAGTGCTGTCTTCAATCTAACATAGAAAATAGTTATACTCACTCAAGACTTTAGCAACCCCTCATGTATTTAAAGAAAGCAATTGGAAACCCTCTCAGACTTAACTTTTACTGGGATAAATGAACCAACCTTGCATGCTGGATTCGGCTCTTCCCTCACCACTTCCATAGTCCTCTATGCATCTGCTCCACATTACACTCATCTTTGTTGGATATGGTCTACCAGTATAGTTCAGTGGGGATTTAGTGGTGCTGCCTCGCATATGAGCAGCGTCAACACTTTTCTATTCCTACTGTAAGTACCTCTTCACAGATTTTATGATGACATATTTCAGAGCTTCAAGGTACTACAGAAAATATATCCTTTGATTTTACTAGCTGATATACTCAAGTCTTTCTGTTCCTTCATCATTTCAAAGACATGAGCACCCAGGTTAGGGCAAAATTCACATCTATCCAGAAGTGCACAACCATGCATCTTGTGCTATGAAATTTCAATTCACTTTTTCCACTCAAGTCCTAAAGGTCACTTCAGATCTTCCTGTAGGATACTCTGTTTCTCATCTACACTGACAGCATCTCCCAACTTTATGTCACTGGTAAATTTTATTACACACTCTTACTTTTGGTGCCAAGTTCATTAGTGAATACGTTTAAGTCAGCCCAAGACCAATTCTTAAGACAACTAGCTTCCTTTATACACAGCACATGCCTTATGAGCACAAAATGATGTGACCCCTCTTAACTGGCTCTTTATATGCCTCACAATTCTTCCACAACACCTCATCAGTATCTTAATAAATAATTTCTCATGTATTGCCAGAGCAAACATCATACCACCGTCTAGACAGATTAGTGTATTCTTTTGTCCAAAACCAAAAACTAATACAGATCCCTCTACAGGTGTTCATGAAGACCAGGTGTGTTTAAATCTCATCTGTTGTGATTATAAACACACACAAACACATAATACAGAGTAGCAACCCTTTCTCAGCTCACTCCCAACACAAAGCCTGAGCTCCTGTGAACTCCAAACACTGGGAAGTTAAGACTAAGAAAATTCAGAGGACCACAGTTACATTACACTTTGTAACATCAGTTCTTCTTCTAAATATGCAAAAATCCACAGCTGATTGTGGGTGACTGTAAAGCAGTCCAATGAAAGTGAGAAATGTTAACAGCAGCAGTCTAAGGAATACTATAAACCTCAATAGGGTAATTCCTGCAACTGTCATGACACAGGCATATTGCAAGACAAAAATTGATAGTTTATGTAGTTTGTGTTTGCAGAAAAAGGAAATACAGTTGAAATACTTGGACTACCATAGAGACAATCACAGCGTATATGGAAAAGAATATAAACAAAACACAACAAAAACCAAAACACATGCACAAAAAGAGAGGCAGTGCTTCATCCTGTAGGCTACCAGGAGGTAGATATGATGAGAAATTTCAGTCAGCTTCATCAAAGAGAACAGTGAAATAAAACTGGTTGGGTCAATGAAAGCAACTTTGCTCCACAAGAGCCTATTCACCAAGCTTCCAGCTTGAGCCAAAAACTAGGAAACGCAAGAGTCTGCCTGCTGATTGGGATGGACTGGTGATTTAGTAAACTGCAACAGCACAGAAAGTATCTTAGTAATGATACAAATTGAATGGTTTGGCACAAGAGGATTTGGGGTTTAGAAAAATGTAGTAATAAAAGAAACTAGAAATGAGGCTAGTGGAAAGGTATGCCAACAATCTCTTTGAAGTTGCATACAGCAACATCACACCAGTTACTTGCTTATAATAAAAAGCAAGAAAATTGTAGGAAAAAAAAAAAAAAGGCAGTAATCTTGCCTAGAGAGAAGCACGTCACCACAGGGGTGCCAATGGCAGGAAATAACATGTTTTGTCTGTTCTATTTAGAGCAAAGCCCTGGCATCTTTGAAGCTGCTTCCATTTGCAATGTAGGTAATTAAGAGTCACCTCCTCACAGTGTTTCCTTGGGTTCAAATATCCTTACCTATTCCTCAGGTTACTTCCTATTTCCCAGATGGTCAGTCTCCAGAAAACATCTTTGGTACCTCAGTCACTTCTTGGTTAAATCCATACTGACAGCTCATTAGTGGAATGATTTATCAACTGTTGCAAGAATAGCTGTTATAAATTTGTTTTCTGTGTAAATCAGGTTCCATGCAACTAGGATGGAATTCCAGCTTTTTCAAATGCATTTTAATGTGAAATGCTGACATCAAGCTTTAAGTTCAGTTGATTATTTTTTTCTGTTTATGTTATTAGTAATCAGCTTTTCTGGCACTCTTTTCTGTTCCAGTTCAATCATTCAGTTGAATTACTTGAACTCCTGCTGAACCGCACCAAAAAAAAAAAAAAAAGAAAATTAACAAATGCCTCATTTGATCTTGTGACCATAAAACTTGTGTTTTCATTCCCTCTTTAACCTTTGACCATCTATTTTTCCCCTTAATTGGTGTGTTATGTACCTGATAGTTTTAAATTTGTTTCTTTTATTCATGAAAAAAGAATCCGCTCTGACGGCTGATGTGCCCTCTGTTCATTTTAGCTACCGCTGACTTCATCTTACATTCTCATTAATAAGCACACACTTAAAATCACTTGTTTGTAGCCCATCATACACGCATGTTATTTGCTTTACTGTATTCTCTTTACCAGAAGCGCATGGCTGTTTTCACAAAGTGTTGGCTGTGCTGATTGAGAAACCAAGCTAACAAAAAATGAAATGGTTGGTTTTGTACAAGCTGTTTTGACAGTTTATTACACTGTTACTGGCCTGTCCTTTTCGTATTGCTGTGATGGAACTGAACTTAATTTTTGCTGCTGAGTTTATGGTTTGGGATTTTTGTTTGTCACATGATAAAACATTTTTAATACATACCTAGATCACAATAAAATATAGTCCAACTACAGACAACAGAAATTAAATGAAAGGGGAAGATTTCAGGATAATTAGGACAAGTATTCCAACTATGGTTCACATTTGACAACAATACTCTTCCCACTTGTGTGAATACTGAATTCATGGATGTCAATCCTATATACATGTGGCTCAGTATCAGCCCCAGCTTAAAGGCTTCCTGTTGTTCTGCAGCAATATTCATTATCTCCCAGCATCAACACCACTGAAACTAAAGGCAGCTTTTACTTTTGTTGACTTGAACTAATACCAACTTTCAGTTGACAAGAAGGAAACCAGGATCAAGACCTGCTGACACGTGACACATTAACATAGGCTTTCTGAAATAAAATCTGCTCTTTTGCAGATGGTAACACTCGCGCTTAGACACACAAGAGACTGTCCTTGGGTTTCCTGTGCAACATCCTTCACCTAATATCCAGTTTAATTTTTTAAACATGCTTAAATACCTTAGTCACTGTTACAAACATTTAACACTCTATTTCTATTTTTTTTACATAATAGAGCAGGAAAATAGTCATTTCAGGTTACACAGCTTCATCACGGGCATATGGCAGTGAACCCATAGCAGAAACACGAAATCTCCCTTTCTTCTAAAGCAGATGGCATGCTGATCAAGTAAGATATAATCTAATGCTAGTTGCATTACTACTGCTTGCTGCTAAGTATTGAACCAAAACCAGTATAAAGTAGTAAAGACAGAAAAATACCCCTAGAGGCAGGGAAGGTGAAGGAGAAGGAAGACAACCAGGAATAAAAAAACCCAAAAACAACACAGAATAAAAGCAGCTGTATCATAACACAACCTACTTCAGCAGAAACAGTCTCTTTTCAGGTACATTTCAGATTTAAAACCTAGGAATGGCAACAGGCAAGGACCAGAAATGGCCATTGTCTTGTTTTAGAGGACATTCCCCTAGTATGGGATACTGTCCCAGATCCCTTCGCTCTTAATGATTGCAGTACACTGGGCACCTGCCAAGGGCTACATAATCCAGCTGCGTAGACAATTACATATTTATGATTCTAGTGAGGATTCTTAGTCAAAACTTATTTCTGAACTGTAAAAATGCTTAAGAGAACGAGCCGAGAAAATTCTCTGGCAAATGCTACTCCAAAAAAGAGCCACTAAAACATTTAAGGACAGTGGTTTCCCTTTCAGTTGATTCATTCAGTAGTGAACTTCAATGGCAGAAAAAAAAAGAGGCAAGAAATGTTTTCCATTGGAATCAGAATGGGACCTTTCTAGTATGTTCAACTTGCTTTCTGTAAAAAGGTAATTGAAAATTTTTTAAAACTTAAAAAAACCAACCCAGACCAGAATTCAGTAACACATAACATTCACACTTATAGTGTTCATCCTAACACACCACAATTTTTCTTCTATATTTTATTATTAGCACTTCCTCTTCATCACATATATCACTAGATCAGCTCATTCCTGTTGATCCAATATATAGAATTTACAGATGAACAACTCTGAAATAAAATTGTTCAATTGTTAACAATTATCAGACAAAACGCATTGCACTTCACCTTCACTGGTAATAATAGCCGTTGATATCCATTGAAGGAGCAACAGAGTCCAAAATTTCATGTTGTCCCTTAGTCTAAACTATTTCAGAGCCTGTTAAAGCTGTACTCCATAAACTGTACAACCAACAGCCTCAACAAGAAATTTCATGAACACTTTTAGGCCCTACTGTTGAAAACACTTTCAGGCTTGGTTAGCCTTATGCACATGAGTACTCCTTGTTTATATCTCAAAAGCACCACTCCTACACTTGAAGTTACATGTACACACTCATGTATGTATTTAAAGAATAAAGGCCTTAGTCTTGCAGGTTTATTTATTTTGAAGTAACTATCCATATATTTTATGGCCAACATCTTAAGTACTGCCAAGTTTATAAAACTCCTGAAAGCAGGGGTCCCAGTGCAATAAAAACCATCCTTCAATCCTACCATTTTTCAAACGTCTGCCCGCCCACAGATATTCTTTCATATACACTCTCCTGTTAAAACATCAATTTTGCATTTCCAGAGCAAACTTTGGAGCTAGCAGCACAGATCTCCCCTTATCCTTAGCATGCATTGGCAGAGGCACAGCTTCCGGAACAAACCCAGCTCCTTCAGTTTTGGGTGCAGGCTCCTGCTCTCTCCCTTGCTCATCTTCCTCTGCATGAAACCATATTGTCATTATGGACTTACAGAACATTAACCTGGCAGATAGATCAGCATTTAGATGGGTTTAGCTGTTGCAGAACCACAGGCTAACAGCTACATAAATGTATACCTTCAGCAGTTTTCTAACGAATGACAAGGTCACAGGATGACACTGCAGAAGGTACCACAAACAAGCTCAAAGGAAATCCCTTGCTGCAGTCTTGGGGAAGGTTTTTTTTTTTTGCAGGTATCTTCCAAATTCTTCTCTGAAGGCTTTTTTTCTTTATGATGAGTGATTTACTCGTTCTCCTCAGGTCCTCCAGACACTCCTGCCATTTCTGGGTTAAATCCATTAGGTCAATAGTCACAGTGAAGTGCTGCACCCATGGAATTTCTTGGCCCAAGAGATTTAGCACCTGTTGTTCTCCTATAACATATCTCTTACATGTAAGAACCATTGACCTAACACAGTGGGTGTGCTATGCCTTCAAAACACAGTATGACAACAGCCACCTAAAAGTAGGCAGTATGGCGAAAAAAAAAAAAAAAATAACTTCTATCACCCATTTTTTATTCCCCTCATGATTATGAGGGGATGACTTCACTGTCAACAACCTCACTTTCCTAGAGGCAAACTTGTAGCAAACTGTTTTGCTTCTAAAACTTGCACAAGAAGCCTAACAAGATATGATGGAAACCTCCCTCAGATAAGCTACCTGTTCCATCTCACAACAAGAAAATATGTTTGCTAAAGCCTTTGCTGAAATCCTGATGGGATCTTTTGCTTAGGCAAGAGGTCCAGGAGTTTGGATTTCTCTTTCCAAGACATTCATTAATTCTTGTGACTGTCTCTAAAGGAGCCTTCAAATTTTCCTACACTTAACAGGTCTTTTCTGTTAAGCCTTTGCATCCTTCCTTTGAGATTGAGGAACATTCCAGTTGTCTAGAAGAGTGGGAACGAGAACTTACACCAATTGAACAGAGTCACATTCTCTTTTTGTAGGCAACATATTTTATTTTTTTTTTTAAAGCCAACTATTACGGTGTGTTTTTAAGGAGAAACTGACGTTTTACTTTATGTAGTTACATAATAAAAAATTAAAAGTATGTATAATTTCTGTTTTGCTTTTCTGTTGTTTTTTTTGCGTACTAAGAAATGGAACTGACAATCATGATTAAAAAGCTGATAAAAAATGTTAGTATCATTTCTCAAAGGAATCAAAAATGAATTTCTGATTCAAATAAATTTATTGAACATGGGTAGACAATTTAAACCAGGTCCCATTTGGCAGAAGAACACAAACTGCTTTTTTCAGGTCACTCTCTTTACTATACTTTGTCTATACACATCAGATAAAAACAATGTAATAAAAACCTATAAAAGTCTCTTACTGTAAACCAGATTATGTTACAATTACTTTTGGGATGATGAAGAATGTGTCTAGGTTGTCTCTTAAATCTACCTTCAAACTGTTTCAAAGTTAATTGAGAGGTAATTGTTTAGAAATCTCTAGAATAATAAAATATAGCAACTTATAACACAAAAGCAGCCCTTCAAGAAAAGAGTGGGGAGTATTTCACTTCAAGTAACAGTTGAGTATGTTTTACGATCACTGCAACAACTAGCATGCCCTTGAGACTGAGCAATTCTGAATTTCTAATATAATTTGTAGGGGAAAAATTAGGACAAAATGCAGCAACGTTTCAAGTACAGTCTCTCAGTATTTTAAAATTTTATGACGTATAAAGACTAGGTTAACATGGAATGAGTCACATTTTTAAGAGAAGCAGTAATACACACCAGTATTTTAAATCGTTAACTAGAAACATGCTCAACTACAAAACAAAAAAGAAATCAGAATAGCTTTTTGTTGGAAAAAGGTCAACAATAGTAATGACAACTTAGCAGTAACAGAAAAGGCTGAAAGCAGTACTAGTTTCAGTTTTGGAAAGTTAAAATACCAGGCTATATGACCAGCTAAAAACGATGGCTTCTCACTCGATTAATTCATTCCCACCAGCTGAAATTCATCCTAAAAGAATATAAACTTTACACATATCAGCCCTGAGCCTAAATATCAGGCTATTAAGTGACATACACACTTGGTGTAGATCTTCTGATTTCAGAGTTATATTTGCTTTACTTAGTGTCAAACATATGCTGCATTACATTTCACTCCATGATGTCTTCTATAGCTGACAGAATTACTTACTACATTTCAAAGTAAAGCAGTTGAACCCAAGCAAACTCTCTTGGGAGTGTCATTTTGCTCACAGGGGAAAGACAGTGGAGTTGCAAAGGTATAAGAAGTTAGGCTATAATATATTTACATATTCTTCAGAGCCATGCCCACATAAAAGCCCAGGGAACCCAGCTCAACTCCCAGATCCTAAATTGGGTTTTCAAAGTTAGTGGTCAGAAATAATATCACTTTAACATCTGTACTGAGCACAACGGTCTAGAGATCTGAGGTCTGAAATCCAAAACTCAGGCTAGCACTTCATGCACATATTTCTTAAGGCTAACACTGCAATTACTCTTGTACACTTCAACTGTGACACACAAGATACACAAACTGCTAAAGAAGATAGTATTTGATCAAAGCTGAAGCAGTAAGTTCTAGTCTGTCTCTTCAGACCTCGCCTCTGCTTTCCATATGCACAACTACCAGTAAGCATATGTAAACTACTAAAGACAGCCTGCAAATATGAACTTCAAATAATATATAACATCAAGTAATGTCCCAGAGATGGATTAAGAAGATCACATCAAGCAAACTCCTTTTTACAGGGGCTAAGATTTTAGCTTCACTAGCCTTACATTGTCAAACATACTGAAGCAAAATACACCTGGCACTGCATAGGGTATTTTTGTTAATTGTAGAAGCTGTTAGTACTGAAACATACTTCAGCAAGCACCAAGTGGGGGCAATAGAGCTCTCGGCTGGGCTACTGTTTGCCTCAAACAAGCTTTTGGCCAAAAGAGGAAGCAAAACCAGTTAACAACAGGATGAGCTGTGTTACTGTCAAACCACACTTCTCACTTCAAAATTAACATGCTGCCCTACTTTCAACAGGACAAAATCCAGATACAATCTGAATATTTTTATCAAACAGAACAACAGTCTAGATGTTTAAGAAATTAAAATAAGCCACTTGTGTACTAAGAAGTAGTTACTCTAAAAATATTATTTGCAATGCAAGACAGCTCGCAGTGTATCTGCAGGAAGGAACCATACCACATTTAATCAGTTAAAAAGGTACTTACCATTGGCAGTGCATTGATATGCGGAAGTTTTCCTTTCAGGTGCCTCTTGCTACAGATGGGTGACGCTGAGAAGGAAATGAAACAGAATAGGAAACATTAATATTTATTATTTTGAAAATGGTGGTGTTCACACATAAAATGTTATAAAGTACGGGCCTTCACGGTTCTTGTAGCCTACTCTGTTGGAGGAGCTGAGTGATTGCCACTGAATTTGTATACAGCCTAGAGCAGCAGCATCAGGCACAGGGGAGCAGCAGAGCTGGGGTTTTGCATATATCCTGTTGCTACCCACATCACACAAACTGCTCCTGCAGGGAGCTTGAAACACAGACCTTTGAACAAATAAGTCTATTGAATGAACACTTACACCATCACACCTCTAGACAGTCGCACCCATTCAGCAGAAGCGCACACAAACAAAACCTCCTATGTATCAAAGTCCTGATGTCTGGGTTTCGCCTCAGCTCTCCAGAAAAATCTTCAGGAAGTTAACTGGACAAAACAGGCAGTTTACAGCATCTTCTGCCCATGCCAAATTTCTTCTGGAAATAAACCTTGGCTACTGACTTATAAACGCTCTGGAAAGTGCCAAACAAAAATTACATTCCAGCAGTTTGACTACCAAAATGGTTACATCCACTGTGAAGTAGTTTATTAAAAAAAAACCCTAATCTGTTTTCCTAACACATAACATACTAAGTAACTCCACTTAAACACACAGGTGTGCCTATGCACCCAGTCAGTTACCAACTCCTGCAATGATGTCAATCGTTAAATAAAACGGTTCATATCCATGACATTTGCCAACATGTACATAATAGAAATCTTCCCAGTACAGTATTCTGGAGAAATCTGTCCCATCCTCAAAACAAAAAACATCTAAATGCACCAAATGCACCTAAAACTAAAATAGTTAAGTTGATGTCCAAATATGTGTAACGTTCATTTATATGCAGTAATGACAAACAATTTTTATTCACACTTTTTCTAAGTAGTTGCTCTCCAGACAAATACTTGCCAGACTACTTTTATTAGAAAATCTAATCACCCACTCAAAGTGCAGGAAGGAGCACAGATGGATATGGGTGACTAATAAAGTATTATCGGACTCTTTTTAGAATAAACTACTAATAAAGCATCTGTAAATTGTGCTCAAAAACTTACTAGGAGTAAAGAAGTCCTATGGGTTTTGTGGCTCATGATGAACATCAAGGTCTCACTTGCAATTTTTGAGCTCAACCCGTAGGAAATGGTTTATTATAAAGCTATTTTTGGAGCCAGTCAAAAAAGATCTGCAGCAGTCAGGCTTATTTTCTTCTTGGAAGATCCCACCACACCACCAAATCAGGCAGAAATGTAACCTTCAGAGTGCAAGCGAGAAGAGCTTCAGAGGATGCTGAAGCATGCAGGAATGCCGAGAATTGGAAGAATTTGCAAACATGAATTTGTTTCCTTGCTTAGTTGTACTGGTGCACAGAAATTATGTAAATAGGCTGAGGAAAACTCCACAAGTAGCACCATTTCCTATGCAGGACTACTCAGAAAGCCAAAGCTGCAGATCAGTAGAGAAAATTTTATCATCTCACTCAGCAAATCTCATTAAAAAAAAATTACTTGCTTATAACAAGAGTTTTCCTTAAAAACCAAACAAAACACCAACCAACCAATATTCTTCTGAGAGCAGTCTAAATCGTCAAAAAAGCTGTGTGCAGAGAAAGGCAGAGGAGAGCTCCGCTGCCTAGTTCCAAGTGTGAGCTTGTTTTGGGTTATTTCATTTGGGAAGGAACATGGCAAACATAAAAGGATGATTGCACAAACATAAATACTTTTCTTCAATGAAGGCTTTATTCTGTATACACTGGCCAAACTGTCTCCTTCCAACATCCCTTTGCCCTTGTGCAATCTTCTGAGTGCAGTATTTATCACTGAAGCTGGAGAGGGAAACCTTTCTGTCTGATCTGTGGAAAAGGCTTCTTGTCCTTCTCTTTATAACTGAACAGGGCAGTGACACGGAAAGAAGCTGGAAGCAAAGACTCAAGAGAGCAGAGAATGAGAAAATAAAGGGTTCACTGACTCTGCTTCATTCCTCACTCATGTTAATTGGTTGTAGGCTCCAGTTTTAAATAAGGGCATTTAAAATGTAAACATGTAAACATTTAGGAAACTCTGTCATGTCCTTTTTCAGAATCAAGTACTGAGTACAAATGTCTCATCAGCAGCTTTTTTTCTTTCCAGATTTGTCCTATTGGACTTTGTCATTTCGGCATGTAACTTGAAACAATGCCAGTGACAGATATAATTTATTGATTTTAGACTATCTCTCACCTTTATATACTGACCTGCTACGGTCATTTAAACAGGTGACCCAGCGTAGTGACAGCTACACTATGTGACACTTAAAAATAATCCATCAGATGCCCTTGAAGTTCACAAAAACACACCCAGGGAATGCACAATAGCTAGTGACTGTGGATCCTTCATCTTTGAGGGGTGGAGGCTCACCACTGACTGATGCCTAACACCTTCAGCATTGACTGAATACCTCTCCCCCGAAAAAGAACTGAGACCCTGCTGCGTAACAACCTGCTCCATCAGCTTTGGCCACACCAGGGTTTTCTGCACAAGAATGACACATCTAAAGGCTGTGTCTCCCTGTAATACCACTCCCCAACATTCAGTATGACACCGAACATCATCTCCTCGGGAAAGGCATCCCAAGCTGTACAGAGGCAGCAATGCCTGAAGCTATAATCTTGAAACCTTCTTGCAGGAAGAGGTGGCAAAAAGGTCCAGGCAAATAGGTTGCACCAGGCCAGCAGTTCCCATCTGCAGGGCCAAAACTAACATGCTGAACCAGCTACCAAAACCAATCCATGCTGCTAGCACAGACTGGGCTGCTGTTATCAACCAGGTAATAATTACGTAGTACAAAGACAAAACCACAGATAAAAACAACCATGGCACTATACAGAGACAAATCTGCTTATAAACACATAGATGTACACTAACTTTTTCTTACCTGCTACCAAACATAAGCAGTTCAAAACAAGGAGTTCTCTTGAAGTTATTTTCAAAAATGTATAACCATTTTCTCATAGGAACACCATCATTTATGCTATTTTCATCATACATTACACAAGGAATTGCACAGGTTCCTGCTACAGCTAGAACAATGTTTTCTGTGTGAGCTTTGAATCGCTTCTGTTTCTCATGCAAACTTGTGCACTCATGTTTTTCTTCTAATCCTCTTAGGATCACACTGTTTATACTGCTTTCAGAGATTTTGGTGCTATTTGAGCTTTAACAACAAATTTAGTCATTAGATGTTGTGCTTTGTGAATTACAAAAGCCTTCTGAGGACACAGTATCTTTTCTTCTAAATTCTCCTTGAGTATCCTGCTTTTATCTGGATTCAGTATCTGGGAAGAGTGTCCCAATCAAAACAGAATTAAAAATAACTAAATCCAGGATATTCCTCTCAGTAACTAGGCTGTAAAAAGCAACAGACAATAGGTTTAAAAGCCTAAATTGAAAACTAATCACTCCATTGAATCCTTCCTTTCATTTGGTTAATAGGCACATACAAAACTAGCAGTGATTCTACTGCTGCCGTGCTTGGAACATAAACAGAGAAAATCAAAGTTAGTTCTTTTAATCACTTCTTCACAGTGATGTATAGCAATTCTTTAAAAAACAATTCAGTACTTCTACAATAACATCTGCTTTTCGGTTCTAAGAGAGAAGCTGAATTGAGACCAATACCAACTAAAAAAATTAAGAGAAACACATACGGGGTGAGGGGAGAGGGGGTGGCAATAAAAATCAGCATCACACACAAAACAGCATTAAAAACTGTTATTACCTCTAGCTAGTTAGTAGCAACAGGGTTCATAGTGACAACACACACAGATTGCTCCAACCTTTCACACTGGGAGCACACAGTATCATAGCACTGGGGAGTATGCTTGGATGGAGAAGCCTCAACAGGGAACACCTGCCCAGAGACATATCCACCTATATTCCCTAAACTCTATCTGAAACGGCCTTTTTCTGCCAATTGAGAAATCTTTCTGTCTTTGGGCCTTTATTATGTCAGAAATATGGAAAAACCCAATGCAAGATAACTTTCTGGATGTTTCAATGAAGAAATGCTTAACATACCTATTTAAAAGTTGCACAGCTTTCCACACTTCAAAAACCTACCAAGCATTTGTATGTCTACAGATGTATGTGAATCAATGATTAAAACAAAACTGACTGTGTGAGGGGATAAACAGTAAGAGCTGAGTAAGCAGACAACACAATTCTTGAAGAAAGATCATCCAGATATAGGAACCACCTCTTCAGAAGCGCACAGGAACAGGATTCACTGTGCCATGAGAAACACAGGAAAACTCAGAGCAGAGCAAAAGAATATTGTAGCAGCTATATACAAGTTTAAACATCTATGAAAGTAAAAAATTGAGGCAATCACAGAAAATAGCTTTTAGCCTACCAAAGGGAAAGGAAGCTAAATTGCTGGAGAGGAAACCATCTTAACCAGCTTTGTTAAAAACACATAATGCACCACAGTCATCTTGCCAATATCAATCAGCTGGTACCACTTGGGAAGGAGGGAGGGCAAGTTGTGCTGCTGCATGATTTCATTTGCAAGGCATTTAAATGAAGATCATTAGGAAGAATCCAAATTCACAAAGAATGAAGTTACATCCAGCCTAGACTGGGAAAGAGTATAAATACTTATTATTACTTAAAGCACTGAGTATTACATACAGGGGCTATGGCATCCAGAGTAGTCAAAATCCCACCTTCACAGACTGCTACAGCAAGAACAGAGGCTCACCTATGTAAATTCAAGGTATTTTCTAATTTGTTTGGCTTGCTTGTTTTATGAACATAGTGGGCACTATGACTAGTGATATATTGGCAATAACAGCAGCATACTGAGAAATATTTTTTGTGATTTTTATCCTAGAACTGAGTTTAAAATTTAAGTTCATTGCTGCAAGAGTAATCAGGGAAAAGACTGAGACTAACAGCCTGTCAAACCGAGTGCTCTCAGATGACTCACCTCAAACTGGAAAGAGAAAAAAAATTTCCTTGTGTAAAAAAATAAGTCTAGTGTAGAAATCAGGTGCCACTGGTATTCTCAGTAAGCTCATTACAGATTTCAAACACATACCTAAAAACTGAATCAAGACACAAAGTACACAACGTGGAGGAAAAAAAAAAAAAAAAAAAGAAGCCTGAATACTTATTTTTCCATTCCATTTCCTCAAGGTAGGAAGAACACTGTTTCCCATGATACTAATTCAGCCTGCTCCAGCTTGCCAAATTGACTCAGCCACGCTGCTCAGCGACAGCCTTTCCTTTCACCACGCAGGGCCCATTAGCTCAGATGAGCCTTCACAGCCCAATGGAGACAAGCACCTGCTTTTGTCAACATGGCAATGTGCTTGTGGGAACTGATAGCTGCAAGGTTACCAGGACTTTTAAAATTGGTCTCCGATTTCAGAATATGGAACAAAGCTCAAACTGCTTCCCTGGAAAAAAACAATACCTTCCCTTTCCCTGCTTCTGCTATCAGAGCCGGCCTTGTCTGTGCTTTTATTCAGAACAAGATATTGCCCTGCTTTGGGATTAATGGTGGCCTTGCAGAAGAACCAATATAGATTGTGGTAAACACCAGAAATTGTTAGCAGGGCAAATGCACAATTGTACATGTGTCTTAAAGAGCTTATTTATTGAATTCATTAAAATTCTGTCTAAAAAGTGCCATGCTTTGGGATACGTGTTTTAAGTAGACATCACGTTTGGAACTGGGCTCAAATTGTTTAACTAAGTAAATCTCCAAAACTAACAAGAGATATACACATGATAACATAATAACATGACAATATTCTGTTACTTTCAATCCTAATTAATGTAACCACTACTGTGTTTCCCTTGATATTGGTACCATCATTACCCTTACTTTTTTTGGCAACCAGAAATCAAGTGGGGCATTTCTTTCAGAGTAAAAATCTTCAGCTCTTTCAGATTCACATGTTTGTTGAGCCAAGCTAATGAGCCACTGAGGACATTCAGACAATGCAGCGGGACTTGGGTTCTGCTGCAAGAGAGTTTGCAGTTTGACATCAACAGGCTCAAGTCCCACTGTGGCCACTGACCCCAAACATCACGTACAACACAGTGTTGCTGAAGTTGTGGCTTTCCTCCTACCTCAAACACATTAGGAAGGCTAGTTGCCTTCCATCTGCCTTCTGCAGGAGTGCATTGCAGGATACTTGCCCTCGCAGCAACGTATTAGGTTTAAAAGCACATGTATACCAAACTGTTCTAAAAATCGACCTTCCTTATGATATTGGGCATGTAAAAGCAACAGCATAGTCTAAAGAACTGGGATCCAGTAATTCTTTTACTATAGCCCTCAAAATTATGTTACTTTTGATACTCAAAACCACTTAAAAATCCTCAGGTATGAAAACATTTATCTGAAAACTTCACATCACACCAGAGGTCAAAAGTAAAGTTTGTGGTGGAGCTTCGGCTCATATACTCCAGATGTTGCTGAGATGCAGGTCCCCTCAAGTAAGGTATTTATAACGCATTCCAGATTCTTCCTGAAAATATAATTTTGTGGAAAGACAAAGAAAAATATAAGTGTCTCACACTGCCAAGAAAGGTAACGCTGACTGCCTTGAAATTATCCATTAAATGCATCAAGGAATCATTTCTTTTTTTTTTTTCCAAAAATACTGCTCATCCAAAGCTGTTGCTCTTCTGCTTACAGTCTCCTCTCATTTCCCCAGGAATTCTTCAAAACAGAGTGACATTTGGTATATAAAGTACTTGTGTAATAGCACCATCTTTCTATAAAAATTATGTGTCTTGGTCATATTTTCACATTAAAGGCTATAGATTAAGCTCTTTCTATACAAGTAAACTCTGTGATTAAACAGAAGTTGGTGCTGCCCAAGAACTAGCAACATGTAAGGAATTTTACCCTACCACCAGTAGAATACAATCTTCCCTACAAACTCTCCTGATGCTCCCATTACTTCTCTATCCAGGTAATTTTGTGGTGTTAAATGAGGGCTCTGATTCACAAGGAGTTAAAACCCAGACAGAGAGGGCTGCTGTTGTTCATGCACTGCTTGCCCAACCACCCCTGCTAAAAGGACAACTTATTCTAACACAGCAGCTACTGAACTGTGACAAATTGCAGACTAGGGTATAGGGAAAAAAGATCGTGCCTCTCATTACCAAGACAAGCTTTCCTGCTTCACGAGCCTGTAAGCCATCCCTGTAGCAGGGGCTAGAAACTTGAGGACAAAGCGACAGCACACTCATGCCCAAGTAAGTTGCCTCCTATCCATAAGGGCTCAAAAAGTATAGATCACTTGAAGACTTTGGTTTAGTTTTATTAGGTCACATCCTAGTCAAAAGCTACCTGCTGTTTTGTGGGGAGACCTCAGTACACAAAATCTACCCATTTCCAGTTGAGTGCTCTCATCACTTCCTTTCCCCTAAAACATGGAAATTGATAGTTTTCTAGCACTCAGCTCCCAAAGAATCTCACTGCAGGATCAGAAGATGACAGAGCTGGCTCAAGAGAGGAAGTGGGAACACAGCCCTAAAAGAAGAAATGCAGGAACGGCACTGCCTTATAGCTCTGCCATCAAGACACACCCGTTTCCAAGGGGATGACTGGTGCTGTGGATGCCCATGGGGATCCCGGCACAAAAATCTCACAGCAAACATGGTAATATGAGTCATACCAGAAATAACACAGATACTTACTGTATTAATGTGTATCTATCATTTTGTTTTCTTTTCAAACCTTTAGATACCTGAGATAAGGAACTGTATTTGTCTGTCACACCGGTTGTCTAGGGAAATATTAGACTTATGCAAGGAGTAAGAGACACTGAGACTTGCTCCAAAAAATAAGCAGGCTACAGTACAGACAAACAGCAAAATAGTTACTTTAGCAGTGTGGTCACGGTGAATGGCATTTATTAAATAAATGGATTAAAGTCATTAATCAACAGCAACATTTGATTAATCTAATCATGCCACTTGTTCTTCACCTTTTCTTCTTTCAACAACAGGACCTAAGCATAGACCCAACGAAAACAAATATATTTGATCCCAATGACAGCATATTCAAAGGAATTGGTGAGCGTCAGGAAATGAAGCCCCAGAGAGAGTTCTCATATAAAGGCTGTCACAGGCTGTGATTCATTGATAACAGCCTAACAGTGTCCTTATTCAAGTTTGTCAAATACTAAAATGAAGCTTATCTACATGTATACAATTCAACTATTAAACCATATACCTCCCTACCTTAGGTGGTCTACTCTGAAACCAAATTATCTCCTAAAAATTAACACTTCTATTACATTAGACTTTCCTACAGTAGGAAAATGGTTTTCCTTACTGTAAATAGATGCAAAAGAAAACTAAGCAAATCAATTTGTTACCAGATGATTGAAGTCAGTATTTTTACACTTAGAATTATTTTCTGTTGAATTTCCTCTGGCCTTTGCAGCTGTACAGCTCAACTTATAGCCCCTTTAAACTAGTGCATTACATGTACAGAACACCACATAACAGGTGTTTATTGTACACAAAGTGGAATTGTGATTAGATAACCTATTGTGTCACTTTACAAAGAGTTAAGAAAAGTGAAAAGTTTATATTTGATAGAAGAAAACAACTTTATTCAAACAAAATTGCAAGAGACTGGCCACTACAGATCAGGCCCAAGAGCTGCCTGGCCCATTACCTTCTCTCCAGCAGTGACCCACAGGCATATGCCCAAAGCAAGAGCAAAAACAGCACCAGTGTGATCTAGTTCCTTAAATAATTTCCTAGCCTCCAGCTATTTTCAAATCAGATGACTTTTCACATCACCATTTCTTTTGTTTCTGTGTATTTAGCAGCCTCAAAGGAATTATCTGCCATTAACATTTTCAGTCCCATAAATATTTAGCATCTACTTCTTCTGGTAAGCAGTTTTACAGGTCCGATCCCTGCTCAGAACAATAATAGCTTGTGTCTTTCTTTACAATTTTATATACTGCCTCTTTTAATTGACATTCCTGCAAGAGAAAAGGAACTTCTGACCCCATTCACCCCCTCTGTGGCTCTCATGACTCCAGAGACCTCAGTATATCCCACTCCCATGTTGTAGCTTTTCCTTAACCAGTTGCTGCATGAAGCAGCCACCTGGTCCTATATCACATTTTGATGGCACCCACACACTCTGCATGAGATTAACTGAAGTTTCCCACGGCACTTCCAGCTCTCCTGCCCTTTCTGATCTTTCTAGCATTACCACCTTGACAGGGTGTTCAGTAATAACACATCCACTTACTTGGATCACTCATTAAAAAAAAAAAAGCATCTAACACTGTTATTGAAGGTGTTCAACCACACAAGTGTTCACCTAGGAATGTGAAATGGGAATTGAGTATCTAAAATGGTAAAATAACATCTTTACATTTCAAGATTGTTTTTGAAAGAGCATCAGTCAATACATGCTCAACAAAAGAGTTCAGTTTCTTATGTATGTTTTTAAATCAAGAAGCTATTATCTTCTAAATCTTACCTCCACAGTAATCTGACTAATACTCTTTTTAATGTCTCAACTTTCCGATCTCATTTTCTCTCCCATTCTTCTGCAGAGCTCCCTTGTAAACAGGGTTAATAGTATTTTGTGTTTCTGCAATGAGTAAGTCCTAATATTGACTGTAAAGGATGTGTCAGTGCTATCAAGAATTACTTGAATTTAAGTGTTCGTAAGCTTTTCTGAAGAACTGACACTAAACTCCCCACCTTCAACAGTATCCCCAGAAAAAAAAATGTTTTGTCAAGCATGTTATTTATAATTTTCAAAATCAATATAAAAATGGAACTAGTGACTACCCTGTGCCTTAAATGTCTTTTTAATATCAGTGAAAGTCTACCTGTTAACCTGGAAAGCTGTTAATAGATCAGATCTCAGGTACAGGTAGTAACGACTCCAACCAGAAGAGACACAGCAATTTAAAAAGAACAACAGTCTAGAGCAAGAAAAGATCTAGGTTTTAGATAAATCTACCAGAGACGGTGTAAGCTGGAAACACATTTTAAACAACCAAGGAAAACAAAATCACATGACTGAAGAATAGTTACAAGAAACAGGCTATAGGGCTCCTGTTATTTTAAGTAAGAGTAGTAAGAACTGTAGAAGGAGGAATTCCGCCTAAGGAGACATGTTGTGCATGACGTTTGATCCAAAAAGGTTTTCCCCTTTCTTTACTTTTTGATCTTTATCTTGATTGTTTCACACCAGGAATTTGAAATTGGCTGAGATGCACATCCTGCAAATCTTGCTGTTCAAACTAGAATCTGCTGAAGATTTCACCGTTTGGGAATTTCATGTACAGAATTCTGCCTCTGTGGTTGCTGCATAATGCTCTGCAACAGCTGTCAGCCTTCCTGAAAAGGGCATTTTTTTAAGTCGATTCACATTTATCAATATGATCTACTAGACAGATCAGAGAAGGTAACGAAGACTAAAGTCTCCTAGTCTTGGCCTTTGGGAGAAAAAAAAAAACTTATTTCATCTTCCAACTTGTGAAAGACAGACAGTGTAAAGCTTTGCTGGTGTGATACAGATTTACTAGCCTGGTTTTCATTTTAAAAGAAGAAGTGATGAATGTGTATGTTTTTAAGAAAGCTATGCCTCTATTTTCAGTTTGAACATACAGATATTTAGTTCTTTTTATGGATGAAGAACAAGTTGGAGGCCTGTACATTTGTTACTCTCTTTTGTGATCATGCTAACACACACTTGTTAACCAAGTTAATAACTGATAAAAGCTTGGGTGAGGAATACCAAACACGTATGTCAAAAATTCTCCACCTCGCAAAATTATTTCCCCTCAGTGTCAGATATGTCAAATATTGGAGCCTGGTTCATCTCCAAACAGAACTCTGTAGATATATTATTTTAGTCATATGTAGTCAAGGGGGTTTCTTCCCTCTTTTTTTTGTTTTAAGCAGTTCTTTTGTCATGCTTTTCAAAGTCACTGGCAGAACTTTAAAATGGATCAGTACGATGTATTTAGCACTAACAGATACACAGAACATATACAGCACTATGTAATAAATGCACAGAACTTGACAGCCCAATAATGATGTATCTTCCATCAGCCCACAAGTAATAACAATCTAGGTTTACAAGCTGCTGCACTTCTGAACAGACTGTTTACCAGATCAGATAAAAACAAGGTTCAAAATATATGTTTTGTTGCATGACACTGTACAGCTGCAAACATTTACCAGACTTTCATACATCTTATCATTCTTATCACTGCTTAAGGAACAAGCAAAATCTTGGAATTACAGAACTGTCTCAAACACTAGCAATTCTGACCCATTTGACACATAGCAATTTTTTTTTATACTAACTTTATCCAGAAATAAATCCACTTACATATTCTCATAGGAATACTGCTACTAGACCAATTTTGACACCTTTTCAGAGAAGTTTCGTTTGATCCTCTTGGACTGTGCATGTAGCAGACTGCACGTGCACCATACACACAAACTGGCTCTTCCTCTCCCCCAAAACAGGCTAATTTGTTCATGACATTTGTACAGTAAACAAGCTAAGTCTAAGAGCAATTAGTACTATTTGTTCTTTTGTCAAGTTAAGGTAATTTCCTTGTGGCATTTTTAACTAAAAAAATGGTTAATGCAATGATTCATAAAACTGCCCTAGTTTTATCTTTTCCTTCCTAATAATATCCTCCGGTAAAATAGTAAAAATAAACATGAAGAGTTCATTTTTATTACTTTACTGCATAAAGGCTTCACCACAAAATTCTTAAATGACCTGGACAATGGATAGTCTTGAGATAGTCTTGATAGACATGACACATGCTAAGCACTCTTACCAAATTTTGAAGATACTGGCTCCACAGACCTGCCCCAGAGCACCCATGGCTTCAAAGGGCAGAGAGCAGTGTGGATGAAGGCATGCAGCCACTGTAAAGGGGCAAATACTTAATGCCAGAGAAGCAATAGTGTAAAGTGTTAGTAATACACATATAAACGTGATCTACAAAGCCTCCCATCACTGCATAGAATACCACTGTCCCAGCACACACTATATATAGCCAGAAACTGTAAGACGGGGAACTAGATGTGAATTCTAGTAACTCAGTATATGCACATACATGATGGGAAATGTAATGGAGATAAGTTTACTTCTTGGTTTGTAATTGCAGCTTAGGGATTGAGCTAACAAAATTGACAATAAGGCAATTGGATTTCAGATGTAACTCTCCATGTTAAAATCTGTTGTGATACAATTTAGAGAGAGAGAGATGTATCTGCAAAATATTAAAGGCAACATTTACATTTCTTCTGATTAACAAACCAGAAAGATACTACTGAGGATCAAAACAGTCTGTTCATCCTTAGTTACCAGAAGACTTGACCTGGTGAGGTCATTTCAGCAGTCATATATGAGGCACTCCACCCAAACCCTCCTGGGAGATTTGGATGTTAAATTAACCATTTCTCACTCCTAACTTATGAATTAACAATTATATACATCAAGTTTAAAGAAGGAACATTTCCTAAGCCTCCCAATAAAATAGCAGCAGTGCTGCCCCTGTTATTGCCCCATCAGCTGAATAAAATTATCAAGATTCATCTGGACTTCACTAGCTGCTCACAGCCTGGAGGTACGTTGGAAGGTTCAAGATACACCCCTAGAAAAGGAACAGCATGGACACTGCCTAAGGTAAGCAGTTGAGTTATCCATGGCCAGAAAGACACAAAAAGCCAGAACTGAAGCACAGTGAACTTAAAAATTCCAGTAAAGATACAGAGTGCATACACTTTTACAATTATCAACATTATAGTAAGAATTAAGAAAGATTAAAATACAAATCCTACAGATATCTCACAACAAATTTTAAATCTGGCTGCCTATTATTTTAACCAACTAGAACAAAACAAAAACAAATTATGTTGCCTAAACATAAGTAGAGCACAATAGCTGTGGCTCAGGCTGGCTGCTCAACTCACTGCAGCTCCTGCTCAGTACAACTGTTTCACCTGGGAATCGTGACGATTAAGAAAAGGGAACACCACAGAAGCATATCCGTCTGTCTGTTAAATGGTATTCTTTCCACCTTTGCCAAAAATTTCTGTGTAAAACAAAAAAATCTTTTGTTATTCTTTAATTGGAATTCTTGACTGTGTTTTGACAACAGAACCCTGTCTCAGCATCTTTGGTATGTGTGCCATTACTCTCTAAGCTTTTGACAAGATGCAGTTTGTCTTGGGTTGTTTAATTTTAAGGTTGAGATTAAAAGACACTGCTTGGCTTCAATTTGACCTGAGAGAGAAAGAAATCCAGAAATCTCACTGGTGCCCTGAAATAGACGGCTGGCTCAGATAGAGATGACACACGTGCTCCAATACTCCTCACATTTCTTGTAAAATCTCCTAAATGAAAGGCTGCACTGAGTCACACAGGAGATCTTTCAAGCACAGGACAGCCTTCAAAATTCAGAAATGCAGCACCAATTTAGAGGATATCACACATTGCTATTTCCATTTTCCATAGAATAACTTATGGGTTGCTAAAGATAAGCAAGCAAAATAATTCAAGATCCCCTCTTCTCACAAATTTGAAAAGTAATGATCATCAGAGCACAACCCAACATAAAACTATTTACAGCTTCAGAAATTAGAATTGGTATTCCAAACTGACCAAAACCACACACAGAGGCAACATGCTCAAGAAAATGCTACACTTCATGCTCTCCACAATGCCTTTTGCTGGGGTTGCTGACCCCATGCCAGCTCAAGGCTGCACCGCAGGGTTGGCAGAGCTGAAGAGCAGAACAGCACCTACCTGGGTTGGGTATTGTCTTAAGATATAGCACCCATTAAGATGGAGTTTAAATTTGCATTTAAAATTCAATTTAAAATTTTGGCAACCTATACCAAAACCCAATTTAAGCCACTACAATAATTTCAGACAAATTAAATATTCAAGTGATACATTAAGTTTTAAAGAAAGCTAGACCACTGATGGAACCATTGGAAATCACAGACAGAGCATTCACAAAGAGCATTTATTAAAAGTGTTAAGTGGTAAGGTTTTACAGTGGCATAGAAGCTATTTTTAACACCTCAACTAGCTTGTACTCAACTAACTTCAGCACTTTGAACATACTTCATAGATTCAAGGATAAGTTTATCTGCCAATTATAAGATGGCAAACCTCCACTCATTCTGAAATCTTCAACAAGTCATTTCTCTACTTACAAAATGACACTTTTTCCTAGTTTTAAATGCAAAAGGTTTAATAGTCCCTCTTTATCCAGTACACTGCAACAGTAAAAACAAGGGATTTTGTGCGATACCCGCTTTCAACTAAATGTGGTTTGACACAGTAAATAAGAAACACGCTACTCATCAACTTGCAGCTTCATAAAGAGTCATGAGAACTTAAATAATCTGTATAAATGAAGGATAAGTTACATGTCTTAACAAAAGCAGAGCAATGCAGTAAATCTGCCTGATTAGCAAAAGAAATACCAGTTTTACTACTACTCAACACTAGTAGCAAATCAAGCATTTTAATAGATTGCAGCACAGTTATTTTCTCAATAAAGTTTGATTTCTCTAAAGCCAAAACAAATTACAATCAATTAGTTAGAACAAGGGCTTCTGCATGTTGTTTTCATTTTGATCCACCCTAGGCCTACTAGACATTTGATAATAAGTACTCAAAAGTGTAAATTAAGGCTTAAAAGACCTCTTTAAAACAACATCTATAATAAGCCTTGGTATTCCAAGAGCAGTCCAGTACTTCGAAAGAAAATGACTTTAAGTAGGGTTAGAAAGGCATTGCAGCAGTAGTTAGTCTCTCTGTTTCTGCATGCAAGTTACTGAAAACCAACCCAAGAAAAATACCAGTAGAACATACTCACAGCCCGAGGTGGCTGGTTGGTACTCCTTCAGAGGTAAAAGAGCCAGTACCAAACAAATGGCTAAGGAAGTTTAACTCTTGTGTTCTCACAGCTGAGTAACAGACCAGGAACTCTTAGAAGACAGCATTTTGGAAAACTGCATCTTCTATCTTGCTGAACAAAATATAATTTACATAGTGATACCATCTATTACTGTCATCTGTACTGTGATGGCACTGGCATCTCAACTGTGATTAAAAGCCTCAATGTGCTAAGCAAAGCTACAATATACTTGTAGTTTAAGGATAAAGGCAAGTTCTGCAGAGGGACGCGCCATAAGGAGCACATACCCAGTGAAGGGAGGCAATGAATGCCCTGCACTGCACACCGATGACCTCTCCCAAACCACACGTGTGGTGAGGCTGCTTCAGCCCTAGGCTCAGCCTCAGACTCTCAACACCGCTGGGACTCATTGCTCCTGACAAATGCAGGTTTAAGGTCTTTAATGTGGCAGCAGCCTACCTCTGAGTACATACAGCAGGCAGGTCTGGAGGCTACGAAAAGCCTAAAGGTTCTATAGTAATCTTCAGGTAATTACACTAGGAAAGAACACAGTGACAATTGCCATATAAAGTCACCTATCAGTACAATCCATAAGATAATAAGCTACAAAAATCAATACCTTTTTTTTTTTACAAAATTGTAAATTGTACAGTAGCAAACAGATAAATCAATCAGATCTTCATACAAGGCACAAAATGGGTTATAAATCAAGCATTTCTAAACCTCCCATGCCCTCATATAGGGAATGTGGTGAAAGAATCATTCAGGTTTCTCATTTTAAGTAACAACTTTTGTTAAAGGAATGGGGTCTCTAAGCATTTCTCTCTGGCCTTTCACCTCTCTCAACTTTTTAATTTATAATGATCTTTCTGAAAATTCACTTTGCACCGAGTATCACTAGTTGGGGACGCCAAAGGAAGTGGGCAGTAGCCTTTGATCAGCATATATAATCCTTTCATTAGTTATGGAAGGATTTTACTTACAATAACTTTAAAAATCTTTAGATTGTAGCACCAAAGTTTCATTTCAGATCATTCCTGGTTTGAAGACACTGGGGATTCATGTTCTGCCAAGTCATTCCTTCTGTGAAGTAACTGAGCTCAGACACTGTAGTCCCTCAGCAGAATGTGCATAAAAGGATCCAGCAAGACAGGACTGGCATCTAATTGCCTCTCTGGCTCCATCAACTTGCTGTCGGATTCACTTTTATTCAGTTCAGTGCCTGAGAAATTTTCCAACGAGGCAGAATGAACCTGCCAAACCCCAATGTACATCTACACCACAAGAACACTTACTGGACTGTTTCTAAGAATGGGACAGCATTGAAAGCTAAGAAAACAACTCATTAGAGCACCAGAAGAAAATCCTTTTCTCCTAGGACACTACTTTGTCACGGAATAGAAAATGCTATTAAACAAAAACGATCGACTGCAAACAAACACGGATAATTTACCAAACAAAAGAGTCTTGCAGTTAAGATAAATTACCATATGCAGGCAACTAGTATGCCAAAAGCGCAGGGGGCTTGCTGCCCCACAAAAAATAAAGCAGCAAATGCAGAAAGATGCTTCTCGACTGTGATTTGATTTTAGCAATAAAAATTTAAGCTATTAAAAAAGTGAGGATGTAATTGCCGAAAGGACAAAAACAAACACCACAGAGAAAGAATAATCAAGACTGGAAAAAAAGAGATTATCAAAGGCACCTGCTACCACAAGAACAGAAATGAGATCTTCAGAACTCCCTCAAGGATTCCTCACAGAAAAGAAACAAGAAAAAAACAACCCAAGAAAGTGATCATTACTGATTTAACCATTTTAGCACACACAAACAGAGATGTACTAGAGATGGTAAAGACCGTCAAAAGGAACAAGAAAAGGCAGAGAGGAATGTGGTGGCAGTGTCCTGTATTCATGTTGCCTGGGCCATGCTAGTTGCATTTCCCGTCTTTCCTGCTTGCATCCAAATCCCTGCAAGCTGTTGGGTTCTGCAGTGGCTGTATTCCTCTCACTCTTCACAGCTTCAGTGCTCCAGGAAAACAAAGACACCAGGGTGTAAACATCACTGTGAGACTAATGCATCATCTTCTAAAAGATTTCCACTGATTGCACTGCTAATGGCCTCAGCCCCAAGACAGCATTATTTCTCTATTCAGAGCAGAAAACACACTGTACCAGAAGGCAGGAGTTTCACTCCGCTTTTCTTCTCATACCACAACGCTCTTCATTCTGTCCTCCTCTCTTGTCCGTGCTCACCACAGGACACTGTGGTTGCCTCTCCAAAAGACCATGTTTCCAGAATACAGGTTGATCAAACACATTGAATATACTATTGAGTTCCACAAATTAAACAAGTATCTCTAAACCAGTTTCTGTAACAATTTTACTTACAGAATGTAAAATTCCCATCTCCTTTGATGGTGAATGCTCTGCTCTAGGTATCTGAGATACAATGTTTTAGAACAAACAGAAATGGTATAAACTTGTACTCATTTGTAAGATGATCACTGATAAGTTCTAATGAGAGGACATTCACCTTCTGCATCCACCAACTCATTAAGTTCATGCAGGAACTCTGCAAAGCCTTTGGAAAAAAAAGAAGCCCCTGCTGAGTAGGGATGGAAAGAGAACACATTACTTAATAACCAGAAACTACATAGGAGAGACCTTTCTAGTTTTATTTTTAGCATAACCTATCTGTTGCTTGGAAGACTGTGTTTTAACATTCAGTGGAATGTAATGGGAAATTTATTTTAAGCGTGCAGTTCTAGCAGGTCATAAAGATTGTACCATTATCCTCCTTGGACTGCAATTGGCAATAAGAATACATGCTCTTCTCTTAGTTTTTGTTTCATTGATGACTTGTGAGAAAAGAGAAATGCCGTTCATCCAACATTCTGTTTATTTAATATTCATCTTTCTTGAACTCTTCTTATGCAAAGCACAAATGCTGATGATCAATTATTTTATAGCAATCATAATTCAAGATGAAATTTTACACTCTGTAAACACATTATCATGACCACCGCATTATACATTTGAAAAATTCCTGTTGCAGCAACTCATACAAACAAACACGCTGCATTAAGTTCAGAGTAAAATATTCTTCTGGCTAAATCTACAAAGGTTTCTTTTTCATAACAGAATGAAGCCCACATTTATGCTGTGTGGTATTTTTCTAAGGGGTATACAAATGCACACCTTCAAAGACTAAAACACTCATGTACTTGCTTAAATATCAAATCAAAATGAAAAATATTCATATTGATCTCTAACAGTAACTTATTTCAAATACTAGAATTTATGGCTTTAAAATTAATTTATCATATAAAATGGAGAAGTCAAAAGAAGCTGCTGTCATTTTTGTAGGAAAATTTCCTGTAAGCTTCATCAGGCTGATGACAAGGGGAATCAAGTTTTCGCAAAGTAACTGGTAGATCTTTGGGAACAATCTAGAACGCCCTCACACATCCTGGAATCTAAGTCTATAATTAAATAAGAATTTGGGAAATTCAGTTTAGAATTTTTATGAGAGCACTTAATGCACTTATAATTGGGATGTACCACACATACTGCATTACATTTCACTGAGAAACCGTAACTTTCCAAACCAATGTTTTGAAAATGGTTAGCAAACAGTTTGACATTTAAGGCTGCAAATAATATTTAAAGGCTACAGGAAAAAAGTAGGTCTGTTGCTGAAGTAGGTAGAGGACTGAGTGACAGCAGTTGGGAGACAGGGCTGAGGTTCGTGTCAGGGAATATTTGATAACAATCTGATCCATGAGATCAGCTGGGCTGTGTCCATAGGTGCAGAGAGCCAATGCCAAAGCCAGGCTATTCTCAATGATGCCCAATGATAGGACACTGGGCAACAGGTACAAGCTGGAACGTAAAAAGTTCCAAAGAAACACAAGGAACTATTTCTTCACTGTGAGGGTGACAGAGCACTGGAACAAGCTGGATAAGTGGGTTGTGGAGTCTCCTTCTCTGAAGGCATTCAAAACCCACTTGGACAAGTTCCTATTCTACGTGGTCTTGCTCTGGCAGATAGGTTGGACTAGATGATCTTTTGAGATCCCTTCCAATCCTTAAGATTCTGTGATTCACTGGCTGCAGAAAGGCTGATCCTGTGCCATCTTAAAAAAAAAAAAGAAAGAAAGGAAGTAGAGAAGTAGAGGCTATTACCTCAACTTTAGCAAGCCTTGACAGCACCTGCTGCAATACTCATATATCCAGTCTGGGATGTTGCCACCTGTATGAGAGACCACTAAATAGATGGAAACCTGGTTGGATGGTTGGGCTCCACAGGCAGCAGTTAACGGTTCTTCAAGTGGTGGGTGACCTGGAGGCCAAGCATACATGGGATCCTGCAGCCCCATCTATCCTGTAACCTGGCCTATTCAATGTCTCTATTGAGGACTTGGAGGAAGCCTCCAAGCACACTCTCATCAAGCTTTCAGGTAACAGCAGTCTGATGGAAAATAGCAGCTCTGCTTGAGGGCGGGGGCTGCTATCCTGAGGGACCGGGAACCCACTGTGATTCAGCAAGGACAAGAACAGAATGCTGCTCCAGAGAGGGAAGAGCCATTCCACGGCCCCAGGATGGGAACCATGGCCAGGGAGCCGCTCTCATGAGAAAAGCCTGCAGGTCTTGGCAGGCAGCAAACCAAGCACTGCACTGCAGTTTTGTATTTGCTGGCCTTCTAGATCTTCTTCTGCCTATTTAGTGCCTTTTGAGTATTTGACTTTGAAACCTTCATAACATTATTTCGTCGGTTGTTTTATAAGATAAAGTAGTCCTGGTAGAAAGCATGATGCCAGCACATTTATGTCCAGTAGGTACTGCTAGTTGAGGATTTTTGGTTTCCAAAATGCACACTCTTATCTTCAAGGAAAGTCAGTGCAGAGCCTTCAGCAAAGTAACTGAACATTGTAATTCCTGAGTCTATAATCAAGCCAAAATTGGCACTTCAAGGGGCACGTTCTACAGCACATGCTTCAACAGTAAATACAGTGTGCATGTACAACTGCCACATGGTGCCTGCAATGAGAATCTATGTTCAATTGCCAAAGGAGTTCCTCAAATTCGTTATTTTACTCTTATTCCTTATCAAGCATGTTTAAAAAAATTGAAAATCAAAAATCAAGCAGTGCAAAACTCCAGACATGACTATTTGGATTTTCATTAACACGGGACTGAACACTCAAGACTCATTTCTTTCCACATGTGAAAACGTGACTGCCTTGGACAGCCCGCGCATGCTCACACACGCTTCCAACTGAGCAGGCTGCTACATATTTCATGGAAAAACTGTATGCTAGGCACTTGTAATAGGTAACTTGTGAGCACATAATTGTTGTTTCTAACCCAAACCAATGCAAACCTATTAATAATAAACAGGTTCAGATAAACATTATTTTTATACATATATATATGTGTGTGTATATATATATATATATATGTATGTATATATATAAAACACACACTGCAGAAACACACACTGAAATCATGAAAAACAAAGCTTAGAGGGACATAAAGTGCCTTGCTTTGTTTTCCCTAGAAGCCAGGCAAGCTAAGCACATGTGCTCACACTATAACCAATGTTCCCCTCCAAGAGTTATCTTCTGCTGGGAAACAGAACTGCAGCAGCACAAAGAGAAAGTTACATGTTAAAATGTGAGCAAAGAAAGAGGTAATAAACTTCAACATGAATCATCTTCTCAAGTTCGAATAGCAGTTCTACCTTCAACCTGTCCCCAAGACATGTTACCACATTCATCATACAAGGACGCTGAACTAAGTGACCTATTTTAATTGTACAAGAACAAGGCTTCTAGTATTTACGTAGATTAAAAAAAAAAAAAAAGAGAAAAAAAAAAAATCAAGCTCAGTGTTGTTAAAAGGGAGTCTCTTAAAAACTAAAGGATTAAACCACAATCTGAGTTTTAATTTTACAGGATGTTTATAGTGCTCCTGGAATTTTGAAATACCTGCAAAATTCCTCTCTCTTCTCTTTAGCTAAATATCTGCTTAGTGTAAAATTTCTTCCCACAGTAAAATTCTGCCTAACATATTTATAAATACATAATAAACATTCCAAATTAAGGTTTTGAAAAAGAACCTATGGCATGTACCTGAGCTCTACTCAGCAGATCACATCATGCTCTCATATAATGATCACTTTGGAAGAAAAAAGTTTAAAGCGTGTATTGGCTGAAAAGCTGATGTATATCATCATTCAACTTCCATCCCTCTTCAACAGAAATCCTTTTAACTAAGCCAGCATAACCTGAACATCTACTCCTTAAACAATCTCAATGAAAAGTCAGACCATTTTACCACTTGAAGTCTCAGCATACATTCCATACTCCTTATATTTTAAGCCAGTGTTAATAAAACCCAAAGATATTCTTATTTTGAAAGTGTTTTCATAAGCTTAGAGACTGTGATTGTACATCTTCAAAATGCTCAGCTACACTCAGATACAAGATGTCAAACATCAGTGCTACTCATTAAAACCCCACACGTTTCTAGTGGTCTGTATGCCTCCTGTCTTTAAATGTAGACTATAGACTTAAGTAGGTTATATCCAAATTTTGCAATTCTCTCTGCATAGCACTTGTAAAGCATGGCCTATTCCATCCATCTATACAATTGAAGTTCTTATCCAGGCTTTCATTATCTCATGCCTGAGGTTATGCTGGTCCTGCCAAAAGCAAGCTAGCCCCACTCGGGTCCACTTAGAATTCTTCTGAAAATATCATTATCTTTCATCTTGCCACATCTCTTTGTACTCATTCACTAGTTTTACTTTCCAATACCTCGAACATAACACACTTACCAGGTTTCTCTTTTAACAGCCAAGAAGGGCCTTTGCACTTTGCTTATCACCAATTTGGTACCAAAAAGGTAACTTCAGCTACCTCCAAATGGCTAATGATGCACTTGATCTATTTTCAAATGAGCATCAGCATGCTTTCTCACACAGTGCTCGTTATGAGAGGTGCTACCAATTTTATGTCTCCTTTGAATTTCTTTTCAAAAGTCTCCTTTCCCATGCCAGCTACAAAAACTGTGTGTTCAGTAGCTCCAGGTGATTTTTTTTCTTCTATGAATATATATAATGGCTTTCTGAATCTTAGCATTACCATGTTCCAAGGCAAAGAACTCTGCAGGAATATTCTAGGAAAAAATATCTAACTGCATTTATTTTGGACACCATTTTCTAGTTTCATTTGATGTCTTCATAGTCTCTGCATCAGAGAAATAAATATCACTCCCTGATTACCTTCACTGTAATGTTCCCAATTTTAAAAACCCCTCCCATCCCCTCACTCAGCTGTTGCTGGGTTCCTGATACCAAAACTGGAGAACACATCTGTCTAACAAAACTCTTCTACTGCTGATTCTGACTGCAGAGAGGACCTTACTTGCAAATTCAAGCAAACTCTTCACTGAGCTTCTAGCAAAAGAGATACACTTGTTTTCTCCGTAGCAGGACACACTTCTGGAATTGTTCCACCTCAAGGACAAAAGATGCTGAGTCTACTGTACAAAGAAAGCTATCAGTGCTACTAATTTCTGCTGCAAGGATGAGAGCGATGCTCTATATTGCCCATGGCAGCAGAAGGTAAAGGACAGCAAGGGATACTGAAAACTATCAACTCCTCCCCAGGCTGCTATGGTTATTCTGTCTCCACACCTTGTCTTACTGCTGTGAAAAAAAGCATTAGGCTTTCTCTCAAGGGTTGAACTTTACTGAGGATGATGAGGTAGCTGTGACGAAACAGAAACCTGCAGGGAAGCCACAGACCTGGTTCCTGTGCACTTAGCAGTTCCAATACAACAATTGTTACAGCCTAAACTGTCTCCCAGTTCAATTCCTTATTCAGCAAGAGCAGAAAAAAGCCATCAGGTTCCTGCTATAAGCAGCAAAAAGGAATGGCTGCGTAGGGAAGTTCAGTATGTATGCATCCATTAATTCACTAGATGAGCAACTTCCCCATGATATCCAGAGCAAAACAGTAACATCCTAATAAATTCTTATTTTTAAGTCAGGAAATCTATTTTTGGTACAGATCTGAAGTTGACTGAGACAAATTAATGAGATTCCCTAGTATTGGTTTTCTTTCCTTTGAGTTAGAACCTACAAGAACTTTGTTAAACACACTGAAAGGTTTTATGGCTTCACTGCTTTATGGTTAAACAATTTTGTATCCTTTTCTGAGATGTCTCGCATCTGTTTTAAGAACTACTGCCTCCTGAGCCACAGATATTTATAAAGCCACACTCGACCACTGTTATTTTTCAGTCTCCAAAAGAAGCAAGATAATAATGAACTAGAGCATCAAGGAAAATAAAATCCATGCTGTTCACTAAGTTAACATTGCACATCCAATAAAAATAACCATTTCAAAAATTATAAAATCATTCAAACAATTTTATCTTTGACGTTTCTCTTTTCTACACTTAGTCATTTTTTCATGTTTCTCTTTAACAAGGCTTGCATGAGATGACCTAGTTTATTTGCACTCCTCCCAAACTGTGAAGTAGAATGTGTTAACATAAACCAAATGGTCCCAGTCATTTTGAAACAAGCTTCTCCTCTGCCAGCTACTCACCCTGTGCCACCTCTGTCTACTGCCTTGATACTTTCCAGCCATTCTTCCTCCCAGGCCTTTGCTGCCGTCTCCTTTATTCTCAGATATTGCCACCTGAAATGCCTGATATGTCCCTGCTTTCTTTCCTAGGCTGGTGCCACCTTCTTCCTCCTCCCAAGTCAAGCCTTGCAACCCCAAGCAGTTGGGTTCCACCTTACCGCCAGTTGCTCCTCACCTCTAATGTCAACAAACATCACCATGTGGGAATTAGTAGCTCAAGCTCCTGCGAGGCCAAGTGCTGCTCCTCAAGTTCACAGTGCCTGGCTCTGCCTGCTGTTTAAATGAAGGCAGTTTGCTTTCCAGCCATGCAATCGGGTAGCAAGCACGGCCCAGCACACACCATTGGGCAACACCACCACTTCCCATTATATGCCTGTACTCTACAATGACTGAATGCCCTGGATGTGGGAGAAAGTCCAGCTTACAATCAGTGCCAAAACACAGAGGAGAGGTCGATGTATCACCTATCCCACTACTAAACAGAGAGCAAGAGAGTGAAGGAGTCTGTGCCATCCCTGGCATATGGTATTACCCAGGTTACGATTTTCATCTTCACTAAAGCAGTATCTATGGTAAGATAACAGCCAAAAAAATTTCATAGCACGAGGAGGAAAAACAATCAAAAAAAAAAAACAAACACGTAACAGCAGTGAGGAAAAGGTTTTGTTTATGGCTTTGTTCTGCAATTTAGAAAAAGAATAATATTAAATAACCTTGCAATAAGCTGCCTGAAGCAAGCTATTTTTGAGTTTCCTCTAGTTTTAATGACTACCCATTTCCTCGCTCCAGAGGCATACCTATAAGTGCCACAGGCCATATACGAGCAAACAAGTGCCTGTAGTTAGGAGGAGAATATGCAGTGAACACTCACCCATTAAATGCAAGCCTGAAGGACATACTGCAAATCACCAACGGAGGAACCAACAGGCAAATCATAGAGATATGTCTGCCATTCACATAGAAGACTACAGCCTTTCATTTCTTTAAAGTTACCTTAACTGCGTACTCATGCCAGAGTTCACATCCAGAAAACATCATGGACTCTCTCATTCTCAAGTTTAATGAAAGCTGTTTCACTTGTGAAGTTTTAGAGGACACCAGATAAATGTTCAGGAGTCTAGAGTCTTAGAGCCAGGGACCATCTGCAAGAGCCTGGACTACGGCCATGCTAAGAACACAAAAGAACTGCATCTGATCCATGATTGTGGCTGTAACATACACCTCACCTACAACTGTATGAAGAATACGTTAAATCCACACCAGTAGATTGGTCCACTGTAGGAGGACTGCAAGGACAAGCTTCAATATGCTTTTTCCTTTTTTATCTGAAGACTGAACAGCTTGAGAAGAATATTAAAAGAAATATGATGTCTCATTCCAGTACTGGCTACCAGAGATGGTTTCTCCTCACGCTTCATACTGCAATAAATTTGAAAGCCTCACAATGACAAATGCTGTTCATTGTATTGCACATTTGCTTTGCCATAAATGTGACCCTTTTCCCATTCTCTCTGTAACCACACTGAGGACTCCAACTGAACCAGGTCAAGGGCTCTTTCAGCTGTGGTGAAACACCACAGCAAACCACCACACAAGGCAAAGGGAAAAGGTGGTACAAAATTATGTTATCAAATTGAATTTGAAGGAAAAAAAAAAAGCCTCAAAAGAGCAGCTGTGATCTGGCATATGCTAGGACTGATGAGATACTACCTCTCCTCCAAAGGCAGTGTACTGGGTATGTCATGCAATTGCTGATTTCCTGGAAATAAGACAGACAAAAAGCATACTGCTAACTCACTGGTTAAGCAAGAACATGGCCTAAGTCTAGTTTTCTTGCGGTTTTGAGGTAGTTTAGGTAGCTTACCTGTTCTTCATGTCAGACTAAAAACAGGACAGAGAATGCAAATGGGATTATCATTTTCCATTCGGCCACGTACTGAGGGCAGCTGTTGCAGGAAAGTAACGTAGAGATTTGGGATTCTTAAATATCTGCCTTCTGAAACTGTATAGCTGTTTACAGTCATTGTTCAGGGTAACTACAAAAAATACCAAAATTTCCTACTGTCACTCAAAGCTTATCATTTCCAGGAATGTGCAGCTCAGTAAAATGCAACAGAAAGTCATTACTGATCAAGAATACATCTTGCCTCATAGCCAAACACACACTGCTGCACAACACACTAGTCCACATCTAACAACGGAACTACAGAGTACCCTGTATACCCATGTTACCCAATGTCATCTAGAAATTAATGTAGCTGAATTAATTTTAGCAAAGCTCTCAACAGCTTTCAATGAAACAATTAAATGCTTAACTCAGTCCACTGTGAGTAAACATATGCCAAGAACTTACCTTTCCTTTCACATTTTGAAATCTGTACACTGCTTGTTACTTAAAAAACCATCCCAGGCCATTCATTCTGAACTAAAAAAATCCTGAAACTGGCTATTAAACGGACACACCCACTGCAATCCATAAGTAATTTCCTTCAGTTGTGGTGTAGAGACAAGGTACAAGTAAGAAAACACTCAAATACAGTTTAGTTTAATGAATGTAAAATGTTTCACGTATCCTCCAGCAATAATCCCCAAAAGATCAATCCTCATAGTCTTTGCTTTGGTAGTTTCTCATTCCAGGATTGTTCCCAAAGCCAATTCAATTCTTCCCATGAGCTGTCTTCTCTCTCCATGCTTAAATGTATGCCAGTTTGTATTTCTGTCAATTCCAGCCTGATCTGCTCATGAAACCTAAGAAATTGTCTCTTATCAGATCTGTCCACAAGCCACCCAAATCATTACAAGATTTTCTCCCACTAAAGGCTGGGATCAAAGCCAATTGCATTGTCAACATGAACTACTACACAGAAGAAGTCAATGCAAGATGAGGCTTCTCAAGCTATGAGGTACAGCCCATCACCACAAACGATAAATGGAAACAGAAGTCCTTTCTCCTCTGGGAGTCACTTATTTTTATGAGAAGTGAAGTCTGATTTTAAAAGATCAGTTGTTCTTGGGCACAGTCAGATGATTAATATCAGCTATAGACCAGACATTAATTTGAGCTTCAGAAAACATCGCAATTTGATGAAACTGGACCTGGAGATAGCCGTGAAAGGCACAGGTCTGGCTACAATTTAATGTCTCACCTACTGCCAGTGTTCTAAAGAGCCTTCCTTATTCCACTGTGCATCATAATAAGAGTTTGCTCAAACCTCACCTCAACGCTCCGATTTTGGGGATCAGCGCTCTGATGGGGAATCAGGGCTGCAGCCATGCATGGCCAACACCAAAACAGAGTCAATCGGATCTCTGACTCCAGCAGAGACTTAAACCATCTGAGGCCTTAAATCTAGGCAGCAACAAGAATATTATTCTCTTCTCTAGATATTTCTATAATGCTCACGATGGCATTTCTAGAGAGACAACCCAGGTCATGTTTGTAATGCAGAGTTGCTCTGGCTGCTTGACCCAAGTGGCCACTAAACTTCATGAAGAGAATGAAATCAGGACACCATCATAGGACTCTGCTTTAGGAACACAGACAAGAGTCCAGGCATTTTAATTACATCACACTTATATTTCCATACTATTTAAATAATTATTTGCATATAATTTATTTCAATTATTTGCATGCCTAGCATGGGAGGTGGCACATTTTATTAAAAGTCAAAATAAATAGTATTTCACACAAAGCAATTTTATCAGAACCTTGCAGTGAATTAATTATGAGTCAATACAATGAAGCACAAAAATATAAATTGCCCCATAAATAATGAAGTCCTTTAGTCTTCCTTCTCATGCCACTCTCATTCCAGCAATCATACTGGTTCACTAAATACTAAAATAAATCATTTCCACCATTCGAATTAAACAGAACACAACAACTTCATTTAAACACAGGAATCGGCATTGGTATCCATAGAACATCAAAGCAGACATCCAGCCTGCAGTGAGAAAGCCATTCAGTTTTCTAGCACTTTGGACAGTATTCCAAACGTTTTCATTTTCCCACCTCAAAACATATTGTAAAAAATGTATACCTGAGAAAGAAAAAAAAAAAAAGAGTTCTAGCTAGAGTGATTTAGGGATCACAGAAATTCCTTCCTTGTTCCTCCTTCTCGAGTTGTTCACTGCTGATTTTTTATTATAAAAGTGTTTAAGAAACTTAATGTTAGAGACGTCATACTAAGCAGAAGGTCAGAATGTAGAAATTGGTGGATGCTCCACAGAGAATTTGGTTTGGTATTACATTTGGATAAAGCTGAATGGGTTGCAGGAGCTGCTTGTTAATCTGGAAATGGATGAAAAATGTGTTTTCATTGAGGACAGCCACCAAGAGAGAGGGAAGGGACAGCTGTTAACACTACTACTATCCAATCCCATTCTGCTCAGGCAGTAAGTAGTAGTTTGAATGTAAAACAGCACAACATTATTTTAGCTTTTTTGCTAAACAAGCAAAACACTCCTGAGTACAAATTCATAGGATGAGAGATAGATGGTGGTCAGAGTCACTTGCAAATTTCAAGAGATAAATCCAGCAGATAAACATCTAGTGGTAGTAGCTGAGGACAAAACATGTAAAACCATAAAAGGGAGAGAGCTAGGTCTATCTTATTAAAAAAAAAAAAAAAAGAAACAAAACAAAGCGGTGATAAGAACTCTATCAAACCAGTCTGAAGTACACTTGATGTAATTTCTAAGTTTCTCTTAATTTCAATCAGTTTTGATATTAAAAAGAGAAATACTGGCATCAATTTGTGGAACACACTATGTGGCACTTGGACCTTCTATTTTTCTGTTGTTCCAATCAGTAAAATCAGTGATCCTGCAAGAACGCGTACTCGGTCAAACACTGGACATTAATTATTGCCTCCTTTAGGCCACCAGTGACCAATTTTGACAGGAAAGATTTCTGACTATAATTTCCAGTGAAAGTAGACTCTTAACATTCTTATATATATATATAGGGATTTTATTTGCTCATGTTTAACAGCCTGACAACATAGACAGTCTTTTACTTTGGGATTTAAATCTAGAATATGACCTGGTTCCTTAGTAGCTTAGAACTGCACTACACAAAATAAGCATTTTGGTTTGCTTTTGGGTTTTTTTTCTTTTAAAAATTAAGATGTAGTCACTGTTTAAAACAAAACAAAACAACCAAACCATCCTAAACAAAAACATAACTAAACAAACAAAACCCACTAAACCCCTCAACTCTTACCGTGTTATAAGCATTAACAATCTTTCAAGACTAAATGCTGCAGCTGTGTAAGAAGAAGACATAAAAATCTTCTACAATTTGGGGATCTTCCTACAACTGACCCAACAGGACAGGGAGCTCCACACTCTCTGGCTAACCCTTGCTCTGCAAATGCAGCTCTCTCTACCACCAACCCCATAGATTCTTACTGCCTAAAGGAAAAGCGTTAACTAGGGGCCTGATGCAAAGACTTCAGTAGTCATGTTTATTCTGCCATGCTCTTTTAACAAGCATTAACTAGATAAAATCCTAAAACACTTAATATTGTTATACAACTACCTCCTTGTGAAAATACATTCAAAAAATCTCGCCCATCATCTCATTTCCACTGTTTGTTTCATTTCTCTTGTTTCTACTCATCATTCCATTACTTCCCCTCCTAGCTAGAGGATTTATTAACTTGAATAAAAGTGATTTCAGTATTTCTACTAAAGCAATACTCAGCAGATGTCTAGCATCTATATTTATACAACTCTAGATCTGGTAATAAACATGATTTTTGTATTGCCACACTACATTTTTTAATGAGCCATCATTCCTTGTCTCTGTTTACCAAGAATTACGTTGGCCACAACTGAGTCTTTATCCCATATTATTACACCATATAACAAGAGTATGGAAAGTTGAATGGAAACTTCTCGTTATATACGAAGGAATGCTTAATGGCTAAGGATTGGCATTACTCTCCCTGTGTCTATGGACAGCAGGGCTACTCAGATGTGTCCAGGAAGGTATCTAAGAGGAAGGAGATGCCTGGGAAGGCATAGGTGTATACACACAGACTTCAGAACTTATTTCCATCCAGATATCAACCACGGTGACTTTCAGAGGACCACGCCAAAGACATTTGTCCAAGACCAAGTATGTAGTTCCTAGATGATGTCAGATATCCAGGCTGCCAGACAGCTTATCCTATGGACGTGATTTCAATATTGCTAAGTTCAGTATCATTTTATTTATCATATGATTACTTAAGTAAGGAGCCAGCAGCTTGCACAGGTAGCCTGTATTTTTTAATCTAATGAAATAAAACATTTTGAAAACACAGAGATAGAAGGAAACACAAATCACATTCAAATTTCATGCCTTCCTCTAAAGCCATTTGTACTCCAGCAAGGAACAGATGTTAGCCACGACAAACTCCATCCTTGCTCAAATGGGACTCAAATTGCCTACAATGCTAAGCAGAGTATTTTCTCAACTGCAAAATTTACAGTTGTTCCATACCCACAATTATACCCTAAACATAAAGCCTTGCCCCTTCTACTCATGCTTCATAATAGGTTCTCACTGACCCAAAGCTTTTCACAAGATCTGTTTGGTTTTTCTCTTTGAGACTTTTTCTCTTAATTTTTTTTTTATGACATACAAAAAACTTCATCCAACCAACCAAAAGGCCAACAAATTTGAAGACTGTTACGACACAGGCTACTGAAATGAGCATTCCTCTTCCCATACAAAATAACATCAGTACTTCTACACACACTTTGTATCCCTTCACCTACCTCCTCATTTTTTTACTGAAGTTATAACTGACACAATGAAGCACAACCAAGCTGGGTCGTGTGACCAGAACACTGACAGATCCCTGTCCCACAGGCACTAAGCAGTACCACATCAGGTGGTCATATTCTGTAATGCACTTGTGATCATAAAATAGTTGATCATTAGAAACAGAAAAAGAAAGCTGGTGAAGTTCCTACTATGTTAAAGCAAGGCACTGAGCTTGATGCTTTCACATAATCAGTGCTCAGAGCATTCAGAGATTAATATGCTCTGAGACAGATGTGCTTTGAAAGAGAACAGAATTAATGCAACTCCTCCTCTCCCACTTCTCAAAGGAAATATGTATTTGCAACATCTCAGTTCAGATTTCAGATTCCAGCAGAGCATTTCCAAAGTCTTTGCTGTCCTTTCTGATCATCCTTCTCTTCTAAGTAACAGCTCAGAAGTTCAGTGACAAACAAAAACAGGAAAAGGACAGCAGAAAAGGCTCTGTCCTTCAACAGGGCCTTCAGGATTCACCCTGACTACACTATCCACAAGCATATTCCCTTCACAGCAACCTCACAACTTTTCCATCGAACTCTCAAATTCGTTTCCATAAATTAAATTTGGGCTGTTCTCCAAACAGGTAAATACAGTAGACAAAGAATAAAATTGTATTTTGTTAAAAGTCTTTTCATCTGTGGTACTTTTTGCACATGACATTTGCAGTGGTATTCATCACTAATCACCATGTAGTATAGCATGCACCAAAGTATTTGAAAGCATTCTGAAAATTGGGAGAAAAATAATGGCAAGTGTCCATCCAGGTAAGCAATATATTACAATAGAGTTTTTTATTATACCCGTCAACATTTAAGAACCTCAGTCCGTTCATCTTCATTAAAATACGTTTTGTCATAACTTATGTCACAAATGTTAGATGAATGTTTACATATTTTATTATTTCCAAGCTTATTCAGCTATCTTTAAACTGTTGTTCGTGCACCCATTAGTGCTATTCTGTCATTTAGAGCTTTTTTTAATACAACACAATACCCCTCTACAAGAAATGAACAGTCTATTATATTAGAAATGCAAAAATTAAGGTTGCCTATTTCAGACTTGTGTTTTACCGAATAGCTCCACCCAACACAAAAAAAACCCACCCATCTCAAACGTCAAAACAAAAGAAAAACAAAAATATCACTACCCCTGACACAAAGGTCATATCTCTGCCAAATTTCAAGCACATGTTCTCAAACAGGAAATAAAGCTTTCCAAGAAAACTTTAATAGGTAAAAAAACCAACTTACTAGTTTTCTTTGCACTCATTGTTACAACAGCTGACGTATTTCAGCTAATTTGGCAAGAAAAGGGAGTTTATTCGACACAAACCTTATCACCATCTATTTCAACCTACTTACAAAAAAATAAATGCTATCCAATTTCCTAAGCTTAGCTGTTTTGACAAAGCTTTTCCCCACTGCAACCACATTTCCATTGGGAACATAACCCTAGGCAATAACATAAACAACTGAATTTCTGCAAGGGCTGTGACCTCACTTACAGCTTCCTTCACCCATCTCACTAGAAAAGCTCTGCAAGGAGGGCAGAGGGATGGACAACCCTATATACAGGAGACTGACATTCTTGATTTAAAACATCAGAGAACAAGAAGTATTTGCAAGTTTTGTCAATGGTTGCCATAATCAGGCCCAAATCAAAGTCCTAGACAAAAGCACACCCAAAAAGGAGTAGGAATCCAGGTCCACAACTCCAGAGTGGCTTTTACCCATGGAAAATACAAGCTATGATAACCATTATTTTAGCAAATTCTAACAGAAATCATGACTTCCAGTTAAGCCTATCTTCAGTCACTTGCACTTACTTTGGTAAGCAACTTCTGTAAGTCGTCAACGTTCACGCATGGAGCAGCTCACATTTATTGCATGACTTACAGTAAATTAGTGTAAGTAATCTCTACACAGTGAAACCATCTTTTATAAGGCCATTTATAATAAATAAGGCCTTATAGGGTTCCATATGATGAAAAGATACCCAACTCAAACACTGTACTTTTAAATTACTTCTTAGCTAAATACGATGTTAATAAAAATAGGCCATGAATACAGCCTAGAAATCTCAAACTACCTCACAACAGTCACAGAAAGGATATTTTGGGGCCATAGTTATGCAGGAAAAAAGAAAAAAAAGTCATTTTTGGCAATTTATAACCACACAGATACACTCCTCTTAAGAGCAGGCCCAAGGCTGTATGCACAGATCTAACCCTGCTTTCTCCATATACACATTATGCAATGCGGTAAACATGTAACCATGAAATCACACACTGTATTTCAAACAGCATACAATGACCCAGGAGAAGGCAGGCTATACCAGGCTCTGTGATCCTTCCCCCATCATTTCATTTTCATAATGGTCCAGCACTTATTTTGCACTTTTTATACCATCTCCTCTCTAAGATATGTAAATAATTTAGTCAACAGTAATGCATTATGCAATTTATTTTCAGCCAACAGCACAGCCCTCGTTAGGTGCAATTCATGGGAAGAAGCAGTTAATTATGGTAATTCATCTGCAGACCTAGGTGAGCAATTTCCCCGTTATTCTGCTATCCTACTTAATATGCATATGCTGTACAAGAGCAGCTAAATGGCAACTTTCAAAACTGACGTCCCCAGCCTTGATTCTATAACAAGCTCTGAACCTGGGCTTTAAGGCAGAGCTACAGTAAACACTGCTTCTGGGAGGCAAAGGAGTCGATTTACACAAAAACAACTTGCGAGATCAGGGTTTAAGGTAGTCTACTGAATAGACCTCTACATGATGCTAGAAATAATTCTACGCTATTGTATTACACTATTTGTGGAATGATATGTGATCATATAATTAGAGATCATATAATACATTCACACAAAGAATACTTTAGGGCTTGCTGGGGTGGGGTGGGGGGGGGAAGCTCTTTTAAAAAAGCAAATTACATTATCTGGAAATCCAGAGCTAGTCTCAACAACTCAGAAACACTAACAGAGAGCTTTTCCTTCACAAACTTCAGAGGACTACATTTCGGCTGATTTCTGCCTGAGGAAGAATTAGTTTCAAACAAAACCAGCTGATACTTTCAATTATTAAGATGTTAAAAGTCTAAACAAAATATTTAGGAAAATAGTCTAAAATACATATCAATATTAAGAAAAATAAAATTCTAAGCTGCAGCTCTGTTATTGCAATGACAGGGACCAAAGACAGCTTTTGGTTCACAACCAACACTGAAATAAACACTTTAGACAAGTGCAAGAAAAATACCATTGGTTTGGTAGCTAAATCACAGGAAAGCAGAAAATGAAGGGTAGGTCTCTACTAGACACAGGAGCATGGCAGTTTCCTAGAGAAATGCTGGGCTCAAATCTCTTCCCCTGCTGACCCTGGGAAGGAAATCATCTGGACTGTCCTCCCTGGGAAACTTCCTTTGCAGAAGCTCAAGCAGCAATAACCTGACCCAGCATCCACTTCCCCAGGCATCTCAACACACGCCTTTCAGCAGCCTTGAAAGAACAGTCCTTGGTCTTGGGGCTAGTCTTCACTGCACCTTGCCTCTACCCTTCTGAAGCCTGTCTGCAGACTTCACAAACCGATTGCTAAATGATCCAGCTTGTGTAACTTTGAACAGCACACAACTACCCAAGGGCAGCACTTCTGCCAAATCCCTGCCCTCTTGAGTCAAGTACACTAAACAGCACAAAAACCACTGAAGCTCTACTTGTTTTGAAGCTCCACTTGTTTTGGAGAAGTAGTAGCCAACTCAGCCAGGTTTGTACATACAGCAACAATGATCAGCCATAACCCATGCCCAGAAATCCACAAATCCTCCATTGATTTAAAATCTTCAAAGTCTTAATAACTTTATATAGTCGCTGCTTTAATGATAGAAGGCTCAGAATTTTTACATGAGCATCTTGAAGGTCTTAGTGGAACACAGGGCCAAGATGCACAGGCACAGACAGACATTGAGACAGTTTTTAATTTTAACCTTACACGCTTCGATATAGCCGCAGGACTAAAATATTAGTGCTCTCTAGCATATTTATGACTGACTACATATGCTAGAATGTGTTTTGCCAAAACTCAGCTAAAATAAAAACCAGCCTTTTAAAAGCACAAAACTTCATAAACCAAATAAACAACACATTGCAAATCCAAGCAAAGGCTACTTCTGTGAATTTCAACATTTAAACTGGCAACAAAGCATTGCACACACTGAAATAAATGACTGGCTAAAAACCACTACCCCGTCATCATCATCATTTTAAACGGTCCATTTTTCTCCCAAAACATGCATGGCACTCAAATTCTAACTGAACAAATGTACATATTCTTAGCTATTTAAAACAAACAAAAAAATGGGAAACATTAAGTCCAAATCTTTTTGCTTAACCCAAGACTAGAAAACTGTCAACCCTCGAAATTAGTTTCACTGCGCCTTAATGCATCTGAAAATGGCTTAGTTGCTAAACATGACAAGCAAATTCTGAAATAAAGGGAAACCCTTTCCCTCAACACACACACTAATATTTTTCTTTCCTGAAGGTTGGATCATTTCCAGAGAACCTGAATTGACTTCAGTGGAGCAGTAATATATTTCTTACTAAGAAGATGTACACTGCCTCAAAATACAAGAAAATGGTTCAACAAAGAAAGGGCTTGCTGAACTCTTCTAAAAGTACCCAAAGATCAACTTTGGGTACATAGATACATAGATAATAGATACATAGATAAGTATTACACTAATACTTATCTGCTGATATATAGATAAGTATTACGCTAAACTGGAATGAGACACTCTTCTTCTACAGTAATTCTAAAAAATACATTAACACACTGTAAATTCATGCTTTTAACTTCAAGTCATGCTAGTGAGTCTAAATGCATTCTTATAAAGTTTAAGAGATTTATTAAAGTTCTAGCAGGATTTTCATTTTAAATTAACCAGAAGTTACTTCTCAGAGCACGGTGAAAATAAGAAAAGCCATAATATAAAAGCAGGATTTACAATAGCAAAACCCAAAACGTACACAGCTGTTAAGTACTAGTCCCAAACTGAAGAGGTTTTCCAAAATGAAAACACTCCCTAAAATTTCATTTTCTAGCAGATGAAAAATATCCAAACAACATATGAAAACAAGACAACAGATCAGAAAGCATCTGCTCGTCAGGATCCCAAGCACAACTAGGCTCGCCCAGACCACGATGTGCTTTAGGAGACACCTGTAATGACAGGGAAAACTTTCAGCAGCAAGACATATCCTACATTTGGATTGCACATCTTGCATAAGCATTTCTCTTGATGAGACCTGCAATTCTCTGTCTTCCCTGGGGCACACAGCTCTGACAAGGCAAATACCACTGGTTCTTCCTAAAGGGAGTAATAAAAGATTTTCCTACAAGCACATAGATTTGCCTAACTAAAATTTATAAACAAGAATAATTTAGAAAGTTATGGGAGACTTATCCCAATGAAACTGTAAGCACCTGACAAAGATCATGTCACCATTTATGTCTATCTTTATATACGGACAAATCCAAGCAACCAAGACAGTATGGGCAATGAAAGGCTGGTGTAAGACTGGCTTAGCTACTAGCTGGCCCACTTTAGTCTGCAAAGATTTTGTTTGGTAGCAAAGCTGATATAAGAAGTTCATGGCCCACCCTCATCTATTACACAAAAGTTCATTCCTACGGGTAAGCTATAGTTTACCACCACCTTCATGGTAATAATGCAAGCGCTTGTGGAGTCATGTTGTAAACTGGTTCAGCAAAATCACTTGGATTTTAATACTCTCCCAAAATGAAAACTTATTCCTGAAGGGACTCCACCAAAAAAAGTTCAGCCTTTCCCTGCCTCCAAAGAGCTGACAGGGTCTGGAAAAAGTGCAGGCACCTTAAGTTGAGTTTCCATGTTACTAAGGTCACAAACGTGCCTAACTTTATGAATCAAGTTGCCTGATTGTCAACATGATTCTTCATCATGTACAGGCACTATCAGAAAACATTTCCAAGGTGAAAGACCATGTTTGTTCAATATGGAAAGAGACGACAATTACAAAACCTACAGACACAAAAAGAGAACACGTGGCTAAACTAAAGATTCCAAGTAAGCAGAGGCTGAAAAAATAAATCAAAATCCACTTTATACTGCTACACAGCATTTCACGAGAAGATCTCAGGGCACTGAACTGGTCTGAAAAAACTCCTCTTAAGTATTAAATCACTGGTGCATGAGTAAATTTGTTAATCCATTTGCTAAGGTCACACAGTGGCAGAAATAGCAGATAATCCTGACACTAGCTTTCTGTCCTAATCATTATGCAGACAGAAAATCTTCAGTGAAGTAAACTAAAAATAAAGTACATACAGTTTCTGTTACATACAGGTATATTAGTCAAGCCAGAAAAGCAAAGCTGTGAGCATGGGATCCACCACAGACCTAGACAGGCCTATGAAAATTCAGAGACAACTTATAACTAGAAAGTAACTCCATTATTCCCTCTATTCAAGAAGTCTCTATGAAGGGACAGTGTAGACGAACTGCAGCAGTGCTCAAAAAAAGCCTGAAAACCTTGTCCAAAAACCCACAGGATATATGCCATTACTATATAGTACCCAAATTAAGACATCAAAAGCTTGCCATTCATAATGTATTGAAATTAAAGCAGTATTTTACAGGTTGGCTGTAACCAAAACTGGGAAAGTCTTCTAATACCAGAGGACAGACAGACACACAGCTGATATCAACAACACACAGTCATGAGAGCTATGTTAATTTCTACCAGCTTGAAAATTTCCACTAGCTTTAGTGCCATTACATACAAAAGCATCCTGGCAATACTCATTATGAGGCTCTGACAACTCCAGCCCATTTTGGTGAATGCTCTTGTATTGGTATAAAACACATCACGAGCACCAGTTCCCAAAGAGGAAAAAATGAGATCATAACAAAAAGAAGCTTGTTCTACAAATTAAAAATACTGAACCAGATAATGAGCTACATTGGCACTATTAAGGTGTACTGAAAACAACATAATAAAATCACTCTAGGCAGGGACAACTAATCCTTCTTCCTTCGGCAAAACTCAGGACAATTCCAATGGGATTCTCCCCCAGATATGGCTGGATAACTACATCCACAGCCTCCACGTGCCAAGTCTGCTCCTGCAACCAGTCTCTATTTCATTCATCTTAGTTACACTACACATATCCTGATTACAGGGATTTATAAACAGCAAGAGTATTTTAGAGGTGATCCACAAAGCTCTGACTTCAGCAGAGACGAGGCTCACCGTTATTATCTCAAATGTCAACAGTTTTCTAGTAAAGGACTTGCATTGGAAAGACTTTCAAGCAAAACTCTTACAACTTTCTCAAAAACATATCTTTCTTCCCCTCTGTCCCATGCACATGTATTTCAGTGCCAATACAAGCTTGCTATCGATAGGTTTCACTGGACAACAAGGTACAAGAGAGTTTATGATGCATTAATCTCTTCCATTTCTTTTCTTATACTTTGGACACGACAACACGAAATTAAAATGGTGCTTAAATAATCAAACAACATACTATTTCATACATTAAGCAGTTTCCAGATGTGAATAAAGATGATCTTTCAACTCCGAAGTCACAATTCCACACGCTCGTCTGTGCAGCCCTGGACAAAGGCGCCTGTGCACACGTACCAGCTCACAGTCTCAAAGCAGTGCTTGTTCACCCAGAACAATGGGGCATGTGACTTGTCAACACTACCCACAATAAAAACAATAAAAAAAGGCTGCCACTGATTTCATGAAGAGTGACTTTGGTTTTTCACAAGGTTAATGAAGAGATATTGCATAAAATCCCCGATTTTAAGAAGCCCAAAGCTAACCTCACAGAGCAATGAGGTTTTCACCCAAACTTCCTCAGCTTTTTGCCCTTCATAATAAACACTCAGACCAACTCCTCCCTCAAAGATTCCCGCTCACTTCATCGAGAGTTGGATCAATGTTTTGTACCTAAAGCCAAGTTTGTTTTTGTCAAACAAAGGCACTGCCAAAATTTGTCCTCTGTTTCCTGCCATGCCTGCCTGTCCCAGCCACCCGTCTGCTTGGTGCCCTGCTCGCTGTCTGTAGCACAGCCTGCAAGATGAGACTTCTTCAGCAGTCCCAGAGGTTTCACACCACCTCGGACCAAGGCTGCACCATCCAAATCCACCTAATCCCTGTGGTTCAAGAGAGCGATAGATGAACAAGCCCAACATGTAAAATTTAGTTAAAGTTAGGAGAAATGAGAACCCAGAGAACAGAAACAAAAAGGCACTGATTTGGTTTAAAGAACTGACAAAAGAACAGATAGGGAGAACATAAAGGACAATCCAAAACAGGAAAGAAAAGTGAAACCTCACCGGGGCAAAAAATGGTTGGGGGAAGATTAGAAAATCAAATAAAATAAAGCCTTAGGAAGAGATGATAACAAAGTGATGCAAATTGTCAGGACTGAGACAAACACTCCATTATATCACACCTATCTGTCACATTTGCACTACAGCACGGACAAGGAAGAGCTGAGCAGAGGAGAGGTCACAATCACACTGACCACTGGGTTAACTTTAGAAAGAAAAAAACTTGTACCACTTGTCTTTTAATCATGCAGGGGGAGGCTGAGGAGGTTACTTTAATCACACAGAACAGCAGTAGGCCCAGGCACCAGACTAACAAATAAGAGGAAGCAGCAATAAGCACATGGAAATATATTACAGTTTCATACTTTCACCATTTACAGCAACGTCGATGCAAATTAAATCTGACTAACCTGATCTCTAAACATATGTCTTTAAAAACAGTGCATTTCTTTCTTTTCACCTGAAAAAAAAGAACACTCCATTCCACAAGCAGGTAGTTACAAACCACAGCCAGGAAAGCAGGAGGTAAATTAAACAGGCAAGTAAGATTTTACATATTCTAAAACACCATCAATGCAGCTCTCTGGAGCTCTTAATGTCCAATATACACAGGCCTTGCTGCTGGTACACCAGAGAATCTCAGCTGACATAATGGACACACTCTTAGCTGGAGTCTGACAGTTGGTTTCACTCATAACTGAGTCTCTAGCATGAAGTCATCCATAACGTCAAAGAGCAAGTCAAAACACATCAGAAGTGTTTTCCCTGGCTACCTCTGAAAGTTTCCATCCCTCCAGCCTTCATATATATTTTTTTTAATTCTTCCTATCACTTCTGTCAATACACACAGGACTTTCAAAAGTCCAGTTTTGTGCCCCAGTACATACAAGCAACCAGTGTAACATTTTATGATGGGATCCCAGCAGTGTCCTAGGCATTGGAATGAGAGGAGACTGACAGAAGTACTCGGTTTGATGCTTCCCCAACCAGCCCACAGAACCACACAGAGAGCAGAGGGGTGATTTTGAAGACATAAGCGATGCCCAGCTATTTTATCAGAAAGTAATATATCTGGGAGGGCTGTGGTGCCCAGGCACCTCAATAGGATGACCAAACGGTCAAGGAGGCTTTTTGTTTGTTTTTAATGGAACACGGTCTTAGAACTTAAGTTCTACTGTATTTAGTGTGTACTCTATGTACTCTAAAAAAGAATCTTACGAAGGGCCTTGATGGACCAGAAATAAATAATCCATATCAAAACAACCTTGCATGTGTAGACAGGGTAGAAATCAACTAACATGGACTTTGCCAGCAGTAAAATAAACACATTGATATTTCTAACATAATCAAAGGCCATTCAGAATCTACCCTGGAAGACAGTCACAGAAATACAAAGCATTTTTCTTACAATTCAAACAATCCTGACATATTTACTATAATGGTAAAAGTAGTTAAAAAAAAAAAGTTGGTTTCTATTAAGCAGCTACAGATTAAGTTCATCAAAACTGCTTAGTAGGCTGTTTCACTGCATTTTTGTCCAAGTTTTATCATAACTCAACATACCAAAGTTTCCTATTCCTGAATTTTTTCACCTGACAGAGTGTTATAAAGTCACAGTCCAGACAAGACACATCAGGTTATTTCAAATGCACAATTAAATTTCACAAAGTGAAAACAATCAGGTATGGGGATCTGCACCAGGCAAAACATTCCTGTTACACAGTGATCACGGACCCTGCTTTTCCAGACCCCAGATCTGGTGCTATGGAAAATAGCTAATCCATTGCTACACAAAATGCTTCTAGCACAATTCCCTTGAAGTCAACATTAATAGATGGTTTGACAACACCATTCCTCATTGTTCTCCATCCGCATCTGTGCTAAACTTTGCCTTAAAAGTATTAAATCTGAACAAACGTAACCTCAAAGTAAATACATTACAGATTCACAAATATCATCATGGCAAAAATCCACATTTTTACAAAGCACTTCCTAATTAAAATGTATGGCTAAGAGTCCGTATTTAGGATGCATGTTTGTGTTAATATCCAAGCAAAAATTTCTGTACTTGAGAAGAATATGTTGACATCCGTACAAAAATTAGCTGTGATTCATTGTTTAACAGTTGTCTTGAACACCGCAGACTGAAGGACATATTGCCAAACTGAAAACACCAATACTTCCTTTAACCTAATACAGGACAAATAAATACACCTCAACAGCTTCTAAATCTTCCATGTCCTACTTTTTTGACCCAGATCTCCCTTTATTTCCCCCACAGGTCTAAGTAATAACAAAACTATTTTTTCCCCCCACAAATTTAGGCTTAACCTAAAAGAGGAAAAGTTCTCATATTCTCATAATTTCTGCGAGCTAAATGCTGATTTCTGTGGCTGCTGAACTGGCAGCCAGGGCTGAAGGGGGAAGGAGGAGGGGCAGGTCAGACAGATTGATCTCTGTTAATATCAACTGGTATTTTAAGGTAAAATTTTCACGCTCTCCCAACTGCTGAACCTAATGGCAAAAATTCTCATTTGTTCCAACAGGACTGTAAGTTAAACCATTATCAATGATAAATGAAAAATAATTAAGTCTTTTATTACTATTTTTACAAGGCAAAAACGTATTTTCAGATGTCATGCTGACACTGGAGCATTAATCAACCTGTTGAAAAAAACACAAAAGAGCTATAAAACTTGTTAACTCCTCCCCTTGGCCAGCCTGGACAACTTCTTCCAGGAAATCAAACTGCTTCTTCTTTGCCTGGTACTTTTAGGGATCCATGGAGGTGTTGAAATTCACCTAACATGTGCTCGCAATCAGGCAAATTCCCAGCTCAGAGTCTGCTGGGAGACATGTCATCCATGTGAACAGCCTGAACTTTTTACACTGCGATTGTCAAATGGATGCAACTGTTCAGATAGGTTATATTTAGGGCTCTAAACCTTGACAATTTCTGTGGTTTGGGCACTGGGCATAGTATTTAGTGCTATATTTTCATGAATAGTAAATATTTGACCCTTAACTCATAACCTTGGAAAAATGCTCCACAAATAGGCTGTACAGAAATCTTTTCTGTACACTCTCTAAGCCGTCACCAGCAGGCACATAGCTGAGTAGAGAACGGGAAAGTTTCCACAGCCACTTTCACAGTCCTAATTCATAAAAATCCACCATTAGTCTGACGTCATCGGGGTTTTCAGCAGGAAGCGACTGAAGCATTCCCCAAACCCACCAAAGGGTTAAAAGGAGCACAAAGCCTTAGCTGCAGAGACAGCTGCTTGCCTTCTTTGTGAGGTTGGCAAAATCCTTGCCGGGCTGAGGGGGAAGGGAAGGCCTAATACTCACACCACACCAGCTAAAATTTCTAGTAAGCCACCTCCAGCGATCTGAAATAACACTCAGCACGTTTGCATGTGGCACATGGTTGGAGAGAGCATCCCTGTAATACACGCTGACATTGAAGAGAGTTTGAACTGAATCTCAGATCTTAAAAGAAAAAAAGCAATCGACTGTTTTTTTTTCCTCTGGATGACTCTGATTTTTTTACTGCTAGACATTACTAATAAACAAGATTGCTCCTTTGCAACATGGAGATTTAAGAATTACAACAATAAACACAAGTCAGAGTACACAACAGACTTCTAATAGGGTTCTCAAAAAGAAACAGAAACTACACCCTCACAGGAGTTTGCAAAAGCCAGCAAACCACACCGAGACTTCACATGCAACTGTGGGGACTCAGCATCTTCAAAAATATGACTATTAACATCTTACTTCACAGATGCAGATGTCAGTTCATACTCTTAAGAAGCACCATGTTTGCACTATGCTGAACGACAGCCCAAAAGCAAGGCCCTGCTCCCCACACACAGCACCACGAAGGGCCGCATGTGAGCACTGAACCAGCCCAAGTGCCACCTGGTTGGCACCCTGACTGCTTGTGTTACTTGGCCTGCAAGAAGGAGCTATTAGTCTGATAGCACACCTAAGCCTGCTGCTTCTGGTATTGCTCAAAAGCACCTTAGTATCTCTACATAGCACAGAATGATGACACGTATACCTATATTCGGAGACCAAGAGGGGAATCTCTGAAAGATGCCACATACACTGGCTGAGACACTACTGTAAAACTTCTCATCAGTTCAGAGGCTCTTTCACCAGGCTTTTCAGAAAGGTACACCAATTCAGCAAGCTTTTTTTATTACTATTTCTACAGGTAAGAAAATATCCCCAAAGGTCTTTCTAGCAATCAGCCCATCCAAGAAAGCGAGCGAGTAGGGGTAAGCCGCAACACCTGCAATTTCACTCCTTGGCTGGCCAAGCCAGATAGATCCTACACACCCGACCAGCATCTGCATTTTCCCCCTGTGGTTACACATCCTCCAACTTGGAATGACCACTTGTGTCTCATTAAAAAAAAAAAAGACCTTTTTTGTAAGGCTCCATAGCAATATAAAAAGGAGAGTCTCAGGGATGTCATAGAAAGTTATGAGGTAAAGCATTGAAAGAAAATAAATAAATAAATCACTGTTTCAAAGGGTAAGCTGAGTTACACTTCTACAGATCCTTTAGAACCAAAGGAAAACTCGACTTGAGCTCAACCCCGGCCATTAAGACTCCAGGGCATTTTGTATAAACAGTTTCAGCCTTGTTTTCATTAGAAGAAGGAAGAAAAGGACCCTCTCATTTTCGATTAGATACCACAAGACAGAACCCTAACGAGGAAAAGTTCAGAGTTTTCACACAAACTGGCAGAGTGATTTCTAGGCCAGACTTCTGTACTTTTTCACTCAACCTAGCAGCTTTCACGAAGTGACAACTATGCTGCCTCGTCTTCACTGCTTTGTACCTCAAGTTAGCTAATTCAATTTTGTGAAATTAAAAGAAAGCCAATATACTCCCCGACAATTTCACGTGAAAAAATATTTCTTATTCCTCATTTCATTGTCATACTTTATCTTGGAGGAAACCAATTACGAGATGAATAAAGCAGTCTTCATCTACTCTGCTTGGGATCACTGGATGAACCTTTTTCTATTAAAGTCTCTCTTTCCATTACTTTACAGAAATTAAGACCACGCTGCAGTGTATTTGGGACAGGGGGGTAGCTAAATCAATGGCAGGAACATAGGAACAGTTTCTTCATCACCTGTTAATTTGAAGATAATTACATTAATGCTGCAGTGCAACTCAAAAACACTGAAAGGAGCTGTCAATCATAGCTCCCAATGAAAAAAAACCTCTGACACTTCTGCACCTAACACCAACATTTAAAGTAAGCATGCAGTCGCTTTTTGCAGGAGCTGAACAGGAGTAACTACAGAGTGTGCACACACACACTTTCACTTCCCTCCCAACCTGCAGCTACTTGGATGAGCTGATGTCCAGGGTTTTAAATATAGTCATGATTACACTCTGTACTCTGGGTGCGTACACATGTGCAAACACACGCACAAGAAGGATGGTCAGTACATATAACAGTCTCACAATTCTCAGTAGAAACATAAATGAGATTAAAAATTGATTGTACTTGAATATGATACATTTCAGTATCACCAAACTACAGTATTGACACAACAGTCCTACAGGACACCCTGCCCTTCACCTCCTCTCCAAAGCAGAGACTGGGCAGCCCTACAACCTATTCCCTATCCCAATTCAGAAGTGGAAGAGCTGGGGGCAGGTTTGTGTCTATCTCTTCTCTGCTTGCCAATATGTCCTCTCTAGCGAGGTGTCAGTATTCACGTGGGCTCCACTACCCTGAGCAGCTAGGAGTCTGGGGGGAGGGAATAGACAGCAAACAAAAACTGAGGAGTGGCTTTCTCTTGGGTCTCCAGATAAGCAGAGGAACGGGACTTGTTAAGGAAAGGTGTGACATCTGCCACTCCCTTGGTTTTCCCCAAAATGCTTAACAGAGCTGTGATACCCAAAAAGCATCAGTATTGTGAAAGATTCACATCCTATTGCCCACAACTAATATGAAACACACTTGACTTCTGCAAGTAACTTCACAGACATCTGCAGAACTTATTCAATCAAACCAGACCGTGGATGTTCACAAAGTTGTGTGTGTTTCTTTACAGGACTTCCTGACTTGTAGGATGTGGGTCTTTACTGCCACTACAAAATTTGTAACTGCAAACACATTCTGACTCAAACGTGACGTCCATGTTAAATTAAACTCCTGAACCAAAATCAAGTTAAGTAACACAGTTTGACTAACATTATTCAGATCTGTTATTCCCAGCTAGAAAATATTACCTTGAAAGAACATTATAAGCAATTTTAAACAGTTCCCCCCAATCCATCCAGAGCCTCTTTATGCTTAGGGCTGTAGTGCTTTTTGCATCAAACTCTTTCATGATGGGAAAACGACTATGAAGTACTGCTGTTGGGTACTTAGCACTTACACCATGCCTTACAACTTCAAAGTATTACACAAACATCAATAATTACCATACATAGAGTAAAACCAAAAGAAGAAAAAACTGACAGAGGAAAAAAAAAAAAAAATCATAACTACCTGTTTGAAGGGGAAAAGAGCTTAAGCAACAGAATCTCCTGTAATTATTGGATTCTTTATGCTGCACACATGCGTTATGGCTGTGCACGCTTAAATGAACACAAGTCATAAACTCTTGCAGTCTTAAAAACACATTAAAAATTAAAAAGCCCAAAAGCCAAACCCCAGCTCCTTTCATACATTTAAATGATATTTCCTTCCCCTTTTCTCATGAAGTGAGGACTAAGCACTTTCCAGGTGTTCTCAATAAGTGTTTGGGAGGCTTGCCATCAAGTTCCCAGGACACTGTACTGCATGAACCTTGTTCTCTTGGAGTCAAAGCCACCTTCCCCTAGGAAAACTTAAGACAGTGATAGTGTACAGGCTCAGGTGATCTTAGGTAAATAATATGACACATTGCAATTCCATTACACATTAAGCAAAAGAAAATAAAGAAGGAAAATCACTACAACAAACTGCAAAAATTTTGCTATGATCATTTACAAGACACCACCTGTACCCGAAGCACAGCTCCTATGACAACACAGACCTTTTTTACCCTAAGAGGGAAAAAACCCCTTTATACGCTCCTCCTTCATGAACACATACCCACTTACTTAAATTCAGGGACTCACAAGAGAGTTTGCAGGATGACATTTGAAATGTATTCTGAGAAGACCATGAAAACACAAAAAGGCCAAAGAAAGGCCCAAAATCAAGCCCGAGCCTCACTCAAGCCAGCCTTCAGGCTGCTCAGAGAAGACGAGGGCCCAGAACTGCCCACAGGCTCAGGTATGACTCAATCTCAAACATCAATTTTACAAATGGTGCCCTCTCTCTCAAAGGAGCACAAACCACAGCCACTGTGAACACCCGAAGGGTACAGACTGCCACCACCAAAGGACCTTGTTAATATGCTCCATGTGCTCATTCATTTCAGTGCTGCGGAACAGGAGAGTCAGTCAAGTCCAGAAATTAGCTTTTTTTTTTTTTGGTTTGTGAAACAAAAACTTGGTTCTCCTCATCACGCCTCTCATGCTTTTACAATAAAAGCTAAATATGTTTTGTGATCCCCCCAACTCCCCTCCCAATAAATCAGTTATGAATTTGATTTACACAGACAGGAAAACCAGGAAGCTGAGCACACTGGAGAGTAGTAAAAACTTCACCAGTAAACTTCACTTTGCTACACAGCGACCTACAAACCAAACTTTCTTCCAGACTCACGTGCCTTCTGCAGCAACAAGCCTCTGCCATAAAGCACACAAAGTTTGCTGGTCGGGGGGTTAAAGCAAAAGACAGAGGAGGGGGAGACTTTTATTCTCTCAAGCTGCCTTAAAAGGAAATTCAGTGATGAAAGATTAAATTCACCTGGAACAACGCGAGAGGTTTAACCCTTTCGGGGGTACCACAATAACAACAAGCCACATGTTGTGCTATTGCAGGAACTGTATCCCCTACCAAGAGAATATACACATCGCATCAATCGTGCAAGCCCGTCTAGAGAGATGCAATGTACAATTTGCACCAGGGTTTCGGACAGGGATTAGCCCAGGAAGAGAGAGAGACCCTGCAAAGTGCAAAAAAAAAGCTGTCTTGTTTTGTTTTCTCCACAGTGGGCCCTCTCCCTGCCACCACGGACTGTTTCACGTTCTGTCTTCAACTTCCCAAGCAAACTGATCAATAACTTGGTTCGCCCGGTGGGGGAGGGGAGAGCCAAATATCAGGCATGTCCCATGTACCCCCTCCCCAAGGATTTACCGGGCCGGGAGCAGCCCCCT